>SJYV01034926.1:731289-834310 GCA_006410875.1 Neotragus pygmaeus | reverse complement strand
TTTCCATATTTGCTGGCATATTGAGTGCAGCACTTTCACAGCATCATCTTTCAGGATTTGAAATAGCTCTACTGGAATTCCATCACCACCCTTAGCTTTGTTTGTAGTGATGTTTCTTAAGGCCCACTTGACTTCACATTCCAGGATGTCTGACTGTAAGTGAGTGACCGTCCCATCGTGATTTTCTGGGTTGTGAAAATTTTTTTGTATAGTTCTGTGTATTCTTGTCACCTCTTCTTAATATCTTCTGCTTCTGTTAAGTCCATACCATTTCTGTTTTTTATTGAGCCCATCTTTGCATGAAATGATTCCTTGGTATCTCTAATTTTCTTGAGATCTCTAGTCTTTCTCATTCTGTTGTTTTCCTCTATTTCTTTGCATTGATCACTGGGGAAGTCTTTCTTCTCTCTCCTTGCTCTTCTTTGGAACTCTACATTCAGATGTGTATAACCTTGCTTTTTCCTTTGCCTTTTGCTTCTCTGCTTTGCACTCCTCTGTGGCCTTGGCATGTGCCTTGGTGTGTCTTACAGCATGGTGGCTGGGTTAACCTGGAAGCTAGGCTTTGTGGACAAGCACCAAGAGAGAAAGAGAAACAGACACAGAGAGACACAGAGACAGTGAGAAGTAGGAAAAAACCTCCCTGACTTTTTGAACCAGCAGCTAGCTGTGGAGGTCACATGGCATCATCTCCACCAAATGCTATTGGTTGAGACAGTTTCAGAGGCACACAATAATGGCACTTCTTCACAGAGATATGTCAATGTCACACTGCAAGAGCACCACTGGGGATAACATATATCTTGGTGAGGCCATCTTTCAAAAATACTGCTGGGGTCCAGCCCCGGTGGATCCAGGGAATTCGAAGGTGGGGATGGAGTCCGCGTCCTTGGAAAAAACTTATTTAATTACAGATAAAGAGAGAGATTAGAAACAGATAGTGTAGTAGGAAAATTAGTNCCATGGAGTCACAAAGACATGACCGAACAACTAAGTACGCACACACTAACCTCGCTGCCTCAATATCTATCATCTGTAAAATGGGAATAATAGAGCCTCTTCTTGTGAGTTATTGTGAGGCATGACTGAAATACACATAAAGTGTTGTTTACTGAGTACCATAGTGGAAGGGGGCTTCCCAGGTGACGCTGTGGTAAAGAACCTGCTTGCTAATGCAGAAGACTTAAGAGAAGCAAGTTCAATCCCTGGGTCTAGAAGGTCCCTGGAGGAGGACCTGGCAACAAACTCCAGGAGAATCCCATGGACAAAGAAGCCTGGCGGGTTATAGTTCACAGGGTCATGAACAGTCAGACATGACTGAAGTGATTTGGCATGCATGAAACCATCTCTGAAAGGTGATTTAAACAAAAATTAAGCAGACTGCCGAGGACCTTCAGAGTTATTCAAGGTGCCTTTTGAAAGAGAGTGGGTTTCCCTGGTGGCTCAGATCATAAAGAATTCTCCTGCAGTGTGGGAGACCTGTCCCATCCCTGGGTTGTGAAAATCCCCTGGAGAAGGGAACAGCTACCCATTCCAGTATTCTGGCCTGGAGAATTCCACTGACAGAGGAGCCTGGCAGGGTATAGTCCCTGGGGTTGCAAAAAGTCAGACATGGCTTAGAGACTTTCACTTCACTTTGGAAAAAGAATAATCAATGATCCCCCCACCCCTTTTTTTAAATTGACTCTACCATAAGTTAAGCAGGATAGAAACAAACTCTGAGGGCTAAAATGTTATCTATTAAAATGCAGCTGGGTTTCTCTGGTGGCTCAGTGGTAAAGAATCTGCCTGACAATGCAGAAGACACAGGTTCGATCCCTGATCTGGGAAGATCCCACATGCCACAGAGCAACTAAGCCCATGAGACACAACTGTTGAGCCTGTGCTTTAGAGCCCGGAGCTACAATCCTGCATGCCCGAGAGGCTGTGCTCCACAAGCATGGCAGTTAGAAGCCTGCACACACCACCTAGAGAGGAGCCCCCCCTCACAGCCGCTAGAGAAAAGCTCACACGGCAGTAAGACCCAGCATGNTGTGCTTTAGAGCCCGGAGCTACAATCCTGCATGCCCGAGAGGCTGTGCTCCACAAGCATGGCAGTTAGAAGCCTGCACACACCACCTAGAGAGGAGCCCCCCTCACAGCCGCTAGAGAAAAGCTCACACGGCAGTAAGACCCAGCATGGCCAAAAATAAATAAATGCAATCATTTAAAAAATGCAGCTATAATCTAAATGAGGGTACACATATTAGTCTTGCATTTTTGAATTATTTTTGGGCCCCATCACACAGCACGTGTGATCTTAGTTTTCCCCAAGAAGGGATCGAACCCGCAGAGCACTTCCCCTGCAGTGGAAGCAGAGAGACTTAACCACTAGATTACTGGGGAAATTAGTCTTGTCTTTTTTTTTTTAATGCAAAAATGAATATTGGAACATTATGATCAAATCATAAGCTGGGTTAACAAGTTTTTTTTTCTCTCTCTCACCTCTGTGTTACCAAGTATCTACTATTTCCCCACCAAGCATTAGGAACTATGATAGGCACTCAACTTACAGTTACTGAAACAAGAAATTGGAGAGGGCTCTATCCAACAGGCTAGGGAACTGTACAACTATCTACACCAGTTCTATTTCCCAAGTTGACCTCTGTTATCTTTGGTCATTTGTCAGACAGATAGTTGCAGCGATGTCTCATTTCCACACTCTCATTTCCCCTTACTCCAATTCTTACTCTCATATTCGAGCTTTCACTTGGCCAAGCATAAGACTTCCTCGTTTATTCAAACTTAGCTTTCTCTAATTCAGTATAATAGTTGTGGGGAACCACAAACAACCCAGCATATCATGGAAATAAAAATAAACCACTCAATTTTGTCAGAAAAATAATTAACTACAGAGCTGAGGCAATCAGTCATTAGACTTAGGTGTCAATCAATTGCCTACTTTCCAGACAAGACCTGGGCCAACCTTAAATATTAGATTATGAGTCCCTATTTTCCATGGCTTTGGCATTCACTGCTATGGTTTATTGCAAATATTTCTCCCACTCTCCCATTTTACTGCTTGCTTTCTCTGTAATATTTTTTATTTCAAACTTAACATTTTTCATATGAATTAAGTCGCTTGTGGGGCGTTACTATTTGTCTTCATCCTTCAGATGACTGACCTGAAACTGAGTGCCGGTGTGGACAGTTAGGGTCACTAAGCCAGTGCTTTTGGTTGGCTCACCGAAATGTTCTTAGAAGCAGCTTCCAAATTTCTGAGGCTTTTGCACAATAGAGGCTCATTTCTTGCTCATAAAACACATTGGGGCAGGTGTTTGATGGCAATTTGACGACCCTGGCTCCTTCCATTTGTGGCTTCATCATCCCCTTGGGTACCATTATTTTGTCCTGGAACTTTGCATCCAGCTGGCTATAGGAGTAAAAGAGAATTCCGAGAAGTAATGTAAGAGCGTTTAGGAGCCAGCCCTGGAGGTGAAGAACATCCCTCCCATCCTCTTCCATTAGCTGAGACTCAATTAATCAACCATATATAACAAAAGGGAGAAAGAGACAGGCAGGCGTCCCCAAAGCCAGTGGGAAAGTGAAATATACTGAAGAACAACTAGCCGACTTCTTCCTTTTACGGTCTTCACCTTAGGAAACAAAATATCCATTTTACTCATTCCCACACCATAAAATACAGACACCTTGTCCTTCAGGGAGCCAACTTAGAGGCCCGCTTAGTAATTGCATCCATTTCAAAGCCCAAGATCCACAGGAAACATAGAGTCATCAGTAGCTCCTTGTGATGTAATGATATATGAACTGAAGGGAGATATTATCTACCACTCCTCAACACCCAATATACAATGATAGAAAAAGAGGGGATAACTCAGTGAAATTCCTCATTTAGAAAATGAAAGATTGACAGAAAACAGCAGACTTTGGAATCTTTTCTGAAACCCACTTGGGCCATCATTATGAAAATCCTCCACCCAGGAGATGTGAAAACTTACCGATTAGACCAGATTCTGCTCTCCAGAGATGAGCCATTGGCTCTTGCCTTCAGTGGTACCTGGCTCTTCCCTCGAGTGTCTACTTTATTTTCCGCTTTTTTTCCATGACAAGGGATTGCTCAGAACATCCCAGTAGGTGCCTTTTGTCTCTGTATTATTAATAGCACCTCCTTCTATTCTTCAAAGCATCACGTCAAGCAATAAGTTATGTGGTTATATCCTGCATGGCCATCAATAAAATGGGTATTGGTGGATATTGCCTTTGTGAGGAACATGGGCTAAGTCGCTTGAGTTGTTCATAACTCTTTGCCACCCCATGGACTGTAGCCCACCAGGATATCTGTCCATATGATTTCCCAGGCAAGGATACTGGAGTAGGTTAGTACCTTCACCAAGGGCTCTTTCCTATCCAGGGGATAAACCTGTTCCTCCTGTTTTGCAGGTGGATTCTTTAACCACTGAGCCACTGGGGAAGCTTCCTTGAAGACTATAAGTTCAGTTCAGTTCAGTTCAGTTTCTCAGTCATGTCTGACTCTTTGCAACCCTATGAATTGCAACATGCCAGGCCTCCCTGTCCATCCCCAACTCCTGGAGTTCACTCAGACTCACGTCCATCGAGTCCGTGATGCCATCCAGCCATCTCATCCTCTTTTGTCCCCTTCTCCTCCTGCCCCCAATCCTTCCCAGCATCAGAGTCTTTTCCAATGAGTCAACTCTTCACATGAGGTGGCCAAAGTACTGCAGTTTCAGCTTTAGTATCATTCCTTCCAAAGAACACCCAGGGCTGATCTCCTTCAGAATGGACTGGTTGGATCTCCTTGCAGTCCAAGGGACTCTCAAGAGTCTTCTCCAACACCCCAGTTCAAAAGCATCAATTCTTCGGCGCTCAGCCTTCTTCACAGTCCAACTCTCACATCCATACATGACCACTGGAAAAGTATAGCCTTGACTAGACGGACCTTAGTCAGCAAAGTAATGTCTCTGCTTTTGAATATGCTATCTAGGTTGATCATAACTTTTCTTCCAAGGAGTAAGCATCTTCTAATTTCATGGCTACAGTCACCATCTGCAGTGATTTTGGAGCCCCCCCCAAATAAAGTCTGACACTGTTTCCACTGTTTCCCCATGTATTTCCCATGAAGTGACTATAGTGCTAACCAAATTCATTTCTTACCTCTGGCTTTGGAAATTAAAGCTTGTTTTATTGCTTGATCAATCAGATGATTTTTGGAAGAATAGAGTCTGGAATGATTTTTTTTTAATATAATTCCTTCAAAGACTTAAGATGCTTCTGTTCCAAACAATTCTTACTCCAGCAATCTCAACCTAACTTTTTTCTAGATGTAAATCCTAAATCCTATTCATTTAATCAAGCTAATGGTGACTATTCTGAAAATATTTGGAAATTTAAAACAAGTAACACTAATAATGTGTTGACAGTTGACTTTTTTTAAAAGCCATGAAATCTTGATTCTTTGAAATTTATGATTTATTGTATTTATTGTTTATTCAGTAAGTTGAGTGTGACTCTTTTGCAACCCCATGGACTATAGGCACCAGGCTCCTCTGTCTGTGTAATTCTCAAGGATACTGGAGTGAGTAACTATTGCCTTCTCCAGGGGATCTTCCTGAGCCAGGAGTCAAATGCACATTTCCTGCACTGCACGCAAATTCTTTACCACTGAACCACCAGGGAAGCCCACCATTTGGCCTTTAGAAGGAACTGTTTTTTTGGAAAGATTTAAGGCTCTTGATTGCTAGACTTCGCTAATGTTTTTTCAATCTCTTATTAAAAAATCACTAATTCTCATCTACAAGTGTCTCATTATATTTTAATTGGAAAGCCAATAATAATAAAAACACAGCATCAATAGGATTCTATCCAATGTTTTACCCTAGAGCTATAGACTCAGTAACCATATTGTCTGCAAGACATCTTTACAGGCAGTTGTCTGTTCCTTTGCTGAGTACTGCCCATCAGCTAAACCACTACCATATATTTCAGGGTTTTGTTATATAGTATCCTAATTAAAAGTACTAATTTCTGTATTAATCAGGATAGACTAACAACCCCAAATTTCCTATGACTTGACATAAGTTATTTCATTCTCATTAAAAAAAATAGCCCATGCAGTTCTTCATTGAGCATCCTTAAATATGATAACTCACAGGCACTGAGTGAGTGAGTGAAGTCGCTCAGTCATGTCCAACTCTTTCCAACCCCATGGACTGTAGCCTACCAGGCTCCTCTGTCCATGGGATTTTCCAGGCAATAATACTGGAGTGGATTGCCATTTCCTTCCCCAGAGAATCTTCCCAACCTAGGGATTGAACCCAGGTCTCCCTTATTGTAGACAGATGCTTTACCATCTGAGCCACTAGGGTAGTCCTATTGGGGTTCTATTGACCTCTAAACATTGCCATTCTCTGCAACTAGCCTACAGGCAGGAGAAAACGGAAGGCCGCATGGAAATTTTATCATCCATGTTCAAAAGTTATGTGTTTCATATTCTATTGGTAAGAACACAGTCACACGACCTTAACTAACTGCAAAGATAGAGAATAAAAAAGCCTCACTCTGAACCTGTAGGAAAAAAAAAAAAAGATAATTTGATGAACAACAAATCAGTCTTTATCAGTATCTATGTAGCTGAACACAGTTTTGTACATTGATTCTTGATAATGAATCTCATAGGTTTTCTTTCTTCCCAAACAATTTCATCTAAAACTTTACACCTCCAATAAGTCTTCCTTCACTAAAAATATTAGCTGTCATCAAACTCCACAGCCCAGAAAGGTAACAGTTTAATTATTGAAGTACTTGTTTTTATTTTACTTAAAAATTAATTTGGCTAATTTTTGGTACCATAATGCAATATGGCCCTGCAACACGTTTCAAGGAGCCAGGGAATCTCTAGGTAAGAAGTCTAGCTGAAAATGCTCTTGACTCTGCTACCTATAAGTTTAAAAAGTATATGTACAAGATGACATATTAACTACTACCTTATTTTCTTAAATTATGGCTTTTGTTGATTAGATATTTCCATGAAGATAGTCACTAAGATACATGAATAAAACTAATTTGAAGCAATAAACTTTTTTTTTCTTTAATTAAGCAAGTGGTCGCAAAGAGTCGGACACGACTGAGCGACTGAACTGAACTGATATAGTATGTTAGTCGCTCAGTCATGTCCAACTCTTTCAAACCAATGGACTGTAGCCCACCAGGCTCCTCTGTCCATGGAACTCTCCAGGAAAAAATACTGGAGTGAGTAGCCATTCCCTTCTCTACAGGAATTTTCCCAACCCAGGGATTGAACCCAGGTCCCCTGCAGTGCAGGCAGATTCTTTACTGTCTCAGCCACAGGGGAGTTCAAAGTAGTATATGCTTGTTATTAAGCATTGTAAAATATAGAAAAAATAAGAAAATGCAAATCACCCTTAACACCTTTTAAACCTTATATATAAATTATTGAAAAATGATTGGAAATAAAATTGTATATGTTAGCTATTTTAAGTATGAAACAAAAATGTTATGTATTATTTTACTTATTATTACATTGTTAACATGTCCTTTGACAGTAAGTGATCTTAGAAGTGAGAACATTTTAAAAAAATATTTTGGATGAAAGATTATAGATTCTACAAATACCCTCAGTTTAGATATTTAAGTTGTTTTTAATTTTTCTATTCTTATAAATTATGTTACAGCAATCATTCTTTTATAGACAGTATATCTTTCAGTATATCTGGTTATATCTATTATATAAATAGAGTTGTAATATGCTTATTTTTCATTTACTCTTTATTTTAATCCATAATTGTCCAAAACTGCAAATCAATCCCTTTCTGCTTAATTTTGTTATTGTTGTATTTATCACCATGAGTCCTACAAATAATTATACCACCGAATGAAAATCTTATACGTGTTTTCTTATTTAATATTTTGATACTTTCTTAAGCATACTTTTATTCCAGCCTAATACAATGTGAGGTGTTTCTTATAATATTGCACTGGCAGGGAATGTTTGATGTTTTGGTAGCAAAGGCTACCAATGAAGTCTCTCAGTCGTGTCTGACACTTTGCGACCCAATTCTCCAGGCTGGAATACTGGAGAGGATAGCTATTCCTTTCTCCAGGGGATCTTCCCAACCCAGGGGTCGAACCCAAGTCTCCTGCATTGCAGGTGGATTCTTTACCAGCTGAGCAAAAAGGGAAGCCCAAGAATACTGGAGTGGGTAGCCTATCCCATCTCCAGTGGATCTTCCTGACCCAGGAACAGAACCAGGGTCTCCTGCATTGCAGGCGGATTCTTTACCAGTTGAGTCACAAGGGAAGCAATGAAATCTATAACCATGACTATCGAGAAGCCTGTGTGTGTATATATATATGTGTGTGTATATGTATATATATATATATATATGCATATATATACAAGTGTAGTAAATGTTATATAAAATATATTTCCATATATACATACTTCAGATGCTTACAAACTCACAGAACATTTCTAATAGCTATTTTTTAATAGATACAAAGATATGATTTCATTATATACATGGAAACTATTTTATAAATCTAGATATGTTTCTATGTAAATTGTCCATATATATGCATATGGACATATATATATATATGCTATATATATATAAAAGAATATCTATATGGATGATAACATAAATAGCATATTGCATGTTTAGGCTTTAATTTTATTTACTACCTATAGTTAGGTAAGCACATGCTTATTTCTTAATTCAAGCTAATCTGTATCAGCTGAAATTGGAATTTAAATTTTAAAACTATACAATTTATAGAACTTTACATTGTTTCAAGTATTTGCTGTTGTTTGGTTGCTACATTGTTTCCAATTGCGATCCACGGACTACAGCACGTTAGGCTTCCGCGTCCTTCAGTATTTCCCAGATTTACCTCAAACTCATGTCCATGGAGTCAGTGATGCCATCCAACTATTTTATTCTCTGTCTCCCCATTCTCCTCCAGCCTTCAGTCTTTTCTAACTTCAGGATCTTTTCCAGTGAGTTGTCTCTTTGTATCAAGTGGCCAAACATTGGAGCTTCAGCTTCAGCCTGAGCCCTTCCAATAAATAACAGAGTTGATTTCCTTTAGGATGGGCTGGTTAGATTTCCTTGCAGTCCAAAGGACTCTCAAGAGTCTTCTCCAACACCACAGTTCAAAAGCATTCATTCTTTGATGCTCAGCCTTCTTTATGGTCCATCTCTCACATTTAAATATTAGCTAAATTATTTTAATATTATTTAAATAGTGCATATATTATTTTAATATGTGTCAATAATTTAAAGCAATTAATGCAATTATTTTCAATGTATTTCTTTATGTGGGATTGAATTTTCTAAATTTTGTGCTTCACACATGGTTTGTGTTTAATTAATACTAGTTTCATTCCTCCTATAGCACAATTTTAAGGCATCTCATTTACGTCCTTGATTCTAATAAATGAGCAAATATTTCACAACTATGGATTTAAAATTTCTACATATCATTTTAAGTTTTGGACTAAAATTATTGTATGTTTTGTTTCTGCTTTAATATTTAATTGGTTGCATTATTTGTTTTTAATTATGTCAATCATACTTTATGAAATGTGTCAGCAACTGTTTGCACTATTATTCTTTATTGTATTTATTTGATTAAATTTTTCTTTGAAAGTAAATTTAAGGGCTACTCAAAGACTAGATTAAAGAACCAAATATTTCAACACAACTTTCAAAAATGCATTATTTTTCTCTCCAGAACTGATGCTTTATTATAGCTTTTGAAACAACTTGTCACTTTTATATTGTTTTGACTCTTTTCAAAATGTTTAATTGCAAAAATTGAGTGAGTGAGTGTTAGTCCCTTAGTTGTACCTGACTCTTTGCAACCCCATGGACTGTAGCCCACCAGGCTCTTCTGTCCATGGAATTCTCCGGGCAAAAATACTGGAGAGGATTGTCATTCCATTCTTCAAGGAATCTTCCTGAACCAGCGATTGAACCCAGGTCTCCTGTATTGCAGGCAAATTCCTTAACGTCTGAGCCACCAAGAAAATCCCAATTGTAAAGAAACACTCCAACTCTATGAAGGTCTTGTTTACTTAGAAAAGGACAACTCAAGAACTTCCAGGGAGGGAAACTTGTTAAGGGAGATATCCTTACAACAATTTTTACAATCCATACTACGAAAAACTTAGTTCCAGGGTCTTAATCTCTAGAATGCTAATAATAGCAAATTTCTTTTTGGGAAATTTCCTAGGCATTGTCAGTCATGTCTGTGTTAGTCCATCATGTCCAGGTCTTTACGCCCCCATGAACTAGCTGCAGCACTCCAGGCTTCCCTGTCCTTCAGTATCTTCCTGAGTTTTCTCACATTCAAGTTCGTTGAGGCAGTGATGCCATCCTACCATTTCATCCTTTGCCGTCTCCTTCTCCTCTTGCCCTCAGTCTTTTCCAGGATTGGGGTCTCTTCCAATGAGTCAGCTCTTTTGTAGCAGGTGGTCATTTACTGTGAGTGAGTGAAGTCACTCAGTCGTGTCCAACTCTTTGTGACCCCATGAACTGTAGCCCACCAGGCTCCTCAGTCCATGGAATTTTCCAGGCAAGAGTACTGGAGTGGNTCCAATGAGTCAGCTCTTTTGTAGCAGGTGGTCATTTACTGTGAGTGAGTGAAGTCACTCAGTCGTGTCCAACTCTTTGTGACCCCATGAACTGTAGCCCACCAGGCTCCTCAGTCCATGGAATTTTCCAGGCAAGAGTACTGGAGTGGGTTTCCGTTTCCTTCTCCAAGGGCTCTTCCCGACCCAGGGATCGAACCTGGATGTCACGCATTGCAGGCAGATGCTTTGCCATCTGAGTCACCAGGGAAGCCCAGAGTCTGTCAGAAGGGGGAAAGTCATTTACTCTACTATGTTGCAATTTAGCTGGTGGCATGCTTTTCTTCTACAGTAGAATTCAAGTTTCTCAAGAACAGAGAATGTATTTCATCTTCTTGTATTCCTATGTATTTCTTCAGAAAAGTCTTTAACCTTATCATATTCAAAAAGTGCTGAATGAAGAAATTAATAATTTAAGCAGCAACAGTGAACCACGTTTGAGTCAGAAAGGTTTTTCAATGACTCTGTCTATGTGCTGATTCTATACTACTTCCAACACATTTTCACTTTGTTGATTAAACAGCAGGCATTTGCCTAAAATGATGAAATGAAATAGCTTGTTGATTTCATTCAAAATGTAAAAAGTTTCCAAATAAAAGGACCATTCACAATTTTAAAGAAAATTTACCTGGAAATAAGAATATTTAGCCTTGAGAGGCTGTGGAGTAGGGGGAACAATGAGAGGAAATTGTAGAATAATGTTTATTTAAAATGCAGAGAAACTTTTGACTAACATCTACAGTAGCATCAGTTTCTAGGGTCATTTAATTTGAAGTACTCCGTATTTCATCAATGATAACTCTTCTGAAATGTCCTTAATGCAAATATTTTCTCTGAAGGCAACAGGATAGATGCTCTCCAGAGAATAATTAATTGCTTTGAGGGGTTATTTCTAATCCTTCTCTCTTCCTCACTACAGTATGAAAAGTCACTTGAAAATTTTCAAAGAGTAGAACTCACATAGGTTTTACAGTCTTAATAGCTCTATCATAAATATTGAACCTTTTCCTTTCAGCTAAGGAAACAGAAGATGATGACTTAGAATACTTCTTTGAAATAAGTTGAACTTCTTGATCACCAAACGTCCATCTTTCAATCAAAGTTTAAAGTATGTTTTAGAATATATGCAGGAACAAATTAGCAGGTATAGTTAACATGTCTTGGTTTCCCAGGAGAAAACTTGCATTTATAGGGTCGTATACTTAGGGTTCACATTCATGTGAGACTCACAACACAGCAAGAAACAAAGAGTCCTTAGGAGACCTGAAATAACACTGCATTTTATAGTTTCCAAGGACATTGCTTAAAGGCTCCACTTTCTAAGAACACTTCTTTGATTACTCTCTGATCCTATGACCCAGACTCAGTTTTATGCATATTTCTATATATTAGTATGGAAAACAGTATCATAGAGAACACAAACTCATAGCTTTACCAACCCTATTCAGCTTCTTTTCAAACCCAGTTTACCACAATTTTAGGTGTATTCTAAATTCCCAGTAATATAAATATTAACAGAAATAAAATTACAATAATGAAAAGTACAAGAAAATAATTAAAATCTGGGAGAGAAAGAGATTTAGAAATATTATTTTCAAATTCAGACCATCAAGATATATCGTTTTCATCCTATTCTAAGTTCCAGGAGATAAGTGATTCATTCAAGACCATATTTCTAATCATTTTCAAATGTAGAATACTTTCCTTGTTCAGTTTTTCACAATGCTCTGTTTTCTTTACTTCATTCATGTTTTTTTTATTCCATCTATAGACTAACAGCTTTATAATAGGTGATCTAATCCAGATCAAACCCTACATGCCACTCAAACTCTGTTACTTTCCCGGTACTCTGTAGCAGGACTCAGAACTGACTTTTTATGGAATACTGACAATGAAATTATTAAGATGTGATTCAGGCAGAGAAAACTTATTTGAATCTTGGGCATGCAGTTAATAGAATCATAATGTTCTGAACTGTATGAGCATAAGAAGTAATACGGTAATGGCAGCAATCACTTCCATAACTCATTCTTATAAATCAGGCTGATACTTCTGTGTATAAGACAAAGATGAAAGTATGTTGTTAAAGTTTTTTCATGTATCATGCCTGTTAAGTATGAATGGAAAATGTAATGTTAGAAAGACTTATCTGATTGCCAAAGAGTACCAGGTTTATCTGGTTTTATCTGACCAAGATATTCACAAAGGTGTGCTCACTCACACTCACCTAGAGCTGGACATCCCAGAATGTAAAGTCAGGTGGACCTTAGGAAACATCACTATGAGCAAAGCTAGTGGAGGTCACGGAATTCCAGTTGAGCTATTTCAAATTCTAAAAGATGATGCTGTGAAAGTGCTTCACTCAATATGTCAGCAAATTTGGAAAACCCAGCAGTGGTCACAGAACTGGAAAAGGTCAGTTTTCATCCCAATCCCAAAGAAATTAATACCAAAGAATGTTCAAACTACTGGACAATTGCACTCATCTCACATGCCAGTAAAGTAATGCTCAAAATTCTCCAAGCCAGGCTTCAGCAATATGTGAACCAATGAACTTCCAGATGTTCAAGCTGGTTTTAGAAAAGGCAGGGGAACCAGAGATCAAATTACCAACATCCACTGGATCATCAAAAAAGCAAGAAAATTCCAGGAAAACATCTATTTCTGCTTTATTAACTATGCCAAAGCCTTTGACTGTGTGGATCACAAGAAACTGTGGAAAATTCTGAAAGAGATGGGAATACCAGACCACCTGACCTGCCTCCTGAGAAATCTGTATGCTGGTCAGGAAGCAGCAGTTACGACTAGACATGGACCAACAGACAGATTCCAAATAGGAAAAGGAGTACCTCAAGATTGTATATTGTCACCCTGCTTGTTTAACTTATATGCAGAGTACATCATGAGAAGCCCTGGGCTGGAAGAAGCACAAGCTGGAATCAAGATTGCTGGGAGAAATATCAATCTCCTCAAATATGCAGATGACACCACGCTTATGGCAAAAAGTCAAAAGGAACTAAAAAGCCTCTTGAAGAAAGTGAAAGAGGAGAGTGAAAATGTTGACTTAAACCTCAACATTCAGAAAACTAAGATCATGGCATCTGGTCCCATCACTTCCTGGCATATAGATGGGGAAACAGTGGAAACAGTGGCTGAGTTTATTTTCTGTGGATGGTGATTAAAGCCACGAAATTAAAAGAGGCTTACTCCTTGGAAGGAAAGTTATGACCAACCTATACAGCATATTAAAAAGCAGAAACATAATTTTGCCAACAAAGGTCCATCTATTCAAGGCTATGGTTTTTTCCAGTAGTAATGTATGGATGTGAGAGTTGGACTATAAAAAAAGCTGAGCGCTGAAAAATTGATGCTTTTGAACTGTGGTGTTGGAGAAGACTCTTCGAGTGTTCCTTGGACTGCAAGGTAATTCAACCAGTCCATTCTAAAGGAGATCAGTCCTGGATGTTCATTGGTAGGACTGATGTTGCAACTGAAACTCCAATACTTTGTCCACCTGATGCAAAGAGTTTGCTGATTTGAAAAGACCCTAATGCTGGGAAAGATTGAGGGCAGGAGGAGAAAGGGACGACAGAGGATGAGATGATTGGATGGCATCACTGCCACAGTAGACATAGGTTTGGGTGGACTCTGGGAGTTGTTGCTGGACAGGGAGGCCTGGCATGCTGTAGTTCATGGAGTCACAAAGAGTCAGACACGACTGAGTGACTGAACTGAATTGAACTGAACCAGTTTTAGGTAGAACCAAATTCTAAGTGTTGTGTCTCTTGGGATCTCTGGCCTTTATTTTGACAGTTAAATTCTTATTAAAAACTTTAGAATGCCTCCCACAGCTGATTTCTAGGAATCAGATTAATTAAAGGAAATGACAAGGGGACACTCAGCTTTATTCAAATTAGGCAGACCCAGAACTAAATATTTTGCAACAATAGTGCCATCAATATTTTGGGAATACTTAGATATGGTTACTTACGTGGCATTTAGTATGTATGTCCTCAAAGAGTATTTGGGGATACAGCCTTAGTAGGTAAGGAATTTTTTTTCAAACGATAGGAAAATAGGCTGTAAATTTTCAGAAAGATATAGATTGATATCAGTTGGAGGAATTTGAACTATTTCATAGAGAACATGAAACTTGGTCAAGTTTGAAAATTAAATAGAGTTTGGATAGATACAATGGTGATTCATTTCAGACAAACCTGGGGGAACACAAATATATAAAAGTCAATACACAAAATATTTTAAGATATATTATATAGACCTATCTCCATAGATGTATAAGTAGTTAGTTAAGAAGGGAGAAGACTGCCATCATTTATAATGTCACATGAAAATTTTATATCATTTATTTTCAATTATATAGAGTGCTGGAAGAGGAAGAGATTAGGCATAAAATTGGAAACATTATTTGGGGAGTGATGGGACCCATAGTAGATGGCTTGAATCTAGGTACTATATATTAATGAAATTTGAGCACATAGTCACCCTAGTGTTCAGTAGTGAATAGAGAGAGAAATCACCTTGCATACTTGGTGAAGCAATACAGTTGCAGTAGTAGCTCTATGAGAGAAAAGAGAAGTGAGCCGCATGCCCAGAGGCTCATGATTGAAGAGAAAGGGGGTCCTTTGAGATTCACAACGTTCTTGAAGAACTTTTAAAAAATAAGAATGCTAATTTTCAGTTTGGATTTCCCAGGTGACTCAGCAGTAAAGAATCCACCTGCCTAATAGAAGACACAGGCTCCATCCCTGGGTTGGGAAGATCCCCTAGAGGAGGCAATGGCAACCCACTGCAGTATTTTTACCTGGGAAATCCCATGGGCAGAGGAGCCTGGTGGGCTACAGTCACACATATCATTCTTTTGAGTCACAAAAGAGTTGGACACAATTTAGTGACTAAGCTACAACATGAAAATATTCAATTTACATGGCATGAAATATCTCTACCTCTCCAACTGTCCAGTCAAGTCTGCTAGCCACAGAAATTGTGTGATGACGTTTTGAAGAAAAGCAATGTAAAAATACTGATTTCCACAATCAACTTTGTTCAGACCAAAGGAAGAGAATAGATGCAAGAATTAAAAGTTCAGTCATATCAGGGGTTGTTTACGCTTGGTTTGGATAGTATCATGGAGTCATATTTCAGGGAATTTAAATCATTCAGGTGTTTGCTGTCTTTGCAATTAAAAAGTCAGGTTGAAGAATTTATGAGAAGAATGATGATACATTTAATGTTCCATAGTAATCACAGCTTAGACTTTTGAAAGTTACTTTTAAACTATTGTTCAAATAGAATAAATAGCTATTATATGTTTACCTTATTTTCTTTTCCAGAAAATCATAATGTTTCTATTTTCTTCATTTTTTATTTGAGGAATGTTTCATTTAGCATCCTCTCTATCTAGAGCTTTCCTTTACTGGATAAGCTGGCTTTTCGGTACTTCTACATCTTTCTAATAGTATGATGCTCTGAGTCCCACATGATATTATAGGGTAACTAAATCAAGGTAGAGATGGACATATGTACTGTAGTGTTTAAAACATGCCACATAGAAATAACCCAAGTTGATGATAACTAAATGTGAAACTTTGATGAAAAAAGAAAGATTTAAGACAATCATTATAAAAGCAAGTAGATAAAAACTGGATTCACAGTCTAGCACTAGGTATATAAAGATCCCTGGCTCCACTGACTGTAATATATTAAAAATAATGATAAGGGTTTTTAATAAGCTTAAGTCTAGTGTTGCCATTATTAAGCTCAATATTAGTAAAAGTAAAATCCATTCTATGAAAATTAAATTGATGGTTTCTAATTGCTATAAATAATGTATACTCCAGATGTTAAGTATTTACAGTTTGCCTAATAAGATACAAACAACTATTGACCATTTAGAAGAAAGCAATTTGAATTAAAACGTGGAAAACTAGTCAGTCATAAAGAAAGTTGACCACACATGTTTAAATCCATGGTTAGGTGCTTTCCTCCATCCCTGCTTTTTGTTTAGACTGGGAAGGAATTGGTTCTGTATTTGTGGGAAAACTTGCATACCAAAAAACTGCAAGCAGATAACACAAATTGCACAAAACTTTACAAAGGAAAAAATGTGGGTATTTCCTAATAGCAAATGAGTATGAGTTAAGAAAATTAAAAATGAAGGCAGACTATATTTTGTATATTCTGTTTCACATGTACTTTATTCACAAAATATTTGTTAATTCTTGAAAAAATGTATATTCCCAATTTCTGTTAAATATTCCCTGATGGCTCAGAGGGTAAAGAATCTGCCTGCACTGCAAGAGACACTGGAGACTTGGGTTTAATCCCTGGGTAGAGAAGATCCCCTGGAGATGGCAATGGCTGCCTACTCCAGTATTCTTGCCCGGAGAATCCCATGAACAAGGGCGTCTAGGGGGTTGTTACAGTCCATGGGATCGCAAAGAGTCTGACATGACTGAGTGACTGAGCATGCTCACATACTGATTTAAGCACTGGAGAAATTAACTCAAATAACTTAATGTTTCCAAAAATTGTATAAAGTATTTGACATTTAGTATCTGATATTTATGATATGATAAGATACTCTTATCTTCTTTAATTAATACACTGCACTAAAACTTTGCCATTGTAACAACAATTTACCAAAGGACAATGTATCGGATATCCCTACAAATCAAAATTTCATCTAATAATCCTAGTTTGGGGATTTACCAAAGTACTGGAAACATTTAGACCTATGAAGTGGTTACTTTTTATGCATAAAGAAGAGTTTCTCAAGAAGAGATATTGTTTTAAAACCAAGGCAGTAGTTACATGGGAAGAATGAAATCCAATATAGCGCAGTGTTAAGATGTCAAGGAAAAAGTATGGTTTAGTGATGTGACATACACCAGAGATTAAGAATATGAAGGGGGGAAAGGTCACTGGAATTAGCAAGAAGAAAGCCATTTGAGGTCTCTGAAGGATGTTTCAGAAGAATGATGGGCCTGGAATTTAGAGAGCAGGGGCTTTAAGGGGGCATGGATGACGGGACACGGCAGCGTGAGTGCCGATGAATCATGGAAGCGGATAACGGCAATGGCAGGGGGAGCAATGACATGAGAGCAGCAACCGAGCCAAGTAAAGGTTCCCTTTCATGACTTTGCAGCATCGCTGAAGCCTCGGAATACTTAAATATACCCAGAGAAGAAGGGCTTAGAGGGAGAGAAGAAAGAAGAGACAGGCTAATGGGGACTCAAAAGGAAGGAAGGGATCAGTTCAGCCCAAGGTTGGTCCTAAGAGGACATAATCAAGTGTCGGGTAAGAAGAAATGTTGAGGATGCTGAACCTAAGAAAAGGATCCTTTTATAAACTATCTCAAAATCTGGGGCCTAATGAAGCTTTGTATGGACAGTTAAGACAGAGTGACTAAAGCAGATGAGTCTTGCCTCTGATGCTGTTTTACTTCCTCTTAAAGTTCTTTGGCAAGTCCTCTGATTCACTGTATCAACAACTCACCTAATTGCTCCAGGGATGGCATTTAGCATCCTAGCCCCTGAGTGGCTTATGATTCCTCTCATTGCCCAGGTTTTCACTGAAAAGAAATAAACAGGAAACACTCCCTACAATCCTTTCCCATCTAATCCCACCAAACATAAAACATCCTTTCCAATTCAAGGGAGTCTAATCAGCAGAGAATCAAACATGCCATTAAAAGCCCGGTGCCCTCCTCCAGCTATGGGGCTCAAGATCCGCCTGGACCCCGGCCTCACCCCTACTCTCTAGCATCAAGGAGAGCATCAAGCTCCTTTCTCTAGCATGCTGTGCTTTCAAGTTCCGACCCTTCTGTCTGCCTTTGCCATTCCCTTCTTCTGTTTTCTGGGTATCCTTCAGAAATGTGCTTAGTAATGACATCCTAGAAATTTTTTTTGAAAATTCCAATCAGTTACTTATTTGGCATACAAGAGCCTTGGTCCCCAACCAGGGATCGAACCTGCGTCCCCTGTATTGAAAGCACAAAGTCTTGACCACTGGACCACCAGGAAAGTCCCCCTGTAATGACGTTTTGACATCTGTTTATTTCCCCGAGGAAAGAAGAAGACCTACATTCAGAAGCTGTCGGTTTTCCCACAAGCTTTGCCATCTCCTAGCAATTTGGGTGAAAGGAACGCAAATCCATTAAATACATAAAGAATAAGAAAGAAGGGGAAAAAAGAAAATAATAAGGATGACAGTGTTAACTATGCAGTAACCACCTAAACTTGCCAGGGCTGTATTTACCTACACATAGCAGATACCATATTATTATGTTTGTTGTTGATGTTCGGTTGTTAAGTCATGTCAGACTCTTTGCGACCCAATGGCAGGCATATTCTTTACTCCTGAGCCATCAGGGAAGCCCAATTACTACATTACTATATAATAATGCAAATAGCAATAGATTAAAAATATGAATAACGTAATAATGTATTTTTATCGTTAAAGCATCATTTATTGTCTGCTTTGTATGTGAGTCATTGTCTAAGGAGTTTGCATACATTTAATGCTTTAATCATCACAGTAACCCTAGGAGATAGAAGTTTTCAGCTTTATTTCACAGTTTAGGAAAATGAACATAAAAAGGTTAAGAATGTTTTTTCAAAATCAAACAGGTAAAGTTAGGATCAAATTTAAGTCCGAATCAAAGCCTGGGTGTTTAATAAATCTTCTACAAGGTCAGTGCAGAGACTTTTTTAGGACATCAGAAACATTATTCAAGTAGAAATATTTAAACTGTTCCTTTCACAGAAATCTGATTCGTGAAATGATTATACAGCAGTTCTGCTGCAATGATTGTTTTGAAGACAGATTTCATTCTAACATCACTGACTTATTAGGGGACAATCTGAGCATAACGGAAATTTTACCTGTGCTTATGTACAATTTAGTTCATGAGAAACACTATGTGAACACAGAAAACGGCACTCAGCGAAACCCAGCACAATGGAAAACACAAACTGCACACACCTCAAACATTTATGGGTTTTTCATCCACTTTCAGATAATCCTTCTTCTGTCTTTGCACAATAAGTCATGAATTGTAGCTCTTTCCAAGTGCACTTCCACATGTGTCTGGTCTCTTACAATGTGCGGTGCCATATTTATCATAATAATTATGTCTTTCTTGGGGCTTCCCCAGCGGCTCTGCTGCTGCTGCTGCTAAGTCACTTCAGTCGTGTCCGACTCTGTGTGACCCCAGTGGCTCAGTGGTAAAGAACCTGCCTGCAATGCTGGAGCCACAGGAGATGCAGATTTGATCCCAGGGTTTGAAGATCCCCTGGAGGAGGGCATGGCAATCCACTCTGGTATTCTTGCCTGGAGAATCCCATGGACAGAGGAAGATGGTGGGCTACAGTCCATGGAGTTTCAAAGAGTCAGACATGACTGAAGTGACTTAGCACATCTTTCTTAACCAGTTAAATGCATTAGCTATCAGTTTTATTAAGTTCCTGATGTTTTTTAATGTTTCATCGATGATATGTCTGAGTGCAGCACCCTGATTCCATTTTTCTCACAAGCCTGTTAGGTTTTGTTGTGTGATTTGGGGCAGCACAGTGATTTTAGCAACATTTATGGATCATCATAGCAGAACTGGCTGTATTTCTTGAGTAAGCGATATGCAATGGGCTTGCTTGGGTATTTGAGAGACTATTTTCCTCCAAAAACTAATGGTCATTGTCAATAGCACAGCTACTATGTGAAATTAGGAATGAAAAGTGTAAGTAATCATAATACTTTCTATTTTGTTGACACACACTAAGTAAATAGCATACAAAACCAATTATTACTGACATCTCTGAAAATGAAAGTTTGGCTAACATTGGTAAAAGATGCTATTTCTAAAAACCCACAGGATTTCCCTCCTACTTTGTTAAACTTGTAGTTTAATTGTTTGTTTTAAAAGGCCAATGCTGGTATTTTTAATTAAATCTGTTTATTTTAAAAATAACACAGCTATTGGTCATATGGCAAGTGTTTCATAAAGCAAGATGGGAGAAAACCTGCTAAGATTAAGCTCAACCTGATCAAGATGCCTTCCCCATCAGGTTAGAAGAAAACTTATTTTTTAATGGGTAAAGGTCTAATACAATCTATATGTGTCTCTTTTATAGAAGGTCACATTCTGAGAATACTCACAGAATTCACACTTCTGTCAAGAGATACAAATGAGATTTGTATCCAAGTCAAGAAAAATGCACTTAGAATAAGAACATGATCTGCATGATTTTAACACCTGTCAGATAGTCCTTGTGCCTTTTGTCTTAGTACATCCACAAGATGGCATAAAGGTAGAGATGATGCTTGAAATATCGCACAGCCTATATGACAGAGGCACTGATCAGTCAGATGGATATTAGCCCCGTAAAACAATCGTCCCATCCTGGTATGTGCTGGTAGACATCATCCTCACTGGAAGAAAGGGAAGGGAAATGCATAATTGGTGAAATAGGTGTCAGGTTTCAAACGGGCCCATGCAAACTAGCATAGCATATTAAAACCATTTATGTTTTCATTGCATTATATGCTGTTTTACTGCACGCAGGCTTCCTGGGCGGCGCTAGTGGTAAAGGACCCTCCTGCCAGTTCAGGAGACATGAGACATGGATTCCACCCCTGGGTCAGGAAGATTCTTGGAGAAGGGCATGGCTACCCATTCCAGTATTCTCACCTGATGAATCCTACAGACAGAGGAGCCTGGTGGACTACAGTCCATGGGGTCACAAAGAGTCAGGCATGACTGAAGCAGCTTAACACAGGACAGTACAAGCTTTAAAAAAAAAAAATTGTCTTTTTCAGGGATAATGTCTTACACTTTTTTAGTATATCTAGAAGGGAATACTATCCTGATCCATATAATAATATTTAGAAATGCCAAAGTGATCAAATCACCCATTGGCTGAGTGTTCATTACTCTAAGTGAGAACAGGATTAGATGTTTCATATGCATGAGCTCTAGTGACTCAAAACTCAGAAGGTAAATGTGAGTGTCCCCATTTTATAGGTAGTAAAGCTAAGTCTCCCAAATGCCCATGGACTTGACATGCCCATGGACTTGACTTGGGCCACAGTGTCAGAGAGGGATTTAAATCAATGTATGACTGCTCCAAGATCCTGCTAGTTCATGTCCAGCCTAACGCAAATATGTTTCATGTTGGTTGGATTGAATTAAATCTCTTCATTTCAAACTGACCTTCACAAAATCTACATTAGACCTATTTCCTAGCTCAAGGGGAATTGTTCCAAGGTTGTCATTTAACACACATAGAGGATGGAAACATTAAGAGACAAAAATATCTTTGTTTCTCAAATTGATTTACATATCAAAGCTTCTTGGAGAAGGCTGGAATAAACAGTTAAGTTTCTGGAAACTTATTTAAATCAATGTTCACATTCCTTGGAGAAGTTAACCACAACATTTTAAGGGGAATGTATAAGCATCGCGAGTTGGCACAAGATTCATTCACATTCGTGTGGCCAAACATGGCACCCATTTTCCCCCCATGACCTCACCAGAATCGTGGTGATCACACTGCAGAACTTTCTCATTTTAACTCTGTCATTCATTCATCCTAGCTTTTTTTTTTTTTTTTTCTTGCCTGGAAACTTTAAAAGTTTAAAGCTATTGAATTTATTCTGTGACAGTGTGCCTGATACAGATGTTTTGCATATGATCCTTTTGAAGTCACATTTCTTAGGAAAGGCCATTTACCTTGAATGACAAGTTATAGAGAAAAAAATGAATAAGCAGTTTTCAAAATACAGTATATAAGGAGGTGGCTTTGTGTGATGATGATAAAAAGAATTATTTTAAGCCAGAATCATAGAGAGTAGTCCTCAGCTCTGCTATTTTTTAGATGTGATCTGTTACTCCTGTGGTTCAATTTCCACAATAATATAATATATAAAAAGCAAATTATCTCTATACTTTGAAATGCATGAGTTTTACATAAGTAAAAATAATACTAAATGACATACCAAGTTTCTACTAAGTGATGTAACTAACTTCAAAAGAGTTAATACTGTGAGAGTAAAAGTGAAACTGTTAACTTTTTATAGTGCAGCTTAAACTATTTAATATAAAAATATAAGAAATTAAAGTTTGACAATGAAAATGAGTTTAAAGTGTTATTCAAAATTTGGTAATGTATCACACAAAGCTATGAAATAAGAAAATTTGGAGAAGAACCAGTTCAACTCTTTCCTATTGACACTATAAGTATCTCCATAGGCTGCTATGAAAATATAATGTATATGTTCTAGATAATGTGCCAAGAATTTGTATTCCATATGTATTATAAATTAGCCTGAAAGCTGAGATTATGTCAAAGCTTTAAATATCTATTACATGAGAGTTTGGACATTACAAATTTTCTCATTACTTTGGATTTGTATAGCATATTCATAAAGCTGAATGTAAGAAACAAGATTTATCACCTTATAAAACACATTTAAATAAAAACATTTTAGGTATTTATATCATTTTATTTATTAAATTAATGCTTATAAAATAAGTAATAGTATAGTACAAACTAATACATCTTTATTCAGAATTAAATATATATGCATATGCAAAGCTATACACATACATAAGTCTTTAAAACTATAACTACAATACTTTATTAATGTATACAAAAGATACAAATATCTAAGTTGATACATCGAAACAATATATGGAAGACAGAGTGTAAAAATTTAGAGCAATAGTACATATTCAAAATTGTTATCAGGTTAAAATAGATTGCTATAAATATAAAATGTTTTGTATAAGTTGCATGTTATACACAAAGCAAAAACCTATAGTAGATACAAAACCATAAAAATAGGATTTCTGTGCCATGCTTAATAGCATCCGATGTTTTTTCACCCCATGGTCTGTAGCCTTCCAGGCTCCTCTGTCCTTGGAATTCTCCAGACAAGAATTCTGGAGGGAATTGCCAAGGCCTCATCTAGGGTATCTTCCCAACCCAGGGATCGAACCCAGGTCTCCCACATTGCAGGCAGATTCCTTACCAACTGAGCTTCCAGGAAAGCCCATCAATACTGGAGTGGGTAGCCCATCCCTCTCCAGGAGATCTTCCTGACCCAGGAATCAAACCAGGGTCTCCTGCATTGCAGGCAGATTCTTTACTAACTGAGCTACCTGGGAAGCCCACCAAATAGGCTTAGCACTAAAGAATTTCAAAATCACAAAGAACCAGAGAAGATATGAAGAAAGGAATTACAAAGTAGTTGGAAAATAATTCACAAAATGGCAATAGTAAGTCCATATCTATCAATTATTAAGTGTGAATAGACTAAATTTTCCTATCAAAAACATATGGTGGCTGAATGGATTAAAAAAAAACAAGACCAAATTGTATGTTGCCTACAAAAGATTCACTTCAACTTTACCGACACAGGCTGAAAGGGATAGGGTGGGAAAAGATAGCTGATGCAAATGGAAACCAAAAGAAAGCAGGGGTAATCATACTTACATCAGACAAAATAGATTCTAAACCAAAGACTATAATAAGAGACAAAGTAGGTCATTATATAATGATAAGGAGTCAATTTAACACAAGTATATGACATTTGTATATATTTACGTATCTAACATAGAAACATCTAAACATATAAAGCAAATAATAAGAGACCTGAAGGAAGAAATTGGCAGAAATACAATAATAGTAAGAAACTTAAATACTCCACTTTCAAAAATGAAGACAATTCTGGCATAAAATTAACACAGAAATTTAGACATAACCTATATTTTATACCAGATGGACAAACAGACATTTATAGAGCATCATCAAATAGCAATAGAATATAAAATCTTCTCAAGTGTAAATGGAATGTTCTCCAAGATAAATCATACATTAGGCCACAATATAGGTATTAGTAAATCTAAGAAGACTGAAATCACATCAAGCATCTCTTCTAATTATAGGGATATGAAACTAGAAATCAAATATAACAAGAAAACTGAAAAATTCACAAACATGAAAATTAAACAGCACTATAGAGAACGACTTGTGAGTCAAAGAAGATATACAAAAAGTACGTTGAGACAAATGGAAATGGAAATACAACAAACCAACCTTTATAGGTTCCAGCAAGACCAGTTCTAAGAGAGCAGTCTATATTAATAAACACATACATTAAAAAGCAAGAAAGAGCTCAAATATGCAGTCTAACTTAACATCTAAAGGAACCAGGAAGAGCAAAACAAATAAAGCTCAAAGATAGTAGAAGGAAAGAAATAGCAAAGAGTGGAAATAAATAAAGGCTGCTGTTGCTGCTGCTGCTGCTAAGTCGCTTCAGTTGTGTCCAATTCTGTGCAACGCCATAGATGGCAGCCCACCAGGCTCCCCCATGCTTGGGATTCTCCAGGCAAGAACACTGGAGTGGGTTGCCATTTCCTTCTCCAATGCATGAAAGTAAAAAGTGAAAGTGAAGTCACGCAGTCGTGTCCGACCCTCAGCAACCCCGTGGACTGCAGCCTTCCAGGCTCCTTCATCAGAGTACTGGAGTGGGGTGCCATTGGCTTCTGCAAAATAAAAGCTTAAAGCACAATTAAAAAAAAAATATTAGTGAAATGTGTAGTCATTCAGTTTTTAAGCTGTGTTCAACTCTTTGCCACCCCATGTACTGCAGTACTCCAGGCTTCCCTGTCCTTCACTATCTCCTGGAGTTTACTCAAACTTATGTCCGTTGCATTGGTGACGCCATCCAACCATCTCATCCTCTGTCATCCCCTTCTCCGCCAGCCTTCAATCTTCACCAGCATCAGGGTCTTTTCAAATGAGTCAGCTCTTTGCATCATTCAGTTCAGTTCAGTTCAGTTGCTCAGGCGTGTCCCACTCCTTGCAACTCTATGAACTGCAGCACACCAGGTCTCCCTGTCCATCACCAACTCCCGGAATCCACCCAAACTCATGTCCACCGAGTTGGTGATGCCATCCAACCATCTCATTCTCTGTTTTCCCCTTCTCCCCCCACCTTCAATCTTTCCCAGCATCAGGGTCTTTTCAAATGAATCAGCTCTTTGCATCAGGTGACCAAAGTACTGGAGTTTCAGCCTCAACATCAGTCCTTCCAATGAACACCCAGGACTGATCTCCTTTAGGATGGACTGGTTGGATCTCCTTGCCGTCCAAGGGACTCTCAAGAGTCTTCTCCAACACCACAGTTCAAAAGCATCAGTTTTTCTGAGGTCAGCTTTCTTTATAGTCCCACTCTCACATCCATACATGACCAATGGAAAAACCACAGCCTTGACCAGATGGACCTTTGTTGGCCAAAGTAATGTCTCTGCTTTTTAATATGCTGTCTAGGTTGGTCATAACTTCCCTTCCAAGGAAATGTCATGGCTGAAATTTAATTTCATGGCTACAATTCACATCATTAGACTTACAAGAAAAAAAAAAGAGAGAGAGAAACAGAGAAAAAAGGGGACTCAAATAAATAAAAGTATATGAAAGAAGAATTATTATAATTAATTCCACAGGAAAAAAAAAAGGATAATAAAATACTATCAAAAACAGTTATACTCCAATCAATTGGACAGACTAAACTAAACAGATTTCTAGAAACATACAAACTACCATGACTGAATCGTGCAGGAATATAAAATATGAACAGACCAATTACTTATGAGATTGATTCTCCTGCATATCCACAAGTTTGGAAGCCTCAGAAATCCTTCACCTTTCAGGCGTCTATGGTGCCAAAGAAGGTAGTTGGGAATTTTCATTTTAGTTCTGGTTTCCTGTCCTTGTTTCAGAGATTAAGGAATTAGTCCTCTCCTGATTTCTGTTCCTATCCTGCTCTATCATTTGCCAATCTAAACCATTATGCATGCTCAGTCACATCCTACTCTTTGTGACTTCATGAACTGTAGCCCACCAGGGCCTCTGTCTGTGGAATTTCCCCAGTGAAAATACTAGAGTGGGTTGATATTTCCTCCTCCAGGGGATTTTCTTGACCCAGGGATCGAACCCATGTTCCCTGTGTCTCCTGCACTGGCCGGTGGATTCTTTTCGCTGAGCCACCTGAGAAGCAATCTAAGCCATTTAGGGGCTGCCTTTTTCTCATACAGACCCTTTCAATACCTGATCTCCTGGTTTTTATATTGGATATTCCTATGTCTTCAGCATCTTCCCAGAACAATCTCTTCTGGAAGCTTGCCCTAACCGGAACCTCACTCTCTCATAAACAGACTTTTCCCCAAAAGTTAAGGTTGATATTCATTTTGGTTTTAAATTATTACTTTCCCCCCCTCTTTGCCCAATACAATGTTTACTTGAATTTACTCCATAAACACTCTCCTCCCTGTCTTTTCTTAATTGCTATCATTGGCTATGTATTAATCACTCCCCTTCACTGCTGATTTTGCTTTTGCTTCCGTCTTCTTTTCCACTGAATATCTTTTGATCATTTTCAAGGACACTAAGACCTTCATGAATAAAGCATTCAAAACTCACTTAGCATCTTGGCGTCTCCTCCAAAACCTAACAATTTTAGCCCCTGATTCCCTTGATTATGCCTTAGATTTAATGTGTCAGAAAGCGAGATATAATTGCATTTTTAATTTCAGATATTCTACTTTGCAGCCAGCCAGCATTTTCTATACTTTGGATTCAATTGCTCATTTACTTCCATGCCAAAATTATTTGACCTAACAACAGCTCTGATCCATTTTTCCTCACCCTCATTCATACTCACTTAAGTCTTCAAGAACTTGTTGGATGAACTTCCTCTTAAGTGGAAATCTTTCTATTGGATAAGAACTCCTTTCTCTTTTTGCTATTCCAATTCAAGCCCATCTCTCCTTCCTTTCTGATATAATGCCTCCCTTCTCTAGAAATCCTTGCGTCCTCTCCTGCTGTACCATGCCCTCCAGATTTTAAGAAACTCAGCTGCTTTGGTTTTATTTTTCAATTTCCTGTACCAGCATTCCCCTATTTTCAAATGGCTATTCCCATTGCTTTTAAAGAGCTTTTCTAGGGAGTTTCACCTTTAAAAATCCTCAAATCTTTCTGAGGAATTTCATTTTTTTCACAGAATTCCTTTGTAGTCAAACTTTCAGAAAAAAAACTGTCTCTTACTGTATCCTTGGTGCAATTCAATGAGGTTTCTCACCCATATTATTTAATGAAATGGCTTCTGAATCCTATAATGTCTTTGCTTAAAGTGACATAATATTTAATTTAGATATATTAAATTATATGTAGTTAGGTTATTTTTCTTTATTTTTTGCCTATATAAATTCTTTCAGGATGTGGAACCAAATCTTTCTTGTTTATCATTATATCCAAAGACTTTGCCTGTAAATAAATATTTGTTGAATGAATTAATGAAATGGCCAGATTAGAGAATATCATACAAACAGACAATTTTCATTTAAGTTTAGGATATATATATATATATATTTATAAATGGAAGCAACACAAATTATAATGCTATCAAGAAATCATTTTTATTATTATGACTACACAAATGTTATTTTGTGCAAGTTGAGGGAATTTAAAATTTGGCTGTAAATTTCAGATCAATACAATAAAAACATTCTGCAACACCTAAATTGTATTATCAATGTTGGTGACATCAAGAAATTACTTGTGGTCTGAATAGGCTTTCTAACAAGAAATACAAAGACCAGTAGTTCACATTTCCTTGTTCCATATATACCCTCAGGCTCCATACTGTCTCTTTCAGGACTTAAAGCCTGCATTTTATGTTCATTTCAAATTGACTTCATTCATTAATATATAACAACTTTACCCAGAAGAAATATAATGCAAGTCAATTTTAAATTTTCTACTAGTCACATTAAAAAAAGTTTTAAAAACTGAAATTAATTTTCATTAGATTCTCAATTTAACTAAGTATATGCAAAATATTATTACATCATCTTATAACCAATATAACTTTTTTCATATTTTCATACCAGCTTTTAAAAACCCAGTGAATATTTTATATTCGTACCACTCTCAAGTTGGATGCTAAATTTTCATCTGAAATATAGAATTGGATTTAGATTTCGTAAAATTTATAGTGAAACAACAGATTCACATTTTCACATATGCTTATAAGTATCCCATTAACTGAAGTGTTATTTTCATATTTAAATTAATTAAAGTCAAATAACCAATTCAGATGACTTTTCATACTAAACCTATTTCTAATGCTCAATAGTCCTATGCCACCAGTGGCTGCCAGTTTAGACAGCACAGGTATAAAGAAATGATGGGTGATAATCAGATTACCTTTCCCTATGAGAGCTTATATACAAGTGAATTGTTTTAGAGCTTAAAATATGTATTAACTCCTTAAGGTGTATATGTGTGTATAAACAAACACAGAGTTACTTTAAACATCTGACACAGAGCAACATTCAAGTGGTAGCTTTTATTTCTATATTTTAAATAATTTCTCTTGAGCCTGGTGGAATGACAAACATTACCCTAATTTTATAAAGTGATTATGCAAAAGTGATTATGATAAAGTTACCTCAAATGTCCACAGACACTTTTTTTTACAAAGTCACTCAACCAAATAACAGGAAAAGCTAGAACGAGACTCCTCCATGTATGCTTTATTATCACGCATCATTATATCCACAGATACCTAATTCCACATCCACAAGTGCTCATCAAGGGCTAGCTTTGTTCTCCTCCATGCTTATTGCAGTAGTGGACATTAGAGAAAAACATTTAAAACTTTTATTGAGGAAACTTACATATATGAGTTGGTCCATTTCAAAAAGTACTTTTTAATTAACTTCATTTTCCTTTTATTTATTAGGGGAAAAAAATCACTGGAAAAATTACACTTAAAAATACTTACTTGCTCGTTAATGAAAAATGCTTTAAAACAACTTCTTGTGGGAAAAATCCAGTCTAGACATAGAATACTTTTTTTCATATGCCTGAATTGGCAAAAATTAGTTAATAGCAATAAATTGGGTTATAAGTCCAAGGCTTTAAAATGGCATAAAATTGTGTATTACTATTTTTTTGGAACAGGAAATGGGAGGAGTGTTCTATATACTGCCATGGAAAATTAATACAAAGAAAGACTGAGAATGGGGCTGCTTTAAGACACAATGTAAAAAAAAATTTTTTTTTTTTAAGAAAGAAATATACAGGTGGTAAGTGTTTCCATCAATTTGATTAAATTCCTTCTAACATTTTGATTTCTCCCCAACATGTCATTATAAATTTCAGCTATTTATACATAAAATCTAAACATGTCAATAAGAAAGACCTGTATGGGAAAGCAGTAGATAGCCTGATAATACCAATTATTATGGGCTATTGAAGGACTCTCATTTCTAACACGTCAGGTATGTGAAGAAAGCCAAGATGTTTAATTCTGCGCCATCTTGGGAAAGAAAGCACTGTTTAACTCTTCAGAGTTTGCTTTGGAGTACACAGTGGAATGAGTCCAGGTCAGGTGCATTGGGACAACTGGAAAATTATATACTCGAAGAAGCAGATGAAAGAGAGTTGAGGAAAGGAGAAGATACATTTTCTGTGATGTTGCTATGGGTTACAGCTTATCCCTTTTAAAGTTCTTTGTGAGTTGTAAGTGGAGACAGGATTTTTTTGTTTGTTTAATTTTTTTTGGTAGCTGAGTTGTCCTACTTGGGCTGTTTCAGGCTGAGACAAAACCATGCAGGGTAATTTATATTTGCTCCCATTACATTCCAGAGTGTACGGTTCATGGTTTTGAACCTAAAATATCCAGATCCGGATGAAGACCTTCACTGTAAACCTGAGCCAAATACATGTGCCCTGAAACTGTCACGCTGTTGAGCTCCTCAGGAAACAGAGCAGGAATCAATCAGACAGGAGCCACCACAGTTCTTAGAAAGTAACGTCAAAGCCACAGAGACAACGTGCAAATGACACTAAATAGAAAGAGGGATTTTTGTAGAGAAAAAGGAGGCTTATGTGGTATTATGTGGGTTTACTCCACTGATGAAATCTTAAAGCCTTCCTGCGAAACTGTACATTGAAAATAAAGATTTTGGCAACTTCCTAGACACATGCTTTCTTAAGGAATGACAGGTTCTTTGGATGGAAAGGAATGGTCAATGGCTGCTGTGCTGGAATAAGTGCAAGCTTCTTTCAGACCTTGCCACCAAAGAGCAGACACCCTTTACTACTGCATCTCCTGGAACTTGTGGTCCATTAGCATTTTTGCAGCCCATAGTAGTAGGGTATAATCGCTAATAGAAAGTAGAGAAATTCAGTGGATTAAGAGTTGTGTGAGTCACCAGTAATGAATTAGCCAGTAAGTGCTGATTAATTGGTAGATAATATTAGCATTCCTGATGGGGGAATTTTCAATGTTTACCTAAAGCGGAATGGGTTCATCCAAGGGAAATGCACCTATTACTGTTATAAACTGCTTTTTAGCAGCAGCTACCTTCAAGTTACACTACGTACACTTTTTAAACATTTTAGCCTTGCAATTTTCAGATAAAATTATATGATTAAGTATAATACATAAAATAGATCACAGCAAACTTGCTCCCTGATTGAAGGGAGAGCAGGAAAGATTGCCTGCTTACCCTTCACTTCATCTCTTTCCCTTGCCCAGCATGGACCCACAGACGCCTCCAAAAACCGTTTTGGGATCCAGCTAAGTCCATCTTGAAAATCACAGCTCTAAACCATTCCCTTTTAATATCCTGGATCCCAGCCAGTTGGTGCCAAATTATTAGGCAAAGCCCTAACTTCTCATTTAATAGACTTGTCTTCTGGGAAAGAGTCTATTTTTCATTTGATTACTTTGTGCTTTCACTAACTAAATGTCATTAATAGTTATAAGGTTACACAGTTACTGAGTGCGTACTCTGTGCCTGCCCATCTTCTAAACTCTGATCGCAATATGTAATGAGGAGATGCAAAAGACACAGTTTCGATCCCTATGTGGGGAAGACTCCTTGTAGTAGAAATGGCACGCTGCTCCAGTTTGCTTGCCTGGAAAATCTCATTGACAGAGGAGTCTGGTGGGCTACAGTCCGTGGGGTCGCAAAGAGTCGGACACAACTGGGTGACTGAACACAAGTCTATAAGGTAGGGGTTATTACTATTATCATCATTATTAATTTTCCAGTTTTCCAGATGAGGAAACTAAAGCTGAGGAACATTAAATAACTTATGAAAATATATTCAACGCATCAGAATTCAGCCGGGGCTCTGAATCCAAGTCTTTAGGTCTCCAGCATCCTCCTAGTTAACCACCAGGTGCAGCTGTCACTTTAGTCATAGTTTGATACTCAGACAGTCCTTCTAAATTTCCAAATTAGAAAATTGATCTCTTCTCCCTATGCTGTTTTCCCATCATTAATTTTATCTGAATATGCTCGTATTTATTCTTGAACATTCAATACAATTAGTTACCATTTTAAATGTAACATCAAGATACGTTAAAAACAGCGTGGGTCAAAATGCTAGCTTAGAAGGTGGACGAGTGCTGATTTGCATGAGTGATTGCCATTTGCCTATCTTGATAAGCTGATGCAGAGAATGCTCCAGACTTTGCTTGGCTAAGGCAGGCATTGTTTATGTTCAGCTCCATGATCTTTCCCAGCTTTCATGGGGAAAAATACAACCATTTAGCAGATATTTGCAGCCCCAGCAAAGCGTGCTAATCAGGTGCAGGCTGGGCTCCTCTCTGCCAAGATGGAAGCAAGGTTTGAGAGTTCTCTGCATTCCGCAGACTCACTGGAGGGCGCACCTGGTCTCAGTTAATTGGGTGAAGGAGTTTTGCCTGTGAGGTGAAAAGAATTAGTGACAGGTTTCCTATTCTCTCGACCCCCTGAGGTGGGATAAAAGGCATGACTGGCTCCCCCATTTTACAAGACCAGTTGGGGGAAGACATAATTAAGGGAAATATGGTGAGGCATGAGTTTTCCTCTTGTTTGGGGATGATAAAGTTCAAGTAACAAGGTTGGGTTAGCTGGCTTTATGTTTAATATTTAGTTAGCCAGCAGTGGAGACAATCAACTAGATCATTTAGCACCACTGGGTTATAAATTTACCATTATGTGATTGAGTTGAGTAATGTTGAATAGGTCTTGTAAAGTTTATTGGAGTTCAAGAAAGGAAACCATCACACCTGGCTAGCTCCGACATAAGGGAAAGTGCCTTGTGGGAGCTGGTCAGACCTTCTAATATGATCAATGGCCTGATGTTACCCAGAAGAAAGAAAGAAAAGACTTGACTTGGAAAGTGTGTTAATTCTTTCAGGCTATTTAGTATAATATAATGTACTGTAGAGTGCCCCAGTGTATTGAAAGAGTTAAACTCCCTGGACAAAATGAAGAATTACTCCCTTTTTCCTGGAAAGAGCAGGCCTATATGTACAGAGAGAACTTTATTAGCAAGGGTATTAAAATTGGTTTCACTGTAAGCAATTTTCCTAGGCTCCACTTCCGTGCCATCTGTCCATTTTTTCCTTACCAGTAAAAGCAATAAAATGTACACATTCTCTGAAAAGAACAGAGTTTTATGGTATGCAAGGGACATTAAAATTCTGTTCTCTTGTGGAATATTTCTTGATCTTTCAGAATACTGGCCTAACAACTGATTTCTAATATATCTGTCTCAAGTTATTCATGTATTATGTTAATGGTCACATAGCTAAACTGGGTAAAAACCATGAAGAAAACAAGTCCCATTAATATAAGCAATAATTGCCATTGAGAACACAAATTGTGATTATAGTTTGACATAGAAAGGAAAATCCCAACATATGAGACATGAAATAGGGCTGACCTTGCCTTTGTGGTCAGTTTATATTGAGGAAAAAAATAAATAAATAAAGCCATTGAAATGAATAGGAATTGAGTCTTTCAAAAAATACTCATAAGTTCCTAGAATTGGGGCCTAATCACAATAGAAAATCATAGGTAAGAAAGAATCAAAAGATTCAATCGGCCATGACCTTTGACATTGCATTTTGTTAATAAAACACCACCTCAATTCAAGTCGATTAGGCCTTGTACCTTTCCCTCTGATCTGTACCTCTGCCTGGATTTAAGTTTTGTTATGAAGCATTTTCCTGCACTTGTTTAACCTTCAAAACTACTAGTACTTAGTTTAAATTGAATAAAAGTTTTCAGTTGTACTTTTAACACCCAATCCAATATTTTCTGGTTTTGTAACAGGATCATATTAAGTACTGCCTCCAAGGAATTTGGCCCAAATGAAGACAGAAATCCATACACATGTTTGGAGCTAGAGTTTGACCTCTATATAATTTAGCTATGTCATTTCCTAAAATCTTGTGGGCTGGAATATGTCATCCTGTGATAGTAAGAGTATTCTGAACTGAACCCTTTTAATGCACGATTTCAAATCATTTTTCAAAGAAATAAAGAGCATTACACGTGTTATTCAACAAGGGAAAGTCAAGGACGGGAAACTTAACTTTCCTTTCTGAAGCTGTTCTCTGAGTTGGAAATATTTCAAGGATAGTGCTTAAAATAACATAGTATTGATTTTTCTGGGCCATTAGATCACAAGTATTTTATCCAACCGCATGTTTCACACTTTACCAGAATGCACCGGTATCTTATCTCTGAGGGCCTTTCAGTGTTTTAAAACCCACTCTTGTCCATTATCTAATCTGATCTGCAGGACAGCCCTGTGTGCCAGTTGGTCTCTCTGAACCCGTTTTCCCTGGCCTAAGAAGAGGATGAGTAGCTTACCTGAGCAGCAGTTAACCTGGTCACCTGCTGAGCAAGCACAGGGCCGGGAAACACTGTGGCCCTGCATTGAACCCTCTGCTAGAACACTGAAACTGGTGCTTGATTTCTCAGAACAATACTTAGAATACTTGGATTTTTAAATAACATAGGAATACATGACTGTTATCAAATATACAGGGAATATGAAGAAATAAAAGGAATTGTCATCCTCATATGCCTCCATCAAGACAAAAATACTATCAATGTTTCCTTTCCAATCCCTCAGCTGTACATTTGTGGCATAGCTGACACAATGTTATATTTTCATTTCTGAGAGTGATTATTTCCATGAAAATTACAACATAAATGTAATACTGAAATATTAAAAACTTTTAAAAAATTCAATGGCAACTAATGACTGCATATATCAACATAGATTTCACTGGTCTATATTTGGACACATAAAACTGGAGTATGATAACACATACTTTGTTCATATAGTAGGGAATGAATTTAGCATTGGTTGCTTGGAATTTTCTAGAGTTATAATTTTACATTTATGAAAATAAACATTTTATAGGCTCCTGATTATTAAAAGTTCTCCCTGGTACAATAGTCTTTGTTCTCTGAAAGTCTTCATTTAGGTCCCAGTTCTAGCTCTTATTCTTATTAAGGTTAAGCAACTTAATCAAAATACTTAACTACTTTGATCATTAGTTCTTCCTGTTTAAAGTAGTGATAATCACAGAGTTCACAGACGTCATTGCTTTGAGAGTTAGAAAATGCAGATGCAGAACTTAGGATGATGCTGATAAGTATCAAAACATTGCAGTAAATAATATATGTATAGTATAATCCTCTTGCACATATAAAGACAGTCAAGATGCATTCCCCTTGATATCAGTATTTTCTATTGAATTAAGATGTTAAATAGATATTTCATCTGAGTCCCAAGGAAAATAAAATAACATATGGAGGAATACTAAAAGGCATATAAACACATAAGTATCTCACCTATATAAATAGGTAAAAAAAAATGATATCCAATATAATCTCTCCATTATATCAAACTTACACATTAAAAAAAAAATCTGATCCATCATTCTCTATTTTGTTCCTTTGCTCATTTTTTTCCCTTTGTTCTCTTAGCATAGGAGATACAGACATTAAAAAGATAATAAGACAATATTAGGAACATCTTTGTGGCCAAAATTTTTAAAGTAGTTGAAATGAACAATCTTACCTAAGTCATTGAAAGTGTTTAAAGAAAAATTGAGAAATGAGAAAAATATTCACCTAGTTTTTAAATAAAGATAGCACTTTCTTGTCAAATGACTTTTTTGCTTTCTGGCTCTCTTTTTGATAATCGCCAGTAGATTTTCCAGTATTAATCTTAGCAAAGAACCAAGTTTTGGTTTTGTTGACTTACTCTTTTATATCTTTTATTTCACTAGTTTCTCCTTTTTTTTCTCCTAATTAAAATTTTGTTACACATTTTTGACTAATTTTCATTTTGGTCCTAAGTATAATCAATCTTACAGAAATACAAGTTGCAGAGAGTGTTAAGATCAAATTATATCATCTAATATTATTAGACAGGAGATCCATATATAATCTATAAAACGTTTTTGCATTGTCATTATTGTTTAGTGGCTAAGCTGTGTCTGACTCTTTTGCGACCCTATGGACTGTAGTTCCACAGGCTCCTCTGTCCATGGGATTTTCTAGGCAAGAACACTGGAGTGGGTTGCCATTTCCTCCTCCAGGGGGTCTTCCCAGGGATCGACACAGGGATCAAACTCTGGTCTCCTGCTTGGCAGGCAGATTCTTTACCAATGAGTCACCTGGGAATATTAACTAATTATACTAATTAATAAACTAAATGATTGATCTTTGTTACTTATCATCTGAGCATGTCAAGCACAATTGTAGGTGCAGGAGAAAAAGGAGAAATGGGCTTTAATATGCAGAGACTAATAATCTTGGCAGTCTATTATTTCCCCTACTCAAAGACCATATCTCACTTTAGGGAAAAACACTAAGTGGCTATGGCAACATTTTTGACTCATTTGTTTGGCAGAAACTTCGATAGCCTTAAGCAGCCCCGTATTCATTTATATAAAAAGTGGCTGTTAGTCCATACTTCTTTATCCACTGGTGCAGCAAAAATTCACAGGCTTCACATAAATGTTAAATCAAAACTCAAATGATATCTGTAATCCTGTACTTGGTTTCTATTTCACCTTGAGTGAATAATCAGCTTCAGGGAACTTCCTCGGCTGTCCAGTGGTTAAGATTCCACACTTCCACAGCAGAAGACACAGGTTCCATTCCTGGTCAGGGGAACTAAGATCCCATATGCTGTGTGGCCCGGCCAAAAAACAGAAAAGTCCGCTTCAGTAATATAACTTTTAACACCATCTTAATTTTTTTTTTTTTAGTTTAGGAATTTAGATTTATGAATAACTTATCTCTAATGCCATATAGTCATATAAACAAGATTTAAACATGTTTGTAATTTTATGTTTTTCAAATTCCTTCCTGAAACATTATAACATGGCATTTACTTGTAAGTAAATGTTCCCTGTTACTTGACTCAATATCTGATTTAGTAAATTCTTCTCCCATTTAATATTTGGGTCTTTCTTATAAGATGTAATAACTACTCATCTTCCTCAAAACGCAACACATACTGTATTTGTTGGCATATATTTATTATTGATACAATGACAGCTTTTTAAAAAGTTTCACCCCAAATTGTCCTTAAGTTTAGAGGACACTCAGACAATACTCTTATGTGACAACTTTTCATTCGTGTGTGTGATCAGAGGTTTCTTTCGAAAGCAGTGGTACAAAACGGAATGAAAGAATTCACTGTGGAATGTTGGCCCAACTGTGAATGCTAGGATACAGATGATAAAGCTTCCCCACTTCCTTCAACTAACCCAAGAGAGTTTCTTCTGTGATAAGTGTGGGAACATCTTAATGGAACAGTTTCTAACAACAAAAGAATGTGCCTTATTCTCTATGCTAACATAAGTGCTCAGTGTAATCCTATGAACTTTTAAGTACCTTTTAGCTGACCACCAAAGGCATTTCAAATTCTTGGACGAGAGGACTGTAGTATTTTTCAAATCAGCTTCCTACTTAAAATGATGATAGTAATGGTAATGGTATTCAGGAATCCCAATTGCCACATTAAAAAAAAAGTTGAAATTATTAATAAAGGGTAAGGTGCTAAAAGTTGAAAACTTAAATATGGCTGCAAAGAAGAAACATAAACAGAGAACTCATGATATCATATGAGAAGAAATACAGCTTCTTGCAAACAGGCCGGATTTGTGACAACAGGTTTGTTTTTCTTGGTGTCAGTGTCTTCAGTAAGTACTTTGCCAAAGTTCCATTCTAGATCAAAGAGGGAAAAGAAAGCCACAGAGATAGTAATAACAAGACTTGGAAGGCTTGCATGATTTCTCTCATGTGAGTTAAGATTATTTTTAAGAGTACACACAATGAAGCAGATTTGTTATTTTTTCTTTTAATTGAAAAGTTCTGCTTTATGCTGAGAGCCAATATTTTTAAGAAGCGTTGTTGAATTTGGGTCGTACATATGAGATTGGGGAGGTGTTCCTGTCAGACTATACACTACATCCTTTTTCTTTTTCTTTCAAACTGTTGAGGTTATGAGAGGCCTGAATACAATCATGTAAAAAAATTATAATAATAAAATATGTAATAGGAACCAGGATCTTGGGATCCTTTAAGAGTCTGAACTTTTTACCCTTCTAACATTGCTTTTCCCCCCTTCTCTCTCAAGATGTCAATCTATCCATTAATCAGTACTAAATAATCTTCTGAGGATTATTTATAAAAATGTGTGAGTGTATATGTGTGTGGGTTCATTTCCGCTTGGGTGAACGATGGCTGAAGATGGCTGAGAAAGCAAATGAAAACAGCGAGTATGTTACTAAAATTTGAACTGAAGATTTGTCTTTCCTATTTTTGTCTCCCCCTCGTTTCCTTAGTAGTTTCCTAGTATTTTAATCTGTATCTTTTACTGAGGATGTCTGTCTGCACCATCACTACTGCTCTACACTTGGCCTATTGACCTCTAACCTTCTTATAACTAGGTAAGAGGGCAAAGGGGCTCCCCTCCTTGGGTCTGCAATAAAGGATCCACCTGCAATGCAGGAGATGCGCCATGTAGCGCTGGCTACAACCCGTGGGGTCCCAAGAGACGGACACGACTGAAGAGACTTAGCATGCAGCACAGAGGGCAAAGAATACAGCTAAGTAAAGGGAAAACTCTGCAAACATGTCTGGCACGCTAAATAGCAGTTCACTGGAGTATTTGACAATGGGCCACATGCCACTTTCCCTGTCTTAATGTTGCTTGATGAAATGATGTCTCGATGGGGCTCGCTTTCTTACCCATGCTGAGTCGTTTGAGTCCTGTCTGACTCTGCAACCCCGTGGACTGTAGCCCACCAGGCTCCACTGCCCATGAGATTCTCCAGGCAAGAATACTGGGGTGGGTTGCAATACGCTCCACCAGAGGATCTTCCTGAAACAGGGACCGAATCCACGTCTCCTGCGTCTCCTGCATTGCAGGTGGAATCTTTACCCACAGAGCCACCTGGGAAGGCCCTATCTTACAGCTCTTCCTTTACTGATGTATGTCCCCATACTACTTAACTGACTTGAATTATGGAAACTCTAGGTGGTAAAGAACCTGCCTGCCTATGCCAGAGACATAAGATCCGTGAGTGGGGAAGATGCCCTGGAGGAGGGTATGGCAACCTACCCCAATATTCTTGCCTGGGGAATCCCATAGACAGAGAACCCTGGTGGGCTACAGTCCATGGGTTGCAAAGACTTGGACAGGACTGAAGCGACTTAACACAGCACAGTGCTTGCCTGAATAAGCTTTCTTCTCCCTCCTACCTTTCCATTCCTTGCTTCTTCCATGATACTTACACAAATAAGATAAATTTTACAAAATAAACTAGGATTAAAGCTTGTTTAAAATTTGTATATTTATTATCTGGAAGGTGGTAGACATTTCTTTGTGTGTTTTACAATCTCTAATTATCATGCTCATCAGTCCTTCAAATGCTAATGTAACATGTAAGTTTTATTAACTTTTTTGTATTTTAAGTTCCCAACTTTGTTCAAGACATTTTGAAGCATTACTTTTTGACCTGGTTTATAGTTGTAATGCTTTACTTGGCAGAGGGGGAAAAATGATAAGCTTGGATTTCAGCATACAAACTAGATTTTTGAGTGTGATAAAAGTTTCTCTAAAAGGTTTATTCTTATTAAGTTCCTGGTAACCTTTATAGCAAACACTTCTATGTTACCTTTCTGCATATATTCTTGACTCTCAAATTAAAAATTGAAATGAATCATAACTAAGTATTACAATGAGGAAGGCATTAAAAAAAAAAACACTGTGCTCTCAGAAATGTTGGATGATCTCAGGAAACCTGTATTATGGTGAATCAATAACAATATCTCATTTCTCACTCAATGAAACTTCTTTTGATTTTGGTGTTTTGTTGGTATTAAAGAATAACCTTTAATTGGTCCTNAAAACACTGTGCTCTCAGAAATGTTGGATGATCTCAGGAAACCTGTATTATGGTGAATCAATAACAATATCTCATTTCTCACTCAATGAAACTTCTTTTGATTTTGGTGTTTTGTTGGTATTAAAGAATAACCTTTAATTGGTCCTTTAATCTCAGAAATGGTTTCAGTTCAGTTCAGCTCAGTTGCTCAGTCATGTCCAACTCTTTGCAATCCCATGGACTGCAGCATGCTAGACTTCCCTGTCCATCACCAGCTCCCAGAGTTTACCCAAACTCATGTCCATTGAGTTGGTGATGCCATCCANTTGGTTTGGAGCATTATTCTCATTAAAAATATTACTAAATAAGATCCGCTGAAAATAATGAAAAAAGTAGTACAGATACGTTAACCAATTGTAGCTGTAGCCATAACATTTTCCTTGTGAAAAATACAGCTCTTAGGGAAATAAAATGTACAACTGAAAAACTTTCCAAAGGAAAAGCAGTGTAAAAGAAAATACTTCTCTTTGAGACAGGGAAACGAGTATGTTGTCTTTTCATCAGGATGTTATTTGACACAAAAAGTAGTCACAGAACTGCACCAATTCCATATCCATTTTCCTGAACATGATAAGAGTAAAAGGAGTTTATAAAGCAGAATGCACTTTCTGAATTTTACATTTGAAATGGATGGCATTCTCCTACAGAATGTCATATTACAACAGATCTGTTTACAGACTGTACAATACTTTCGTTTTGTGGCCAGACACAAATATGAGCATACGGTTTCTGCCACCTCTCTCATTCTGGTGTTTGTCAGAGTCAGGAAAAAATAATGAAGTCACTAAAGTGTTATCTCTCTAACAATAAAGAAAAAAAAATTCAGTGCATGCCTCATTATTTGTCAAAAAACAATTCTGAAATATAAAATTCATTTACCCAATGGCTTACAAAATAGAAAAATCGTTCACTAGGAAATGCTAAATCCTAATGAATGATTAGTTGAATCTGCTCACTCCAGAACCTAAAGAGGCTCTCCAGGTGTCGGGCCTTTTTTTTTTTTTTTTCAGTAGGCCAATTCTAAAATGTATATGTAATAGCAAAAGTCCAAGCATAGTAAATATTTACTGAATAATAAGAAAAATGTGACAGGCTTAGTCTTACTATATTCCAATGAGTATAATAAAGCTATAGTACTTTAAAGGTACATTATTGACCCAGTTCAATTCAGTTCAGTTAGTCTCTCAGTCATGTCCAACTCTTTCCAACCCCATGGACTGCAGCACACCAGGCTTCCCTGTCCATCACCAACTCCCAGAGTTTACTCAAACTCATGTGCATCGAGTGGGTGATGCCACACAAACATGTCATCCACTTCTCCCACCTTCAATCTTTCCCAGCATCAGGGTCTTTTCCAATGAATCAGTTCTTCACATCAGGTGGCCAAAGTATTGGAGTTTCAGTTTTAGAATCAGTACTTCCAATTAATATTCAGGACTTATTTCCTTTAGGACTGACTGGTTAGATCTCCCTGCAGTCCAAAGGACCCTCAAGAGTCTTCTCCAACACCACAGTTCAAAGGCATCAGTTTTTATACCTGTGTCTCTTTTGTCTTGCATATTGGTTCATTGTTACCATCTTTCTAAATTCCATATATATGCATTAATATACTGCATTGGTATTTTTCTTTCTGACTTACTTCACTCTGTATAAGGGGCTCCAGTTTCATCCACCTCCATTAGAATTGATTCAAATGCATTATTTTTAATAGCTGAGTAATAGTCCATTGTGTATATGTACCACAGCTTTCTTATCCATTCATCTACTGATGGACATCTAGATTGTTTTCATATCCTAGCTATTGTAAACAGTACTGCGATGAACATTGGGGTATACACGTCTCTTTTAAGTCTGGTTTCTTCGGTGTGTATGCCCAGCATAAACCACTACAATATTGTAAAGTAGTTAGTCTCCAACTAAAATAAATTAATTAATATTTAAAAAGCATTAATTCTTAGGCACTCAGCTTTCTTTATAGTCCAACTCTATCATCCATACATGACGACTGGAAAAACCATAGCCTTGACTAGATGGACCTTTGTTGTCAAAGTAATGTCTCTGCTTTTTAATATGCTTTCTAGGTTGGTCATAGCTTTTCTTCCAAGGAGCAAAGGTCTTTTAATTTCATGGCTGCAGTCATCATCTGCGGTGATTTGGGAGCCCAAGAAAACAGAGTCTTTCACTGTTTCCATTGTTTCCCTATCTATTTGCCATGAAGTGATGGGACCAGATGCCATGATCTTATTTTTTTGAAAATTGAATATAATTTGATCATTAAAAGAAATAGAAGAAAGCTTAGAAACACAAACCACATACATACTGAAACTTGAAGTATGAGAAAATGGCATTGTAGATCACAGAAAAAGAATGAATTGTATTGTAATAACTTTGTATAATAAAAGATGTAATTAGACTTAACATGGTGGTCATTTTACAATATATAAAAATGCTGAATCACTACTTTGAACATCTGAAACTATTATAATATTATGCATAAATTATAATTCAATTAAAATGAGTTATTTACTTTAAAAAGGACAAATCACAAAATTATATGAAAAAGTGTAATTAGATTTGAAATTCACATCATACACAGCAATTTCAGACAATTTTATGGAAAGCAAAGTGTAAAACTTTAGAAGAAAACCTTTAAAAAGTTCATGAATTTTAGGTAGAGAATAAGTTTAACTTAAAGGAAATATTGATTAATTTTACTAATTAAAATTAGGACCTTGAATTTGCCAATAGATTCTACCAAACAAATGAGAAAATAAATAACATGTTTATAGTATTTACAGACTAAAGATAAAAAGGATCAATATTCAGAACATGTAACATTTTCTACTATCAATAACAACAACAACAACAACTACAACTGAATAGAAGAGTGGGGAAGGGAGAGCAGGTAATTAACAGAGGAAATAGCAAATGCCAATTAGCAATGAACAGCATGTCAGGTTATTCCTTTGTGATATCCCATTCCAAAGCCTCCAGGTTAGCAAAAATCAAAGGCTGAAAATACCAAACATTTTGACAGTATAGTGCAATGCATAGTCATAAATTGCTGAGATTAGTACTTAAAATAGGAACTATATAGTAACTTTGAAGATATATATATGCAGCCATTATACTCTCATTCACTAATACGGACTAGAGAAAATCATTCATATGTACTGGATCACATGGAAAATAATTATTAGAAGCATTATTATAACTGAAAAAAAATGGAGAAAAACAAAAGTCCAGCAAAATAATGTTGATTAATGAATTATAATACATTCACCAAATAGAATTTTTTAAAGCAGTGAAAAAAAAATTAGAGCTATGTGTACAAATGGAGCTTCCCAGGTGGCGATAGTGGTAAGGAACTCACCTGCCAATGCGGGAGATACAGGAGATGCAGTTTCTATCCCTGTGCTGGGAAGATCCCTTGGAGGAGGTCATGGCAACCCACTTCAGTATGATTTCTTAGAGAATCCCGTGGACAGAAGAGCCTGTTGGGCTACCGTTCACAGGGTCTCAAAGATTTGGATGTGGCTGAAGTGACTTAGCACATACATGTGTAAAAACGTGTATAGGTCTTTAAAACTTAACATTGAATAGAAAAAGAATATTGTTAGAAAAGTAAATACAATCTAATTCCAGTTGTATAAAGTTCAATTCAAGTTGAGCTAAACTATATGGCCGGGCTAGTTTAGACAGAGGAATTGGGAAGGGAATGGACACATAGGAAAAACAGAATTTGAAACATTCTCCCATTTAACCATTATTTTTTATAGTTTTTACTTTAAATTTTCCGTTAAAATTAATCAAAATATATGTTATGTATACTCTTTCTATGCTTTAAATTATACTAATATAAATTTCAGAGTTAGCATTAACTCTCCCCACCCCACTCTCCAATATGAGGACAGATGGGTGTTAATGTTGTAAAATGTGGAAGCAAACATTTGTCTGTCACTTTCTAGCTGTGTTAACTAAAAGAGCATATATAACATTTTGATAGATAAATGTAATATTACTTTCCTGCAGTGTTTGATAGGAAAACAAAATAAAATTTATATAATGCATGTAGCAGAGTGCTTCCAATATAACAAATGCTCAACTTCAAGTATATCATGTTAAAATTCCTTGGTGATACATTACACAAAGCTATTTTAACCTAGCTTACAACTTTGGTGAGAGCAAGTATTTTGAACATTATTTTAAAGTGAGATTTGAAATACACTGCAGGTTGACATTGGTAGGCAAAGAGAGAAAGAACTTTTTATCATGAGAAAGTAAAAGTATTAGAATATCTGAAGTGAAATAAACCAGAAAAGAAGGATGGAAAAAAGGAGGAAAGAAGAGTCCCGATTCATGAGCAGACAGATATGAAATTTTAAAATCATAAGTTTGATTGAAAAGGAAGGCCTAACACAAAAAATAGTAAGAAAAGATGTTTGGGGCTTGGTTGAGAAACTGGGTCGCATTCATGGCAGTAGAGAGAGTGGGACTCAGGCATAGTCTTCTGCTTTTGACTAGAATGTCCCCAAACCTGCAGCACAGCTATAGTGTGTGAGTCAATTACTGGGATGCTCCGAGACAGTCGTTATTGAGGATATCATAGATGGCAAAGTATATAACATGATTCAGAAAGTACCTTCAACAAGTGGTGTGGGAAAAACTGGATGGCTATATATAAAAGGATGAAATTAAAACATTTTCTCACATTACATATAAAAAAAACTCAAAATGGATTAAAGAGTTATATGTAAGGTCTGAAACCAACTCTGTGACACAAATTGCAGGGATTGTTTTACTCATTTAGCTCTTAAGGCAAAAGAAATAAAAATGAAATTAAACAAATGGAACTAATTAAATTTAAAAGTTTTCCATAGCAAAGAAAACCAACAAAATGAAAAGACTACCTGCTGAACGGGAGAAAATATTTGCAAATGATATGACTGATAAGGAATTAATATTCAAACATAAAAACAGTTCATACAACTCAATGTAAAACAATCAAACAAACAAAGATTTAAAAATGGGCAGAAGAGATTAATATTTCTCAAAAGAAGACATGTAGATTGTCATCAGGCAAATGAAAAGATGTTCAACATTGCTCATCATCAGAGAATTGCAAATCAAAACCATAATGAGCTATCAGAATAGCTGACATTAAAAAAGTCTGTAAATAGCAAATGCTGGTGAAAATGTGAAGAAAATGGAACTCCTGTACACTGTTGGTGAGGATGCAATTTGGTGTAGTCATTATGGAAAACAGTATGGAGTTTCTTCAAATAACTAAAAATAGAACTACCATATGTCCCAGCAATTCCACTCCTGGGTATATATCTAAAAAATATGAAAACAATAATTTGGAAATGTATATGTGCTCCAATGTTCATAGCAGCATTATTTACAATAGCCAAGATATGGAAGCTAGTGTTCACTGAAAAATGAATGGATCAAGAAATTATGGCATATATAAATATGGCACATTACATTAAAAAAAAATGCAATTCTGCTATTTGCAACAAGATGCATAAATCCAGAGGATACTATGCTTAGTGAAGTAAGTCAGAGAAAGACAAGCAGTGGATTTATCACTTGTCCATGGAATCTAAGAATAAAACAAGTGAATCTATATCACATACAGAAACAGACTCTGTAGAGAATAAAGTAGTGGTTATCAATGGGGAGAGGAAAAGGGGAGGGCCAAAACAGGTTTAGACAATTAAGAGCTACAAAATACTATGTATAAAATAAATAAGCAATGAGCATATGTTTTATGGCACAAGGAATATAGTGATTATTTTATAAAACTTTAAATGGAGCACAATCTATAAAAATATTGAACAATTTTGTTACATAGCTTAACTAATATAATGAAAGTGAAAGTGAAGTCANCCCATGGACTGTATGTCCATGGAATTCTCCAGGCCAGAATATCTGGAATGGGTAGCCTTTCCCTTCTCCAGGGGATCTTCCCAACTCAGAGATCAAATTAGGGTCTCCTGCATTGCAGGCAGATTCTTTATCAATTGAGCCACAAAGGAAGCCCTTCATTTAACCTCACCTTTTAAAATCACCAGATTCCACCCATAGCTTTCTTATCACCCAAGCTAATGTAAAGGTGACTCCTTATAAGGTCCCTCCCCACCTATAGTGAGTATCTTGTAGGTTTTGACTTCTCTCTTCTTTCTCTTCTGCTCACTCATTACCTACACATTAATATAAAAGTAAATAAGGAGAAGGTGCCTGCCAACCTCCGATTTCTGATGCCTTGTGAAATTTCTCTAGTCCAAGCCCCTTACCTCCTCTCCTGCAACTGCTTATTCTGCCTTGTTTTTTTTTTTGTTTTCGTTTTTTTCCTGGTAGCCGTCTCTGCCAGGCCCAAGATTCATTCAGCACCATCACCAGCTAGCAGCTCACTAACTGCCAGCGCATCCCTGTGCGCAGGCTCAGTCAGAGAGACCTGTCTTATCTTTTGGTCCAGAAGGAATTCAGAGACCAGAAATAGTGACATATGGTCTATGTCATACCAAATGGGATATGTGCTTAAGACTGTCATAAAGAAATTGCCAAAGACAATTTCTCACAGCTAGTAAGGACAAAAAATGTCACTTGTTCCTTCCAGCATTCTAACTGCAGTAACTGATTAACTGATTTCCTTGCAATGGCCCAGTGACCTGGAGACTCAATAGGTGTGACCCTAGCTCTGCACCACAGAGGTGAGGAGCCCCAGCTCTAGATGGTGGAAAGGACAAGTAAGTCCTCATGAGACAAAGGAGAAGCAAGTAAAATCAACCCTTACCCAGGGTCAGGTTAACATATACGGTAGCCTTAAGGATGAAGATATATGATGCCTATCCTATATGTAATTTGAAATCAAAAGGCAAAAGTTTATCTGTGGTAGGCTAAAAATATCCTTGGAACCTTCCAGGGAACTTTAGAATCCTTGGAAAGTGAAGTGANACGGTAGCCTTAAGGATGAAGATATATGATGCCTATCCTATATGTAATTTGAAATCAAAAGGCAAAAGTTTATCTGTGGTAGGCTAAAAATATCCTTGGAACCTTCCAGGGAACTTTAGAATCCTTGGAAAGTGAAGTGAAAGTGTTAGTTGCTCAATTGTGTCTGACTCTTTGCAATCCCATGGACTAGAGCCCTCCAGGCTCCTCTGCCCATGGGATTTCCCACACAGGAATACTGGATTGAGTTGCCATTCCCTTCTCCAGGGGATCTTCCCCACCCAGGGATTGAACTTGGGTCTCCTACACTGCAGACAGATCCCTTACCATCTGAGCCACCAAGGAAGCCCAGGAATACTGGAGTGGGTAGCCATTCCCTTCTTGGGGGTATCTTCATGACCCAGGGGCTGAACCTGAGTCTCCTGCACTGCAGGCAGATTCATTACCTTCTGAGCCACCTGGGAGGGTTGGAACCTAATGAACAATGCTTTATTTGGAAAAAGGGTCTTTGCAGACGTNCACTCACTATTGCTCTCTCTTCATCTTTCTATATGAACTATTAACTAATTTTGACATTTGATGTTAAAAACTAGTTAAATGTTGATTCTTCCAGGGACAGAGGAGCCTAGTGGGCTGCCGTCTATGGGGTCTCACAGAGTCGGACACGACTGAAGCGACTCAGCAGCAGCAGCAGCACTATTGTTTGGGGAAAATAAATTATACTTAAAAATATGAGTGGAAGGTGCAATCAAATATTTCAATGAGCTTGGATATTTCAAAATCAGAAGTAGCACATTAAAGCATTTTGATCATATATATAATCATATTTTATTTTGCATATTTTCCAGAAAGTTAATTGAATCTAGTATTTGAACTTTATACTTTGCTTACCCCGTGCTTACTGTTTTTAAATTGTTGATGCTAATTAACTAAAAATTTCTTAAAAGAATCTGGTGTTTATTGTTTTCTTGTGATACTCTTAAAAAGTAGGGTTTGAGGCAAGTACTACAGTTCATGTAGTTTATTAGGGAGGGGTTTGGAGGAGGTAGGAATGAGGGGAGTAGAGAGTGAGACAGGGAAAAAAACAAGCCAGAGTGAAGTCCTGTTGTTCTGAGCTGCAAGGATGTGGCTCCTCCAGGATCTTCTAGACAAGTAAGTCAGGAAAAGAGGGACTTCCTCCTCTGTGGAAGAGAATAACTGGAGAATCTCTCCATCTGCTCCCAGCCCCCACTGACTACATGTGACCCCTGGATGGTGTTAAGTCTCCCATGATTCCCGGCTGCACTTAGGTTTCAATTAGATGATTTTGTCTTGGAGGAAGCTCTGAAGCAGAACTTGAAAAGATTACAAATTTTGCTAGAGAAGTGACCCTTCTGGAGTTCAGAGCAGAAATGTCTCTTTCACTATATATATGTACAGAGTAGAACTGCCTCACGTAATATATATATGCATATATATAATATAATAAATCCCAATTTTAGTACCAAGACATGCAGCTATTTGACTGCAACTGTAAAGTTATATAACATACAAACTAGAACAGTCTCAAAAATTTTACTGTTAATACTGAATAAGTTATGTTACCTAATCATGTAAAATAATGTAGATTGTCTTTGCTTTCATGTGTTCCTGTAATTCTCTATCTCAGCCAAAAACTGTTACTTTTTAGCTATATTTTAAAAATAAGCAACATTGCTAATTTAACTACTTTGACACCTTGCTAAACAAAATATCTCTACAGAACAGAAAAGAGCTTGTGGCTCTTTTAAGTCTCTGCAAGTATAAAATAAGAAGAAAGTTACCCTCGTGAGGTTAGTTCCAGCAGCATGAGATCATAGTAAAGTGCCTAGTCACAAGATCACACGTCAAGAAATCCAAAATGCTTCACAAGGTACAGAGCTGGTTTCCAAGACTAGTGTTGGGGACCCATAAGCAAAGAAATAGAAAAGGTACCATTTTGAATAGTGCCTGTGTCCATGGTATATTCGCATGAATTCAGAGGATGAAGAAAATATATATTGTACTGGTTAGAGACCATGGAAGACTAGAGACTAGGAAGAATGTCTATTTTTATCATGGACATATCAAAACAAAATACTTAGAATATTCAAGTGGAAACAGATATTTTAAAACGAGGACTATATGAAAAGACTCATAACTGTGCATCGTACACCGAGGCAGGATACAAAGTCAAGAGCCGTGACCGACCACCTTATGAGGTGAAGTGAAGTCGCTCCGTCGTGTCCGACTCTTTGTGACCCCATGGACCGTGGCCACCAGGCTCCTCCGTTCGTGAAATTTTCCAGGCAAGAGTATCAGTTCAGTTCAGTTCAGCCGCTCAGTCGTGTCCGACTCTTTGCGAGTCCATGAATCGTAGGTGAACCCAAACCTCAGCATCGCCTGAGGCAGACCAAAGCTGTGCCTTTTGCTTGCTTGGTCCACACCAAGCTACTTGAACATTCTTCCGCAGCACACTAAGCTTTCGAATACAGAGAGAAGCATGTTCTATGTCACAAGTTGCTCTGAAGATTCAGTAAATTAGTATTAATAATATTAGCCACATTATTAATGGTAAATATTTTTCAAAATAGTAAATTAATATGACCCAAGATTTTTTTTTGTTTATATTGTTAATAACACTCATTTACTGACAAAAGTGTCTTGCCTTGGGAGAGAAATTATATTGTTTCATTCATTAACATTTATTCTGAGAAGTCTGAGGTTTAAATAATCAATTTTTAATTCACAGAGAAGGCTTAGCACATAGCCTGTCTCTAGATTCAGATATATATTTAATTATATTAGAAGATGATAATTCTAATAGAATTCAGGTCACTATATTTCTTCAGCTTTGTGCAAAGTATTAGAATATCACTGGCTTTTGTTACACGTATTAAGTGCTTTTGCTAAGTAAAAAAAAACTACCAAAAGTTTATGAGCTAAGAATATTTAAAATGTCTTTGTAATTGGTGTGACTAATGATCATTTTGTGCATTGCTAAAGAATAATTATTGGTTAACCAAAGCAACTAATTGAAGAGAAAGTTTGAACCCCTTAAATAAATATATCATTATTGTAAAAACTACATGAAAAATATTACCATATATTGATACAGCAATAGCAACCCACTCCAGTACTTTTGCCTGGAAAGTGCCATGGACTGAGGAGCCTGGTGGGCTGCAGTCCATGGGGTTGCAAAGAGTCGGACACAAATGAGCACCTTCCCTTTCACTTTTCACTTTCATGCATTGGAGAAGGAAATGGCAGCCCACTCCAGTGTTCTTGCCTGGAGAATCCCAGGGACCGTGGACCCTGCTGGGCTGCCATCTACGGGGTCGCACAGAGTCAGTCACGACTGAAGTGACTTAGCAGCAGCAGCAGCAGCAGCATGCACTTTAAGTAAAAACATAACTTCAGGAGAATGCTCATTAATAGTATTTAACAAGTTAGAATGCTCATTAATATTATTTAATGAGTCTTCTAATTTTAATCATTAAGAATAATTGTGAAACTTAATAGACAATATTTTATCAATATTTTGAAATTCATGAAGTGAAACCATTTGAATTTCACATACATTTTCATAGCGATAAGAAATTTCAGCATTTTATTTTAATAGCATAAAAGGAAGAGTGATGGTTTTAAAGAATGAATATATATTTGGAGTACAATTTAGAGACTTAGTACTCTGAAATCTTGTTAATACTTATAGATAAATTTCCTTCAGTTGGCGTAAAGAAATCATAAACTTTCTTTTGCCATTTGCTACCACCTACATGTGTGAGTCAAATTTCCTGTTGGAGATATCTGAAAAACCTGGAGCAACCATTGAAAGTGTTGATCAATTTTCAGGTTAAAATCTGGGAAAATAAAATGTTCACAGAAGCCAATTCATGTGTCTATTTTAAAGCTTTTTAATATATCCCGTTTAAATTTTCAAAGAATTAAAAATTTAACTTTTTTCATTTTTTCTTTTGTTTTTTTGTATCTTTTACTTATATAAAATAAGAATAATTCATTCTTTCATGGAGCCCCAGAGGCATCCAGTGTCTTTCATTTGCCCCACTATGTGTATAGGTATCATTTCTCTGTGTATCATGATATGAAAAAGTTGGGGAAGCAATTCATTTGCTAGCAATGGTAATGAAGGTCAATTGTTTGAAAAGATAAGATAAAAATATCACAGAAATATGTAGTGGCCTGCAGTTTGGATTGAAAGATGGAGACTTGGATTGTGTCAAAAATGATCGGTGATGAGGTAAGGAGAATTCTTAAACTAGTGAACACTTTTGGGAACAAAAGAGAGAATAATTTCAAGTCTTGGAAAAAGAGCAACCCGTGGGAGACTGAAAGTATAAGTTCTCTAAGGTTTCAAAGTTGTGTTAGGATATCTTGTTATGATAATCATGAATATGAACAATTCTGTCTTGGCACTATTCCTAAATGTCTATTTTTATGTTTAAATTACATTTATCATATGTCTTTTTCAGTTACTAAGTCATGTCTGACTCTTTGTGACCCCATGGACTGCAGGACTCCAGACTTCTCTCCTTCCCTATCTCCCAGAGTTTACTCAAACTCATATCCATTGAGTCTATGATGCCATCCAGTCATCTCATCCTCTATCACTCCCTTCTCCTCCTGCCCTCAATCTTTCCCAACATCAGTGTCTTTTCCAGTGAATCAACTCTTCAAATCAGGTGGCCAAAGTACTGGAGCTTCAGCATCAGTCCTTCCAATGAATATTCAGGGTTGATTTCCTTTAGAATTGACTGTTTTAATCTCCTTGAAGTCTAAGAGTCTCTCAAGAGTCTTCTCCAGCACCAGAATTCAAAATTATCAATTCTTTGGCACTCAGCCTTTTTTATGGTCCAACTCTCATATCTCTACATGCCTACTGGAAAAACCATAGCTTTGTCTATAAAGACCTTTGTTGGCAAAGCAATGTCTCTGCTTTTAATATGCTGTCTAGGTTTGTCATAGCTTTTCTTTCAAGAAGCAAGTGTCTTAATTTTGTGGCTGCAGGCACTGTCCACAGTGATTTTGGAGTCCAGGATAATAAAATCTGCCCCTGTTTCCAATTTTTTCCCATCTATTTGTCATGAAGTGATGGAATCAGATTCCATGATCTTAGTTTTTTGAATGTTGAGTTTTAAGCCAGCTTTTTCACTTCTCCTTTACCTTCATCAAGAAGTTCTTTAGTTCCTCTTTACCTTCTGCCATTAGAGTGGCATCACACCTATATCTGATGTTGTTGATACTTCTCCTGGCAATCTTGAGTACAACTTGCGATTTATCCAGCCCAGCATTTCATGTGATGTATTCTGTATATAATTTTAGCAAATCTGTGCACCTAAATTCTGGCAGTTCTCTTGGTGACTGGGAATTCTGAGTAGTGCTAGAAAAGTGTGCCATGCACAGTGAATGCAGTTTATTCACTCTATATATCTTTCATAATTTAGCCTTTATGTCAATCAGGTTTAAGGTGTGACAGACTCAGTGTGGCCACTCGTAGCATCACCTTCCATCCCTTTATGAATTTCCATTTCTTTCGTAGTATGTTCAAGTATGATTGAAAAGATTTTTTTTCCTTCCAAAGAAGTGAACTGACTCTCAAGGAAATTTCATAAAATATAACTGCAGGAATTATAAAGTTTACCTTGAGGCTTTGTCAAATTCATCTCTAAATTTCTTAAGTGTAAAGCTTGTGGCCTCACAAATATCAGAAACTGCATGTTTGCCAAGATTCCTGAAACCACTGTTTAAGAATGTGAAAATTTTCTGATGAGGAATGAGAAGGCACACTGTTTGATCTTGAGATCCATCATATACTAAACTTATATTTACAGGATTTCTCTGTGAATCTTTTCTTATAAAGTGTAAAATGGACATAAAGATTTAAGCCTTCTTTACATCTCATAGAATTGTTATACTGACCAATTGTCATAGTACATTTAGGAGCCCACTTTAAACTAACAAAAACTTTGCAAACATAGTGGAAGTGCATATTAAATAATAAATGCCATGATCATTTTTTTCCTGTCAGATTGATTTGGTATGAGAGATTTATATGGTAAGTAGTTTATTTTCAAACAGCATGGCTTCTCTGCTCCAAACTTATACAGCAAAGAGTTAAATCCCTGTATTTTTAACTTCACAAAAACTGAGTTTGTTGCTTGGACAATCTAAAGGAGCTTGTCAAATAAAAGGGAGTAGGCATCCATATAACATATAACTCAAGGTTACAAAAACAAAATCACTTAATAGATGTTTCTCCTGCCTCAGTTTTAGTCAGATCTCTGGATTAGGACTTTAACCTAAAATGAAGTCTGATAAGGAATATGGTTTATTGGTAACAAGGATAGTAAAACTCTCAGCTTGTGAGGCATTTGTGAATCAGTAAAATAACATATTTCAGATAACATACTCCAGCGAAAGAGCCAAAACTCCCTTTTTGCCACAACCTTGGGCAACCGTAAAACACAATCTGCAATAACAGTTAAACATTACAGTTCTTTGGGGACTTATATACCAATATATAAAAGTAAATGGGTCACCGGCTTTCCAAATGGGGTTTGCCTTTTGGAAAAGCAAACTACAAACTAGGAAATGTGCTAGCGAAAGGGTCAGTCTATGCATGGACACTGGTGCACTTGAGTTTCTGTTTTGTTTGCCCAGATGAAGGTGTTACCTGGTATCACACAAGTTGTCACGATTATTAACTTACGGGGAGCAGAGGACTAAATGAACAGTAGCTTTATTAAAAATAGTAAAGTTCCTTTCTTCTGGAGTAAGTTCTATAATGAAGTTATATGAGAATTGCAGGTTCATGATGATGTCAAGAAGTGTATCTTGGCTGGGACTTCCCCGGTGGTCTAGAGGTTAAGAATCTGCCTTTCAATGAAGGGGAGGAGGGTTCCATTCTTGGTCACGGAACTAAGGTCCCACATGGCACAGGGCAACTAAGCCTGTACACCACAACTGACTCAACACAGCCAAAAATAAATTGATAAAATACATTTTAAAATAATAGGGTACACAGTTCAGTTCAATTCAGTTACTCAGTCATGTCCGACTCTTTGCAACCCCATGAATCACAGCACACCAGGCCTCCCTGTCCANTTGGTAATGGACAGGGAAGCCTGGAGTGCTGCGATTCATGGGGTCACAAAGAGTTGGACACGACTGAGCGACTGAACTGAACTGACTCTCCTTTTAAGATGTGTGAATTTTTTTTTTTTTAGTGAGTTTAAGTATTAAAAAATCACACAGATTATTTGGGAAGAGAAGACCGATTTAACAAACTTAGGGTTTTCACTCAACCGCACACCTTTCTTTAAGACAAGAAAGAAAAGTCAATTATATGCTTATACAGGACCAGAGAAAGTTAGAAATTATACAGAAGGAAACTTTAAAAAGAAAAAAGAAAGTAAAAAAAAAAAAAAAGCTACAGGAGCAAGGAAGAAAACAGAAGAGAAATTTTAAAAAAAATTACATTAAGCAATATAACAAAACTTATTTGGTCACTTGTATTTTTATCCTTGTAAGTATAGCCATATTGCATTCCAAAGATGTTAGAACCAGAAAGAATCAATATTTAGCTATTTTTTATTGTGTCACATGATAATTTCATCAACTGACTGACATTATCCTGATGGACATACCACTGCATATGGCCTCTCATACTGGGTCATGATACCGGTGTGTATTACCTGGATTTTCCATTATGAATCAAATATTTGCAGAACTATGAGACACGGATAAAGCACTTGCAGAGAGACTCCTCCCAGTTTTCAAGGCTTTTTAACCCTCTTGCCTAAACATTTTCTCTTCTTCTATCCTTGGTTACACCACAGTTTTCCAGGCCTTTTTGTTTACTGAAAGAAAAGGTTCTGAACGGATTCATCCTGAACTGCTAGATGAGTTAATATTTATTTCTTTTCTGCACATGCCTAGAAAAGATAAGGCTTAGTCTAAAGCAAATAATGTTTACCGAGTGGTGGAATTCACACACCACAGTAAGACTCAACTACACCCTCTGAAGCCATTATCTGTTAGAAAGATGTGTTGAAAAATCAACTTCCTGGCAGAAGAGAAAGCTCCATCTATTAAGCAATGATTCCCAGCAAGAATTTCTCCAAGCTGTTAAATAGGTTTGGCTCTTTGAAAGCCTTCTTATAGTCCATTAGGCAGTGTGAGCATTCCCAGGGGAATAATGTTCACTGATGATCAATCGCATTGTTGATACAATTAAGATCCCTACAGCTAGGGACTTTAAATACCTATCGTTATGTTTTTGTCATTTCCTGAAATCCTTCTTTTTTTGTATTTTTCTAAGCATAAGGTTCATGAAAAGGTGAATGTTAATCACAACATTTGAGAAAAATCCCTTAGCTCATTATGTGCCATGAATATGTGAAAAATAGGCTTAAACCACTGCCAAAAATGTTTTTTTGTCTGACTTTTTAGTTAATTATGATAACTTCCAGAAAAGAAAAAAGGGTAAGTTTGAACTTCATGCCCTTTGTAAGCAAACTTGAGCCAGAAAATCTTGCTCTTATAAATTTTAACATTTTGCATTTTCATACTTATTAAATCATAACTTTGATTCAGTATTATTGTTTAGCATTTTACTATAGAAAAGAGTCTGGATAAATTCATACTTCATAAAAATCAGGGGATTTTTTTTGTCTAAAGTACTTAAATACTCAACTTGTAATTAATTAAAATAATTTGTCCAAATAAATAAAAGGAATGTACTGGCTGTCTATTTTTACATAATCTCTCTTTATTTTAAAATTTATTCACAATAGTACAACATCAATTTAATTTTCATAAACTGCCAAAGATAATATGTCAAAAGTGATAATTCTCTGCAAAAACAGCAAAAACACAGGCTCAATAGTATTTGCATTTTAAATACTGAATATTCTATTTGTTTTAGTCAGTAATGTGTCTTTTAAAGGGATTAAGATATTTAATTACGTTCATGAAATAACCTTATAAGAATGCATCTGACTAAGTAACAATTTTCAAAATAAAAATGATTAAATTGTGGGGTTTTCAACCTAACAAAGGCCATATTTATTTTAAAAAATTGTTTTTATATTCTCTAGGGGAAGCTTTGCTTAATATATGAAATTAAACTAATCTCAGCACAATTCCAAAATCAGTTATAATTTTTGCTTTAGATAAATTTTGAAAGTATGTGTATAATATACTTACAGGTTTTGGGTAATTGATTTAATTCTACTCTGGAAGTAAACTTCTAATAAAGATATCTTGTTTGTCCTTAGGTGGAAATTAGATGAATGTATAATCTTTGCCAGCTTTTCAACAACTGTTTGGGCATTAGGTTAGACAACTTATCAAATGCTTAACTGTTCCAGGCTTAGTGGGCTACTTCAAGGGAAAAACAAATACAGTAACACAATGAAGGATAACCCATTACCAATTTTAGTCTATTGTTCTAGCTTTTCTGGGCTCACTCCTTGCCAACACCAACATAAAGGAACTTGAGGTCGCCAGTGAAGGCTGACAGGGAACAAATTGCCGTTCTTAGTACCAGTGTGTATCCCTGTTTGTTTGCATAAAAGGGTCCTATTCTGTCTTTCTCATGATGGTTTCAAAACTAAGGTTGAATATAGGCTAAAAATACTGGAACATGTGCCAAGAAGATACACCTTCAAAACAGTGATAAGCACAAAGCAATTGTCCTACAGATGCATAAAAAATTATGTCTTTGTTAGATATGCCATTGACATCTATTCTCATATGATATTCATCATACAAATGTTATCACTAACTAGTCACAATGCAGAGGAACAGTTCTTCCTTCTCAAGCCACACCTATCTTTGCCTAGCATTGTCTCCCTCTTCAAAATCCGACATTTGATCTACTGACCTACTTTGCTGTGGCCATGTATGCAGCATACCTCTCCTTGGCTCTTCAGGAAGTATTTGGCTTTGCTTAAAACCAGCTCAGGGAGAACTGTCACGGATCTCTTGGGTAAGATTAATTCTAGAGTCTGCTGGCCTCTTGGCCAAGTTTATTACTACTAATAAATCACACTTGGGCCACCCACCCCCGCTGTCTTCTCCCTTTTTCAGTGGTGTCCGGCAATCTTCTTTAGCCCTTGCTGACATGATGTTCAAGATTTAAAAGGTCTTGCTCCTGCCTGATCCACTTTGAGAACTCCCATTAATTTCAATGTTCAGGTTCATACCTACACAAAATTCATCAAAAGATTTTAAAGTGTTAGCACAAGGTGTCAAGTTAATGGACTTTAAGCAGACTTCACATACAGGGAATTTAAGAATATACAAATTAAGAAAAACAAATCTATTCCCTGAGGATATCTTTTTCATATATATGTAAATTTTAAAGCAGTATTATATCATTTTGAGGCTTTTTTTTCTTTAAAATTTCTAGTTATATGATGTGGCATCCTGTATTACACGAGGATTTATTGTTTGTTTGTTTGAAGTACTGATAAATCTACAAACTTTAGACTGTGAAGGAGATGGCGACTTCTTTAGAGTGTCATAAAGTAGTGTCACCGTTAGCAGCCTATACAACTCTGACTTGTTCCCTTTTCTATTCATCACGTTTTTAAGCCATGTCTCCTTTCTAACTCCTAACATATTCTTAGAAAGGACATTTTGCCAGCCTGGACTTATAAATGTCAAGATAGTATCAAATGTACCATAATCGCATATCTTTTATTTTTTTAAATCTGCTGTTTTGGGTTGCCAATTCACCTTTTCCTTAGTGTAGAAAGATCAGCTGAAATCCAAATACTTTGGTCTGGAATTCATTAAGTAAAACTCTTGCTTGCCTATGCTAAAGCTACTCTGCCCATTTTTATAAGGGCAACCAGATATTATTTAAGCTAAACTAGCAGCCTCTTGATGACCACAACCACAAAATTAACAAATGCTTGCTCCGTGGAAGAAAATCTATGACAAACTTAGACAGCATATTAAAAAGCAGAGACATTGCTTTACTGACAAAGGTCTGTATAATGAAAGCTATGTGTTTTGCAGTATTCATGTAGGGATAAGAGACGTGGACCATAAAGAAGGCTATGTGCCAAAGAATTGATGTTTTCAAATGATGGTGCTGGAGAGGACTCTTGAGAGTCCATTGGACTGCAAGGAGATCCAACCAGTCCATCTTAAAGGAACTCAGTCCTGAATATCCATTGGAAGGACTAATGCTGAAACTGACTAATAATTTGGCCACCTGATGTGAAGAGCTGATGGCCGATGCTGGGAAAGATTGAGGGCAAGAGGAAAAAGGGGCAACAGAGGATGAGATTTTTGGATGACATCATCTACCCAATGGAGCTGTGTTTGAGCAAACTCCAGAAGACAGTGAAGGACAGGGAAGCCTGGTGTGCTGAAGTTCATGGGATTGCAAATAGCTGGACACGACCGACTGAACCACAGCAAAAGCAGTATATTCAAAGAAGATAGTCACTCACCTCACTTTCTTTCCCCTTCTTCAACCCTACAAGATCCACCTTAGTGAATCTGACATACAATTCTTTATTTCCAGAGATTGTGTGCAGATGACCTATGACCCACTGGTGCAGCTGTTAGAGGTATTTGTGAATATTATAAGAAGGAGAGAGAACAGTATCGAAGGAAGCAAACCTCTTTCCTTTTTCTTGTCCTTCCCTCTTGGCCATCTTCCTTCCCTGGCTATTATGCTGGGAGCTTCTTAGTTGCTCTGGCTGTCCTCCAGCCATGGATGGAAACACTGGAAACATAGGAACAATAAATGGAGGAGAGCAGGCTTTCACATCCTCTACCTGGTGGCTTAGCCAGTCCTAGGAGGCTTCTGCTGCTGCAGGTCTTGCTATGCAACTTATTTGTGTTGTTTATTGAAACCAAAAACATCACTGCTGATACAAGGACATAAGTTTTATGGATCAACCAAAAACTGAGATAGTAAATACCTCTGTAGAAAAGCCCTCTGTGGGAAACTTTTGAATGTTTATGAAGCATAATGTAGGAAAAGCAGAGTGCTGAGAAATTAACTTTTCCCACAACACGTGAAGGCTGTTCTCCCAGCAGTCAATGACACAGGAGAACTATTCAAGTTGCAGTGGTCTAACACACAGAATCACTCACCCTCCTCCTGTGTGATGTGCCAGAAATTTGACTCATGCCTTGGTTTTAAAATTCACTATGTATTTTTGTAAAGAATAATATCCATTGGTCTTCCTTGTTTGTCCATAAGCCAATTGATATTTTTATATCAGAAGTAGATTTCTTTTGGAATATAATCAAATGCTGTTGAATAAGGCAGCAGGAAAAAGTATATACACATATATATTAAAATATTTAAATATATATCTGTATATATATATATATTATGTTTATGTATTTATGTCTATATACACATGTCTATCTATCTACTTATAATTTTTTACATGCTTTCCCTTCTAAATTTTAATCAGTCATAAGACAGGGCAGTAGATAATGTCTACAATTCACTAGGCATTTATAAACATATAGGCTATATATATGATACATATTTCAATATTAGTGCTGAAAAACTACTGTATCTTTTCTCAGAATGTAGTGAAGAGGGTTGGATATCCACATCACTTAGATAACCATCACAGGTATTTCTGGTGACTAGTTTTGAGAACTGCTTGACCCGACAATAAGAAATAGAGAAGCAATGGCAACCTGCATCAGAGATTCTAAACTGCTGCCACGAATGTATTAATTGAATCATAAAAGTGCCCAATCAGAAGCGTCGTTCTTTCCACTGTATCAGATGAATTCTATTGTAAATAACAACAAATTTCGTCAGCTTCAAATGGCCTTCCAACCAGCCTCAGGACTCTTCTTATTTTCTTTATTATCTTGTTAGTTCCACATCATTTTCACTCCCCATGCACTTAAGTGTCTCAGTTTAGTGGCTTTCCAATTGAGAAAGTGCAATATTCAGAGCTATCGGAAGCAGGTCAGTTCAGGGGGATGGCTGTTGGAAGGTTTCACTTATATTCCTCTAATCACTGAAATATCAATGAGAGTGACTCCAAGCCCAAGTGCCAGGAATCCTTCATCACTCTCCAAGACTGAGTCTATTATCACTCTCCAAGACTGAGTCTATTATCACTCTCCAAGACTGAGTCTATTCAGGGCAAAGTGAACTGAAACCCTGTCAGAGAAGAAAATAAGGGCCGTTCTCAGCCAGAGAGCTCATTATCATGATATTTGTCTCTGGTGCGTCTAACTTGTCTTTGCGGATGGACCTGATTCATAAACTCTTTATACTCTCGTTCACTTTAGTTGTTTGAGATCATTTTTAGAATAACGGCTTCAGTGAAGGTCCTTGAGGATTATTCAAATAAATGGAAAGCTTTGGTTAAAATATTTTCTGCAAATACAGTAGATCCCTTTTATCTGCAGGGGATAGGTTCCAAGACCCCCAAAGGTGCCTGAAATCATAGAACTGAACTGGATATATACAGTTTTTTTTTTTTTTCCTATATATACCTAGGGATTAAACCTGGGTTGCCTGCATGGTAGGCAGATTCTTTACTGTTTGTGCAACCAGGAAAGCCTCATACAAACATACTTATGAAAAAGTTTAATTTATTTAAATTAGGCAAAGTAAGCAATTAACAACAATAACTAATAATAGAACAAATATAACATAACATTGCAATAAAGTTTACTTGAATGTGCTCTCTTTCTCAAAAATGCCCTTTGTGTAAATGTAATGTCTTCACTAATCACTTATCTTCAGGTGGCACAGAGGTAAAGAATCCACCCGCCAGTGCCGGAGACCAGAGACACGGGTTCAATCCCTGGGTCAGGAGGATCCCCTGGAGTAGGAATTGGCCACGCACTCCAGTATGCTTGCTGCAGAATTCCAGGTACAGAGAAGCCTGGAGGTTACGGTCCAAGAGGTTGCAGAGAAGCAGAGAACACAGCAACAAGCGCTGCTATGGCAGAGTGGTTGTAATTTTGCAATTTGAGCTGTGACAGCAAAACTGGCATACATTTATTTTTCCTTGTTCACAATTTATTAGAAGATTAACTCTTACAATAGATCTTAGAAATGTCAGGATGCAATATTTGTCCTTATTAAGTGGAGAACTTTCATCTTTTCACTTAAAGGAAGTACTTTACAGCTTCTCTTTGGCTTATCTGAATTGCCAGTATCAGTACTCTAGCGGTTTAGGGTCATTATTAAATAAAATAAAGGTTTCTTGAACACAGCACTGAGATAACACAAGAGTCCATCTGAAAATCAAAACAGCTACTCAGTGGCTAAGGGGAAGGACACTCGGACAAAGGGATGATCCTTGTCCCAGATGGAGCAGAGCGCCTCAGCACGAGATTTCATCAAGCAGCTCAGAATGGTGTGCAATTTAAAACGCAGGATTTGCTTATTTATGAAATTTTCCACTGAATATCTTCAGACTGTAGTTTATAGGTGCATAACTAAAACCAGGATAAAGGAAATTTTCGATGAGTGGGGACTTCTGTAGGGGGCAACAGCTAAGCAATTTAAGTGCAGGTAAACCAAGGAAGGCAGGTTTGTATGTGAAAGATATGGAGTCATTGGAATTAAATTGCTGGCAAATTAAGTATTTATATTTTTCCAAGCTTCCGTTCTTTAATTTACAAAGCAGGGGAAAAGATATTTATTGTTTTAAAGACAAAAATTCTGTCTAGAAAAAAGTCCTTGGAAGGTGGTAAGTAAGAACGCCATAAAAGTCCGCTAATATCACTGTAATTATTAACACTTACTATGTTTTAAAATGATTTAGTAGGAGTGACTATCATATTGTATGTTAACACTCAATTAATGTAGAAACCTAAATCTCAGTTCAGTTCAGTCACTTAGTCATGTCCAACTCTTTGCCACCCCATGAATCACAGCACGCCAGGCCTCCCTGTCCATCACCAACTCCCAGAGTCCACCCAAACCCATGTCCATTGAGTCAGTGATGCCATCCAACCATCTCATCCTCTGTCATCCCCTTTTCCTCCTGCCCTCAATCCCTCCCAGCATCAGAGTCTTTTCCAATGAGTCAACTCTTCGCATGAGGTGGCCAAAGTTTCAGAGTTTCAGCTTTAGCATCAGTCCTTCCAATGAACACCCAGGACTGATCTCCTTTAGAATGGATTAGTTGGATCTTCTTGAAGTCCAAGGGACTCTCAAGAGTCTTCTCCAACACCTCAGTTCAAAAGCATCAATTCTTTGGTGCTCAGCTTTCTTCACAGTCCAACTCTCATATCCATACGTGACCACTGGTAAATCCATAGCCTTGACTAGACAGACGGACCTTTATTGGCAAAGTAAGTCTCTGCTTTTTAATATGCTGTCTAGGTTGGTCGTAACTTTCCTTCCAAGGAGTAAGCATCTTTTAATTTCATGGCTTTATTCATCATCTGTAGAAAAATAAACTCAGCCACCGTTTCCACTGTTTCCCCATCTATGTGGCATGAAGCGATAGGACCAGATGCAGTGATCTTACTTTTCTGAATGCTGAGCTTTAAGTCAAAATTTTCACTCTCCTCTTTCACTTTCATCAAGAAGCTTTTTAGTTCCTCTTTACTTTCTGCCATAAGGGTTGTGTCATCTGCACATCTGAGGTTATTGATATTTCCCCCAGCAATCTTGATTCCAGCTTGAATCTAAAGAGGTAAAATTAATTAGCATAAGATAGAAATAACAAAAGAATAACATATGAGCTAGGTAATTTTATCTGTTCTTAAAGAGTTCATCAAAAGTTCAACCATTATTCTGTAACACCATTAATGATTTGAATTATCTGATAATCATTTTTTGGGGTTAAAATAATCAATTTATTCTTGCATTTTACTCAAAATTGCAAATACACTTAGCAATGTGTATTATTTTTTGAACTGTGGTGCACAGAAATATATGGAGAAAGATTTTGTAACCTCACAGTTTATAAACTAATAAAAAAACTAAGTAATGGTTTTTATTTTTTTTTTAAGTAGTAAATAAATAATTAATAGGTGAAACAAAAGTTTTAGTGGGATTTCTCCCACAATTCAGGGAATCACAAAAGAAAAAGCAAATATTAGTGATTAATTAATTATGAAATGTATTCTTGCTGCTGCTGCTGCTGCTAAGTCACTTCAGTTGTGTCTGACTCTGTGTGACCCCATAGATGGCAGCCCACTAGGCTCCGCTGTCCCTGGGATTCTCCAGGCAAGAACTCTGGAGTGGATTGCCATTTCCTTCTCCAGTGCATGAAAGTGAAAAGTGAAAGTGAAGTCGCTCAGTCGTGTCCGACTCTTAGCAACCAAGTGGACTGCAGCCTACCAGCTCTTCCACCCATGGGATTTTCCAGGCAAGAGTACTGCAGTGGGGTGCTATTGCCTTCCCCAAAATGTATAGGAAAAGAGTACGTCAAGGCTGTATAAGAGTACGTCAAGGCTGTATACTGTCACCCTGCATATTTAACTTATATGCAGAGTACATCATGAGAAACACTGGGCTGGAAGAAGCACAAGCTGGAATCAAGATTGCTGGGAGAAATATCAATAACCTCAGATATGCAGATGACACCACCCTTATGGCAGAAAGTGAAGAGGAACTCAAAAGCCTCTTGATGAAAGTGAAAGAGGAGTGAAAAAGTTGGCTTAAAGCTCAACATTCAGAAAACGAAGATCATGGCATCTGGTCCCTNTTTTTTTTTTTTTTGCTCTTCATAAAGTTCCTTCCCTCTTATGAGACTATCAAAGAAAGAAGATATTAACATTTATTAGAAGTCTATCATGAAATAGAAACCATATTTTATAGGTTGTATATATATACATACGTATATATATGTGTTTGTGTATGGGTTATTTATATGTATTATATATATATGGGCTTCCGTGGTAGCTCAGATGGTAAAGAATTCGCCTGCAATGCAGGAGATCCCAGTTCAATTCCTGGGTCGGGAAGTTCCCTTGGAGAAGGGATAGGCTACCATTTCAGCATTCTTGGGCTTCCCTGGTGGCTCACATGCTGTAAAGAATCTGCCTACAATAAGGGAGACCTGGGTTCGATCCCTGGGTTATGAAGATACCCTAGAGGAAGGCATGGCAACCCACTCCAGTATTCTTACCTGGAGAATCCCCATGGACAGAGGCGACTGGCTGTACAATCCATGGAGTCACAAAAAGCTGGACATGACTGAGAGACTAAGCACATGTTTATGTATATATTTATAAATATATTTTTATTTACTGGGTCTCTTTTATTCAAAAGATATATGTATACTTATTTGTTTGCAGTTAGATAAAAAGATTTATTGTAAGCAGTTACTATGAAGAAGAGTTGGCTCAGGTAATATGGAATCGAAGTTTCATAATCTGCCATCTGTATACTGGAGATTCAGGAAAGCTTGTGGTGTAATTCAGTCTGAGTTCAAATGACTGGGACCCACTAGTGTAAATTCCAGTCTGAGGGCTGAAAAGGGAGAACTGTTTTGTTTTAAGTCCTGTAGTGAGACAGGAAGCAGAAAGGAGTGAATTCTTCCTCCTCCTTTGTTCTATTCAGGCCTTTAGCAGATTGGATGATGTTCATCCACAGCGGGGAGGGCAGACGTACTTTCCTGGGTCTAGAGATTCAAAAGTTAATCTTATCCAGAAACAGGCACAAACAGAAATAATATTTAATCTGGGCACACCATGACTAGTCAAGCTGACACAAAATTAATCATTAAAGAGCAGTTTTAATTTATCAAAGTAATCTAATATTAAAGACAGTAATGATGAAGAAATAAACTTACCTTCCTGAGCTACACTTCAGCCATATTATCCCCCTTCCCTCTTCTTATAAATGAAGAGCATACATGTTCTTATTTAAAAGCAGAATCTGACTCTTACTATGTTAACTATTGTCCATGTCCATTTCTCCAGCCCAACAACCTCAGATCATTTGAAGCAGAATCTATAGTACTTCAAGTTTCATGTGCTTGTGAACTTTCTGGAAACATAAATGAAATTTATTAAAATGAATTGGATTCTGATTCAGTAGGTCAGAGATGGTGTTGTTGCTTTAAGTTCCTAAGTCAGGTCTGACTCTTTCCAACCCAATGAACTGCAGCATGCCAGGCTTCTCTGTCCTGCACCATCATCTGGAGTTACTCAAACTCATTTGCACTGAGTCAGTGATGTCATCCAATCATCTCATCCTCTGTGTTTGCTTCAGTCTTTTCCATCATCAGGGTATTTTCCAGTGAGTCAGCTCTTAGCATCAGGTGGCCAAAGGATTGGAACTTCAGCCTCAGCATCAGTCCTTCCAATGAATATACAGGGTTGATTTTCTTTAGAATTGACTGGTTTGATCTCCTCGAAGTCCAAGGGACTCTCAAGAGTCTCCTCCAACACCACAGTTCAAAGGTATAAATTCTTGGGCACTCAGCCTTCTTTATGGTTCAGCTTTCACATCGATACATGACTATTGGAAAGTCAGGGCTTTGACTTTATGGATCTTTGTCAGCAAAATAATATCTCTGCTTTTTAATTACATTAGATAAATGTTTCTGCCCGGTCCATCAGAGAGTATGTGATTTCAAAGCATCTGGAGTAAGTTTAATGACATCAATATTAACATTTATGTAAGGAATTAAATCACTGAGCAGTAATGCAAGTATCCATAAAGATACATTTGATGCAATAAATCTAGGCAAGGTGAAGTTATAGCTAAAATAACTACATAGTAGATATTCAATTATGATTATAGTTATCAGCCTAATCTGTGAGGACAAATAATTGCATAACACTTGGTTTATTAGAAATTATAGTTGATAATTGGCCACATCCTGAGCTAGTAAGTGCTTAAGTATGTGTAATTAAACCATCATCTTTATTATTAACTTTGTGTCCAGAAATAAGACTGCCTTTTGATGATATTGCTCACTTCTCTAGATGATTGTCTTCCTAGAAGTTCCTAGGACCATTCTCTATGGGTTCTGTTCAACGTTAAACAAATCCTGGGATATACACATTGAATTATAATGAACCTGGGTTTAGTTTGAGGGCTTTAGGCTTTATTCTTAGTGGTGATCTAGTTAGTGACTTTCAAACAAGAAAGAGGTGATGAAAGAAGACAGCAATTTGTATATATGAGAGGAAATAATGAAAGTGTAATAATTTCTCACTTTCTTCCAATGAAAATTGATCTCAATTATTAGATGAAATTTGGTTTGTTAAGTCCAATTAAAGTCTTCATCTTTAACATAATTAGTTTAGTGTACTTAAAAACTATTGTAAATGAATGCTAGGACACCCAGGCTTCAAACTAAACATCAGATATTTCTGATAAACTTTGTCTAAGTAAATAAATATGATCACTCATTACATGGCATCTATTTGATATTAAGGTATGTGGGGTAGATTCAGAAATGAAGCAAAGTAAAAATTTTCCTAGGTTCTATGATGTTTTTTCAGCTACATTTTTTTTTAATGATGCTATCTGGATCAGCATCTTGTACAAGATTATATCTGAGACAAGAACTCTACCATGATCATCTCAAAATTAGTCTTATTCTAGACATTTAAGTGTGAATGATACTTTCAGGTGATATTCTTTCCAGAGAGAGATTCAGTATGGTTAGCAGATAAATTGCAAGGAATCTGAGTTTACAGTATAACTATTCTTCCATGTACCTTTCAAGTCTAATATTTCCTTGTACTAATAATAATTACTTGCATACTACTTTCCTCAAAACAGAGAGAAGGGGTAATTCATCACTAGACGTGACTTGAGATGAGCTTGATATAAACCTGTAATCCTTCTTAATTTGTGAAATGACCATAATTAATTATCTCTGCTGTTGATATATACCCAGTGATCCTTTATTTCAGATTCATAAGACAAGAGCAAGAGGAGTGTATTTTTTTATGAGACTCTTAATGCTCAGGTGTTTCATATAAACTGTAGTACTCTTCCTCTCACTCATTCCTCAAATAAGAAAAATATGCCATATATGTTTCTCCTGAAAAAATGTGAGAAGTTGAAAATGTCTTAACACTCACTGCTTTCTGATGAAGATTGGTAGTATGGAATATTTAAATGGAAGGCAGAGATACCACCAACAACAATAAACTTTTCTCATCAGGATAAAAAATTTGAAGATTGAACACTTTTCTAGGGTCACATATTGGCTTTCAATATGGAAAATAAATCTCTCTGCTTAAAACTGAATGTAAAATGGGGAGGATACTTGTGAAGGTCCAGGAGTTGAGTGTAAAAATGGATTATTAAATCAGTGAAAAATGAAGAAGGATCGCCATTTGGAAATTCAGCTAGGATGATGAGACTGAAAAATGATGAATACAATTTGCAATTTAGGAATACAATTTATAAATACAATAACCTAGGGGATATTTCATATACTTCCAAATAATATATCTCAATATTAGGAGTAGGTTTTCTAAAAGTGGTGATTAGACAAACATCCATTAACTCTGAGACTAATTTCTGGCCAATCCTCACCCCCAACACGCATCCATCTCCCTTGAAGTTTTCCTTTTTTGGGTGATTATGTAACTGGAGAGAAAAACTATAATGACCCACTCCTCCAGTGAGACTGAACTCAGAGTTTGCTTTCTTACCACAAAAAGTGGTAAGAAAAAAGTATAAGTTTTATACTTTCTGAATTACATAGGTTCTTGATATAGTGGAGTCCCTGAAGACTGGAGCAAACTTTCTTCATGCGTGATTAGAAAGTTCACTCATCCAGACCTTATGAAGACTAACTCACTCCTAATAGAACACTTTATTAGATTCTAAAAACAGTATTTTCACCCCTAAACAACTTCAAAAACCTTGTGGAATCTCCCCCAGCAACAAAAGTGAAGAGTGAAAGTGTCACTCAGTCGTGTCTAACTCTTTGTGTCCCCAAGGACTGTAGCCCACCAGGCTTCTCTGTCCAAAGATTTCTCCAGGCAAGAATACTGGAGTGGGTAGCCATTTCCTTTCCCAGGGGATTCTCCTGACTCAGGAATCGAACCCAGGTCTCCTGCATTGCAGGCAGATTCATTACCATCTGAACCATCAGGGAACGATCTTTCCCAGCAGCAAAGCCAGAATAAAATTTGGGGAATCCAATGCGTGACAGTGGATTAATACAAGACTCCAGCACTCACACTTATTTTGGATGGGATCAAAAAATGAGACAAATTCATGGCTCATGAATTCCATGTTGCAGGATACATTTGATCCTTCAGTTCAGATTCTATAATAGAATTTTCACTAAAATTATATACTTTTTTTTTTTTCAAAAATAGCTAACTTTGTTCATTCCTGTGGATGCCAGATTTCAAGAAGAGGCCCAGTGAACTTATCCCTGAGTCAGGAAGATCCCCTGGAGAAGGAAATGGCAACCCACTCCAGTATTCTTGCCTGGAGAANACTTTTTTTTTTTTCAAAAATAGCTAACTTTGTTCATTCCTGTGGATGCCAGATTTCAAGAAGAGGCCCAGTGAACTTATCCCTGAGTCAGGAAGATCCCCTGGAGAAGGAAATGGCAACCCACTCCAGTATTCTTGCCTGGAGAATCCCATGGACAGAGGAGCTTGGTAGGCTACAGTCCACTGGGTCACAAAGAGTCGGACATGACTGAGTGACTTCACTTTCACTTTTCATTCACATACTATACAGCCCTCTCTGAGCTGCATAATCAACACAATATGGAAATGATAGCATAAAGTGTTCAAGGCTAGGTTATAATAGACATTGTGATTCCACCTTCTTTTTCCTTTAATATCTTGTACCAGATGCCTACTGCCTTGTGAGGACACTCAAGTAGCTGAAGAGGTTTATATGGTCAGGAACTTTGGCTTCTGTCAAAAGCCAGGGCCAACTGATTAGACTTGAGTGAGGAACTATCCTGGAAATAGGTCCTCAAATCAGACTTTAGATTTTTGATGACTGAATGGCAGTTTGAACCAACTTCTTAACTACAACTTCATGAAAAGTGCCGAACCAAGACAATCTAGCTCCTATGCACTGTGTTTTCTGACCCACAGAATCTATGTGAGATCAAATAACTGTGAGATAAAGTACACGGATTGTGTTAAGCCATCACACTCTGAAGTGATTTATTATGCAACAAGAGATTACTAAGAGACCTCTTTCCTTATGTTTCTTTTTTTTCTATTTTTTACTTTACTTTTTTCTTTGAATCCTAATCTTCCAGAATAAAATATGTTCTCATTGTTATTGGTCTGGGTCATGACACCCATATCACATAATCCTTACATTTATTTTTTTTTTTCCTGCTGTCCAAAGTACTCACAAGAGTCTTCGCCAGCACCACACTTTATTTTTTTTTAATTTATTTATTTTTAAATTTAACTTTACAATACTCTATTGGATTTGCCATACATCGACACGAATCCACCACAGGTGCACACAAGCTCCCAATCCCGAGTCCCCCTCCCACCTTCCACCCCACAACGTCTCTCTGGATCATCCCCGTACACCAGCNCAATCCCTCCCAGCATCAGAGTCTTCTCCAATGAGTCAACTCTTTGCATGAGGTGGCCAAAATACTGGAGTTTCAGCTTTAGCATCATTCCTTCCAAAGAACATCCAGGACAGATCTTCAGAATGGACTGGTTGGATCTCCTTGCAGTCCAAGGGACTCTCAAGAGTCTTCTCCAGTACCTCAGTTCAAAAGCATCAATTCTTCGGCACTCAGCCTTCTTCACAGTCCAACTAGTCAAGGCCATGGTTTTTCCAGTGGTCACGTATGGATGTGAGAGTTGGACTGTGAAGAAGGTTGAGCGCCGAAGAATTGATGCTTTTGAACTGGGGTGTTGGAGAAGACTCTTGAGAGTCCCTTGGACTGCAAGGAGATCCAACCAGTCCATTCTGAAGGAGATCAGCCCTGGGTGTTCTTTGGAAGGAATGATGCTAAAGCTGAAACTCCAGTACTTTCGCCACCTCATGCAAAGACTTGACTCATTGGAAAAAACTCTGATGATGGAAGGGATTAGGGGCAGGAAGAGAAGGGGACAACAGAGGATGAGATGGCTGGATGACATCACTGACTTGATTGACATGAGTTTGGGTAAACTCTGGGAGATGGTGATGGACAGGGAGGCCTGGCATGCTGCGATTCACAGGGTCACAAAGAGTCGGACACGACTGAGCAACTGAACTGACTGACTGATTCTTAGTAAGAGATAATTACATAGGGGATATTGTAGAAGATTTTGAATGATTAGGACTTCTACAACCATATGAGGTATGATTACAGGTCAGACAGAAAGATATGTGGGAGGATTAATAACTTATGGAGTCACAAAAGCCCTTCCCATGTTCACTGAAAGCAGATACAAAGGGCAAGAACAAGTCTAGCACACTTAATTCAGGCTAGATCATAGGAACCCGTCAAGGGTTAAGAGAAATATTTGCAGGGTAGTTTAAAGTACACTTTGACCAAAAATAATGACAAGTTTACAAGCTGATATCCATGCTAAAGAAGAGAATCGGAGTAAACTGAACTACCTAAAAAATTTGAAAACTAAAAGGCAAGTTAGAAATTTGTAAAAAGAAAAATTAACATATATAGTAGACACATTTCAGAATAAGTAGCTTTTAGAAATCAATAAGAACAACAAATTTTAAAAATTTCTTGGAAAGGTAAATGATTAGTTTATCAATGAAAAAGTCATCAGATAAGTCATAAATATACAAATAACCACAAGAAAAAACTCAAGGTACACAATAAACAAATAATGTAAATTAAAACAGTATAAAGGTATAAAATAACTATCAAGTTGAAAAAAATTATTTTAGTGACAATCAAGGTCCACAAAAAGGGGAATGTCATGCACATTTACTGTAAGATAAACAGGTTATATAGGAAAATGAATTTGTTCTTTTTGAAACAAAAATGATATATATCAACTGGCTCAACATTTTGCTCCTAGTCTGAGCAACACAATATATACAAATTCATTCTGTGTAAATTATTATGAATGTGGCCAAGAATGTTCATTATATTATTACTTAATATATAAACTTGGAATTGTGTACAGTGGATTTGAGACAGGGCCATCAAGTATGATCTTACAGAAAGTAGCATTTTACATAAACTACGATTCAAATACATAGTTCGGAACTTCTCAAAACAGTGGTTCTGATCTGAGATATTATTTATATAAATTATTGAAATATATAATGGAAAAATAGAATTACATTTATAATATAAAAATGATAATATCAAAATATATTAATAATGCATTAAATGAAAAAAGAAGCTTATAAAATAATACATATGCAAATTGCAAAAGTAAAGACAAATACATATAAATAAAGCAAACACACTATAAAAGTTTAAAAATAGACCCAAATAGCTATTTTTTTAAGATGTAGGTGGTATATTTTTTGTTATATTATGTTTTTCTGCAAAATGAACATTGTCTTAATGTTTCTTATGGAAACTACAAATGGATAAGCAGAGGGACAGCATAAACAATAAAATATTTCATTTTTTCTTATGTGCATTAAGGACAATATATATGGAATGTATATGGTATGTATATGGGATTAGGGAAAAATCATTTGGAATGGAAATAAGGATATGGAGAACTTATAATAAGATGTTCTCTGGCGAACTTACAGGAGTATGTAGATTTGAAAATCTGCAGATATAACTCTTATAATGCAAGGTTGTGAGGTTTTCCATAAAGCATTACAAAAATTCATTGAACTCCAAAGGCTAGAGGGAAACTTCAATCTATAAAGGTTTTTAAGAAATTCTGTATACTGATATGTTGTCAGGCCAGCTTGGGTGAGTATATTAAGTCTATTTACATTTTTGGAAGAAATGAAAGTAGAATTTTACATTCTTTGTTGCCTGAAAGGCTAACACTCCAAGTTCACCACCTCAGACTGCAGACAAGAAGTTCTTGTTCAGTCCAATCAGAGTCCGAGTTCTAATACCTTTGATGTAGGGGTGTCACTGAGGTGGAGAAATTCATTGAATAAAATTCCCCAAGGGGATTCAATTAGTCTTCTCAGAAAGCCCAAATGAAAGTCAAAGAAGAATCCTCTAATTGTAAATTTAAATCCTACTGACAGGCTCCTCAAATATGAGAGGTCTCGGTTCTTGCGTTTTAAGATCATCACCCTCACACTCAGTCTTTGAGTTCCCATCTCAAAGCATTCAATTGTCTCTTGGAGTTAGCTGTATTTGAATGGACATTTTTATAAGGTGATTACCTAAGGATCTTCTCTCCAGGCCTCACCTCAGAGACACACACACACAGTACAGATCCCAGACAGCTTGACTTTTCTTAATTCTAACATCTACATTTCAGTGGCGGGGGTGGGGGAGGGGAATTGCAGCTGTCTCTTATACACATCTNGGATCTTCTCTCCAGGCCTCACCTCAGAGACACACACACACAGTACAGATCCCAGACAGCTTGACTTTTCTTAATTCTAACATCTACATTTCAGTGGCGGGGGTGGGGGAGGGGAATTGCAGAACTCGTCTTTCAAGTGTGGAGAAGTATTGCAGTGAAAACTTATCTTTGATTTTTCTCTTTACAAGTGCTAAAATCTTTTATTGTTTAATGGTGATAGTAAAACCTGAGCAGGAACACAAATTAATTTTATCATGGAGGAAATTACCTTGAACTTAGATTAATATTCAATATACTAACAGGCAAGTGACCCTGGAGATATGCGAGAGAAACACTGGACAGGCTGAATTAAAATGCTTGCATTGAATGATTTATTAAATCTATCTGAAACACATGCTGTGAGAATCTCAAGAAAGTGCATGGGGCAAGCTAGCACATGTTAAATACTGTACAGACAGAGGAGCAGGAGATAGGAATCCTGGATGTACACTTTTCTCACATATATGAGGAGGTATCCTTTCTCGTAGACTACAAGAGGATGCTTGGGGCCAAAAAAACACAAGAGTTCTACCTGAGGGTTTCAAGCCCAAGTTGACCTGGTCACACCTATAGCTCACCAATTAACTGGCAGAGCAGCTCTGGACCTTATGCGCTTGCTGGGGAGAGGATGTCTAAAATCAGAAGCGGTATCAGCAATGGAAGCTTAATTAAGACTTCCTGATTATGATATCTCACATGCGCTTCTTGTGTATTTGCTATATCATAAGTGTTCAATACTTTAGTCAGCTAATGTATATTTAATCCCTGGTCACCATTTAGCGTCTCTTACGTTTAGAGCCTTATATATCTTAAGAGTCTTTTGTATTCTATGTATATTAGGTATCATTTTTTTCCTTCCATCCCTTTCTATGTTTGCATATATGCCCTACTCAACAACTGCTGTATCTGTTCAAATTCATCTTATGAGTTTCATCAGATCCATCTTTTTTTTTTTTCCCCTCAACAGCAAGCTTGAATGTTGTCAGGCAATACAACATATGCACATTATAGATTAAAAATCATATTTGTATTCTAAATATTGAAATATAACACAATTCTTCTTAAAAAAAATCTAAGAGAACCCTTAAAATATAAGGGAACCATATTATACTGTAATCTTTTTTTTTTTAAGTTGGCTACACCACATGGTTTTGGAATCTTAACTCCCTGACCCAGATCATTGTCAGCAACAGTGTGTATCCCTAACCATTGGCTTCCCTGATAGCTCAGATAATAAACAATTGCCTACAATGCAAGAGACCTAAGCTTAATCCCTGGGTGTGGAAGATCCCCTGGAGAAAGAACACTCTAGTGTTCTTGCCTGGAGAATTCCGTGGACAGAGAAGCCTGGCAGGCTATGATCCACAAGGTTATAGAGGGTCAGAGATGACCAAGTGACTTGCGAACCACTGGACAGCTGGGGTGTTCCCCACACTGTAGCTGCTATAGCTCGGTTCTTTCTTAATCGCTTTCTGTTAGACAATAGAATATCATCTGGTGAAAAAAAAAACATTGCCAGAAAGTATACAAATTCTCATTAATCTGGTAAGTTTATATGACTCAACTGAACAATTCCTACAGTTATATATACATGCATACAAATATAAATATGGAAGTGGGTTATTCAGAGTTGCTTTCAGATGTCAGTTTAATCATGCCTTTTTTTTACAGGCTTTACAAAGTAATATAATAAGGCTTACATTGTGCAGATCGCAAACATATCAGCTAAGGGTGAATAGGGGAAATGTCAGAATACCCTGAAAATGATTATTTATAAATCTCTACAAACATTCTGATAGCAACACCATGCACAGTTTTAGAAGTGCTATATTTTAAAAAATAAAATAGAAAGAAAGAGCATGTGCTTGGACCTACAGTGATAATGAAGTCAGAAAGGGGTACTGGTGTTGAAAACACCAACGTCCAGGATTTATATTAAGAAGATGCAAAAAAAAAAAAAAAAGTCCATGATCTTAAACAATAGAAAAAAATTCCAATTATATAATATGTAGCGGACACGTAACTATGTCATCTTCATTTTTGAATATTTACATACTCAAGTTAACCAAAAATCTTCCCTTTTTGTATTTCAATAGTGAAACTGAGGGAATGGCTTTGAATGCAACTGCAGTTCAGTTGACTCACTCAATCATGTCTGAATCTTTGCGACCCCCTGGACTGCAGCTCACAGTCCAAGGGATTGGCTTCCCTGTCTATCACCAACTCCTGTAGCTTGCTCAAACTCATGTCCATCAAATCAGTGATGCCATCCAGCAAAATCAGNGACTCACTCAATCATGTCTGAATCTTTGCGACCCCCTGGACTGCAGCTCACAGTCCAAGGGATTGGCTTCCCTGTCTATCACCAACTCCTGTAGCTTGCTCAAACTCATGTCCATCAAATCAGTGATGCCATCCAGCAAAATCAGCTTAAAATCTAACAACAAAGCTGTTTTAAGTGTAATATGTGATCATTATATAACTTGATAATAATAAAATTCTTTAAAAAGTGTCACCATCTATTAGTAACTATCAGTGTTTCACAATATTTCCCAAACCTTTTTCTGAAAATATCTACATTTGCGTGATGAGTATCAAATGTATATATACATACATATGTATGTGTACATATGTACTCACTTATCAGCATGTAAAACAATTAATAATTAAGTTCATTTCATGCAAAAACAAGACCTGTACACCACCACAAAAAAAGCAACAGAAAATCATTTAATTAGCACTTTAATACTGTAAAAAATATTATAAAACTCCATTTAATAGTTTATTTAGGCAAAACAGTGCTGCCTTCTTAAATTTATCACTACTGATATGATTTGATTAATTTTTTTTGATAACTTTATATTATATGCTGGGCAAACAAAAGTTATATTAAAGTTTTACTAAAAGTGGGAAAGTAAGTACCAATATATTTCAAAATATATTGGCAAATAAATGGGGAAACGGTGGAAACAGTGACAGACTTTACTTTCGGGGGCTCTAAAATCACTGCAGACAGTGACTGCAGCCATGAAATGAAAAGACACTTGCTCCTTGGAAAAAAAGTTATGACCAACCTAGATAGCATATTAAAAAGTAGAGATATTACTTTGCCAACAAAGTCTGTCTAGTCAAAGCTACGGTTGTTCCAGTAGTCATGTATGGATGTGAGATTTGGACTATAAAGAAAGCTGAGGACCAAAGAATTGATGCTTTTGAACTGTGGTGTTGGAAAAAACTCTTGAGAGTCCTTTGGACTGCAAGAAGATCCAACCAGTCCATCCTAAAAGAAATCAGTCCTGAATATTCATTGGAAGGAATGATGCTGAAGCTGAAACTCCAATACTTTGGCCTCCTGATGTGATGAACTGACTCATTTGACAAGACCCCTATGCTGGGAAAGATTGAAGGCGAGAGGAGCAGAGGAAGACAGGATGAGATGGTTGGATGGCATTACTGACTCAATGGACATGAGTCTGAGTAAACTCCCAGGAGTTGGTGATGGACAGGAAGGCATGGTGTGCTGTAGTCCATGGAGTCACAAAGAGTCAGACACAACTGAGAGACTGAACTGAACTGATATTTCAAAAAAATTATACTAGAACCTTCCAGAAAATTCCAGTAAATATGACTGCTACTGATAAGACATGTTCTGTATCTATATGTTAGATATATTTTTAAAAAGTATTAGAAAATATCCTGCAACCTCAAGCAGTTACATCACTCTCACCAAAATTCAAATAAAATCTTTATTATTTTAACCACAAATCAAGTAATAGCAGCTCTGGGTCCCTCTATATTAGTAATTAGATCCTTCTTTGATTCCACTTTTTTCTTGTTCTAAACTGTTAGCCTCATGCTACACATCCATGTTTGTCCCTGAAATGTGTAAAAAGTTCCTAGAATTATCAGTATCTTCCAAAAACATGCCAATACATACTTCATTATAGGAGGTATAAATATCAACAAACATTTAGCCGCTCAAAAACAAACACTTATATTTTCAAACTGACAATACATGCAATTTGGGTGTAAATCAGAAAGGATGTGTTAAGTGTATCATCCCATTTCCATTCAGGAGTCTAGAATAATTAGTATATCCAGGTCAAGGATTACTCTCTCTAGCTTTTGGCCATGAAGCAGTTCTGAACATCATTAAACCACATACTTTCTATCACGACTTCCAGTATCTGCTGTAAGAAGGTTCAGAGATGAAAAAATTAAAACTAGGGTCTCAGAGGCAAAAAGGGTAGAGGGAGCTGTGACCAATGATTCACCACCACGTAGCTCTCAGTCACTGATTCTGAGTATCAAGAATGGCCCTCAGGGGTATTCAGAAGGACTCACAATCTGGATGTATAATTAGCCTTTCATGTCTGCGGGATTGTGTTTAAAACTGCACAGGACTTCCTCAAAGGTTTCCAAAGAAGGAATTTTTCTTATAAATATGGAAGGTATAAATCACCTGTGATGCTTTCTAAGGAAAACACCTCCACCAAACGCTACTGTAATCCCAAAGTGATATTTCCAGTAATAAAGTACTTGACAAATGAAGCAGGTTGAAACATTCAGTCTCCTTAGAGTCTCATGAAGTTAAAAGGGAGATGTACTCATTTGGTTTGCTCACAGAAAAACAACAAGCATTTATCTTCAGGTATGACACATTCATTGGTCCAACTGTCTTTCATGCCAGTCCACACCCCCATCCAGGTGTTGAAAGGTAATTAGCAAAAAGAAATCGAAACATTCACACCAATTAATGATGCTGAAGAATGGGCAACTCCTCTTTACCTCTATCTTTTCATGAAAGCAAATATTCAAACTGGGAATTTGTGGACCAAGAGTAAAAAGAAAGACCTGGTTAGAAGCATAAACTGAAGTTAGAGTGGTTCAGTTCCCAAATTACTGATATATGGCTACACACAAATCATGAAACTTTGAGAAAATTAGAATTATTCAAATACCCAGAATCCATACCCAGATTCTATAAATGAGATAATTAAATGAGTCTGTTGTTGAGTCTCTTTCTTCCTGTTTCTTTCTTTAAAAGAGCTTCAGTCCATACTAAGTCACTCAATCAGCATTAGCTGTTATGTCTAAAGTTGCTAATGTTGATTTTTTTNCTTGGGTGTTCATTGGAAGGACTGATGTTGAAGCTGAAATTCCAATACTTTGGCCACCTTGTGAGAAGAGCTGACTCATTGGGAAAGACCCTGATGCTGGGAAAGATTGAGGGCAGGAGGAGAAGGGGATGACAGAGGATGAGATGGTTGGATGGCATCACCGACTAAAAGGACATGAGTTTGGATGAACTCTGGGAGTTGATGAAGGGTGGCCTGGCATGCTGTGGTTCATGGGGTTGCAAAGAGTCGGATATGACTGAGTGACTGAACTGAGCTGAGTTATCACTCTCTTCCTTGTGCCACCCTACTGCTACAGGTAAATGTTTTCAACCATTTCACTAGTCATTGACTTACACTTCCGACGTGTATGTGTGCATATACATAGAGAGTTGCCCTTTGAAAAACATGGTTATAACCTACAGGAATCCATTTATCCTCAGATTTTTTTCACTAGTAGATACTACAGTACTACATGATCTGTAGTTGGTTGAATCCAAGGTTCTAGAGATAAGAGTAACCAGGGATGTAGAACCACAAACACTGTCAAGTTATAGACAGATCTTCAATTGTGAGTAAGTTGGTACCCCAAACTCCCATGTTGTTGAAGGGTCATCTGTATATATGCGTATATATATATTATTTGTGTGTATTCGCATACAGGTACATTTGATATGCATGGCCTTTATATTCAGACACATGTGTGTTTGTGTATGTATATGATATGAAACATATTAAGTATCTGCTCTATTTTCTGAAATGCTTTCTCATTAGTTGGTGTTGAATTTTGTCAAAGTCATGTTTAGTGTCTATGAAGATAGTTATATTTTTTCTGCATATCACCCACCTGATGTGGTGAATTATATTGTAAATTTTCCAATACAGAAATGTCTTTGAATCAATACTGAAAATACCCCACTTTGTTATTATATACTAATTGTATTATTAGATTATTATTATTATGTTGCATTGATATTCATAAGTAAAACTGGTGTTTAGTTTTCTTTTTAATATTTTGGTTTCAAAGCTACCCTTATTTTAAAATTGCTAATTTTCTGTGTTTTCCTATAATCTGGATTTACCTCAAGTTATTTAGTCTCTGAAAGTTTGGTAAAATTTTTATATGAATCCACCTATACTTGTATTTTTATAACTGTAGAGTTCCATGATAACTTTGTGCATTTATTCTATAGTGTTTTTTTTTTTTTAGAACACCATTCATTTCAAGTAGGCTTACATATATATTTATATATGACTTTATTTTATCTTAAATCTCTCATATACAGAATCTCATATGTCCAAACAATTTTAAAAGAGACATGAGCTGTTTTCCATATTGGTATGTTAAGAATTTAAAATCTTAGAGGATATATTTTTCTAAATGTATTTATTGATTTTAAATTTCATATTTGGAAATCATTTTTTGATTTTGGACACAAAGACACATTAAAGAATCACTTTGGAAAAGATTTAGGATTTAAAATAAGCTTCTACAAGTCCATTCAATAACTACAAATATCTTACTAAGCTGAAAGGAGAAAACTATAGGTCTGTATATTTATTCAAGGATCCTGACATTTCCCAGAGGACTACAAAACAGTTTTATTATAACACTGAAAATATGACTGTCTTTCTCTACTATTGTGTTAGAGATTGAAAACAGAATGACAGAGACCTTCCATGCCGAGGAAACACTTGTAACTAATATTCACGTTAGACATCTGAGCCTGTCAGAGTGGGAATGTTTTCAGAGCAATAGGATTGATATTGCAAACTATATGTCTACATACAGATGGAAAGGGCAACAAAACGGATTCAGTGCTGTTATAACAGTTGGCGAAGTCCGCTAAAAGAAGTCATGTGTTGCCTTTTGTAAAATCTGGAGAAATGCTTAAGTTACCTGATTCAAATAAAGCACATGGAAAGTTAGAGGGATTTAGAAAGACAGAAAGGAGGCAGGGAGACAAGGAACATTCACAAGAACCATGCAGTTGCTTTCTGGGTTCTCTTGTTGCCTTTGCAAAGTTCCCCCCCCAAAAAAAATAAATAAAATAAGAATGTTATACAACATAAATAGGGCCACACTGTGACTATCCCGAAAAGAAGCAGGAACTCCTCACAGCGGAGACAGATACTGTGGCACAGTCTCCAAATCTAACAGGGTGGTTGTTGCTGCTGTTTAGTCACCAAGTTTTGTCCACCTCTAGGAGACTCCATGGACCATAGCCCACCAGGCTCCTCTGTCCGTGAGATTTTCCAGGCAAGAATACTTTAATGGATTGTCACTTTCTTCCCAGGAGATCTTCCCGACCCAAGGATTGAATCCATGTCTCCTGCATTGCAAGTGGATTCTTTAGTGATGAACCACTGGGAAGGTGAATTGGGTGGTTCGAGAGCCACAGATTGAAGCTGGTTTAAGGAGATGGCCTGATTTACTGCACATTCTGTTCTTACTGGAAAACAAAAGCAACAAAGCCCTGCAAAAGCTCAATGGATGAAGTCTACAGAAACATGGAGCTCCTGATGTTTCTGAAAAGACGTACTCCAGGTAGGATGCATCTCCAGGAAAGCAGCTGATGTTTGTGATTCTCACTCTAAGCTATACTTATGTATTTAAATGTATTGAGTCTTCCATCGAGAACTCAAAAATTTTCACATCACAGGAAGATAGTTTACTTCGTTTTTCTTACTAGCCAAAAGCTATTAATACTTGCTGAGATGCTTGCTCAGATATCTTTGGTATAAAGAAAAACTAAACCCCCAAAGAGTAGGTAGTGCCCTCCTGAGTTGTAGTCAAAATGAACAATAAAAGGACTCATCTTTACTCAGACCTGGACTGTCTCTCTCTCACATCCCTTTATCTTGCCTCTTTTTCATATGGAAAAAATATGTTGATGATTGCTCCTGCCTGTATTCTTCAAAGGGAGGGGGGAGCTAAAACCTCATCCTTCAACACCTCCTTCACCCCAAAGGCATTCATTTATCTTTTTTCCCCTGAATTCTTTTCCTTCGGCATTCCCTTTGGGTCACAATTTAACCTTTTCTTTGCCACCCATATGATTTAAGCAGTGTTCTAACATCCTCTGCAATCCCTGTTTAAAGATGTGTTTTGGTGCATTGAGTTTTAACTTTTTAAAATGTTTTTTATTTCATAAGACGTTGTTAATACATTATTTGTGAGTGACTCATTGGAAAAGACTCCGAGGCTGGGAGGGATTGGGGGCAGGAGGAGAAGGGGACGACAGAGGATGAGATGGCTGGATGGCATCACGGACTCGATGGACCTAATTCTGAGTGAACTCTGGGAGTTCGTGATGGACAGGGAGGCAGGGCGTGCTGCGATTCATGGAGTCGCGAAGAGTCGGACACGACTGAGCGACTGAACTGAACTGATGGCACAACGTGTGAGCACCTTGGCATCTGTCCTTCCTAACCACGGCCTGCAGCCCGCCAGCCTCCTCTCTTTCTGGAATCATCCACACAAGGATGCTGGGGCTGTCATTCTCTTTTCCAAGGATCTTCCCAAACCAAGGATTGAACCAGGTCTCCTGCATTACAGGTGGATTCTTGACTGTCTGAGCCGCCAGGGAAATCCATTTCTTCTTATACCTTGTGCCAAAGCTAAGAGTCAACCATGGTGGTGGTCTGCCATTCATTTAACAGGCATTTTACAACTAAAGGAGTTATAATGACTCCTTATGAAGGCTAAATGAGGTTTTTCTGGCAAAAATGCAAACCGTTATTCTTGTGCTTTAAATAGAGGTCATCTTGTGAAGAGGAGACTTCCAAAACTGTAACAGAAGACAAGCTATAGTAAACACATTGAGTCTAATTGGCTGTAAACATATAAGCATTTATTAAAAAGACAATATTTACTTGCTTGAGTAATCAAAGGAAATATGCTTAAGAAGTTAGTACAGCCATATCTGAGAAATATTGCTCTTTGGTTCCAGGCAAAGGCAAAAAAGTGAATGTTGCAATAAAGCCAATCACACAATTTTTGTTTTTCCTAGCACACATAGCATTGATGTTTATACTGTATTTTAGTCTATTAAATGTGCAATAGCAATATGTCTTAAAAATGCATACCTTAATTAAAAGATACTGCATTGCTAAAAAATATTAGCCATCAACTGAATCTTAAGCAGGTCATGTTAATAATGTCCAAGATCAGTGATAACAGCTCTCTGTAACAGATATAAAAATAAGGACAACGTATGTAATAGTGCAAGAATTACCAAACTGTGAGACAGCAAGGAGAAGTGAGCAAATGCTCATGGAAAAATGGTGCCAATAAACACACTTGATTTGGAGTTGCATAAGCTTCGATTTGTAAAACAATGCAGTATCTATGAAGGCAATAAAGCAAAAAGCAGTCAAGTGCAGTACATTCAGATAGATTCTATAAATCAAGATGGAAAAGAGATTTTCTAAATTTTTGAACAGCAAGTTGCCAAAATGGAACAAATATGGATTTCAACAGGTACTATGTGGGCACGTGTTTTGGTTAAATATTATTATCAACCCTATGAAGTGGCATAAAATAATTTTGTATTATATCAGGCTGAGTACAGATGGGAGCACTGAACTATAAAGAAGCTTTAGCACTGAAGAATTTATGTTTTCAATCTGTGGTGCCAGAGAAAACTTTTGAGAGTCCTTTGGACAAGGAGATCCAACCAGTCCATCCTGAAGTAACACTGAATATTCATTGGAAGGACTGCTGAAGCTGAAACTCCAATATTTTGGCCACGAGATGTGAAGAGCTGACTTGCTGGAAAAGACGCTGATGTTGGTAAAGATTTAGGGCAGGAGGAAAAGGGGATAACAGAGGATGAGATGGTTGGATGCCATCACTGACTCAGTGGACACGAGATTGAGCAAACTCAGAAATATTACAGGACAGAGAAGCCTGGCATGCTGCATCCATGGGGTCACAAAGAGTTGGACACAACTTAGTGACTGAACAACAAGATGAGGCAAAGGAGATACCTGACATCAGTTCAGTTCAGTCAGTCATGTCCTGCTTTTTGCAACCCCATGAATCGCAGTATGCCAGGCCTCCCTGTCCATCACCAACTCCCGGAGCTCACTCAAACTCACATCCATCGAATCAGTGATGCCATCCAGCCATCTTATCTTCTGTCGTACCCTTCTCCTCCTGCCCCCAATCCCTCCCAGCATCAGAGTCTTTTCCAATGAGTCAACTCTTTGCATGAGATGGCAAAGTACTGGAGTTTCAGCTTCAGCATCATTCCCTCCAAAGAAATTCCGGGACTGATCTCCTTCAGAATGGACTGGTTGGATCTCCTTGCAGTCCAAGGGACTCTCAAGAGTCTTCTCCAACACCACAGTTCAAAAGCATCAATTCTTCATTGCTCAGCTTTCTTCACAGTCCAACTCTCACATCCATACGTGACCACTGGAAAAACCATAGCCTTGACGGACCTTAGTCGGCAAAGTAATATCTCTGCTTCTGAATATGCTCTACTTCCCTTCCAACGAGTAAGCATCTTTTAATGTCATGGTTGCATTCACCATCTGCAGTGATTTTGGAGCCCAAAAAACAAAGACTGACACTGTTTCCACTGTCTCCCCATTTATTTCCCATGAAGTGATGGGAACATGATCTTAGTTTTCTGCCATGATCTTAGTTTTCTGAATGTTGAGCTTTAAGCCAACTTTTTCACTCTCCACTTTCACTTTCATCAAGAAGCTCTTCAGTTCTTCTTCACTTTCTGCCATAAGGGTGGTTTCATCTGCATATCTGAGGTTAGTGATATTTCTCCCAGAAATCTTGATTCCAGTTTGTGCTTCTTCTAGCCCAGCGTTTCTCATGATATATTCTGCATATAAGTTAAATAAGCACAGTGACAATATACAGCCTTGACTTACTCCTTTGCCTATTTGGAACCAGTCTGTTGTTCCATGTCCAGTTCTAACTGCTCCTTCCTGACCTGCATATAGGTTTCTCAAGAGGCAGGTCAGGTGGTCTGGTATACCCATCTCTTTCAGAATTTTCCACAGTTTATTGTGATCCACACAGTCAAAGGCTTTGGCATAGTCAATAAAGCAGAAATAGATGTTTTTCTGGAACTCTCTTGCTCTTTCCATGATCCAGCGGATGTTGGCAATTTGATCTCTGGTTCCTCTGCCTTTTCTAAAACCAGCTTGAATATCTAGAAGTTCACGGTTCACATGTTGCTGAAGCCTGGCTTGAAGAATACCTGATATAAAGTGTCAATTCCTAATAACCAATGGGCTTATTATTTGAAGTTGGTCAATGTGTGTGTGTGAGTCGCTCAGTCATATCCAAGTCTTTGTGACCCCATGGACTGTAACTTGACAGGCTCCTCTATCCATTGGATTTCCCAGGTAAGAATACTGGAGTAGTTTGCCATTCCTTTCTGCACAGGATCTTACCCAATCCAGGGATCGAATCCATGTCTTATGTCTCTCACATCACAGGCAGATTTTTTACCCTCTGAGCCATTACGGAAGCCCAAGTCAGTATTATTCACTATCTTTTTATTAACCAGCACCATGATATTTGATTTTCCCCTTCTAAACCTTCAGAACTGAAATAACTTCATATGTCTACGAAAAGGACCAGGTGGACAAAATAAAATACATGAAAGACAATAGGATAATGGATTATATTTTGAAAAAACAATACAGCTATTTTGCACATTTCACTCTGATGTTAAGAGACTTTTATTGAGCAGGATTGCCATCACCCTCTGAATTAGGAACACATCACATGATTTTTAAGAGCAAGCTGCACAGTTGCTTTAAGAGTGGGAAGGATTCTGACGGTGATTTTTTAGCCTTGTCTGTCTTTTTCTGAAGTGTGCATTTCCTGTTTTCACAGAGAAAGAGGACATTTCCTCTTTTTATACATTTATTTGTCATCAGTTCTACTTAAGGTTAATTTACCTTTAGAGCTGAGGAATCATATCTTCTGTAAAAAGAAAAGAATAAAAAAGGATTATACATAGTTTTGCTATTTTCACAAAGAAATCAGCAAAAACTAAAGCTTTCCTCATGTCAGTTTCATGGAGGAAAAGAAAACTGGAAAATTTGAAGCTATTGTATAAAATATTCAAGGAAATGTTCATAACTTGTTGTTTGTGTTATTGTTGGACAGGTGATCAAGGATGTCAAATGTAAGCTAATAGAAGTTCAATTTTTTATATCCATTTGTGAATTATTTGTGAAGTATGGGCAAAGAGAGCATTTTTTTCTTTTTCTTCCTAGCAACGTATCAGCCCTAGAATGAATGGATTTCTGCCCAGACACAAGTGGGTCATTCAGCTGGTCAACAAGGATGCTTCTTATGAGAGCAGATTTTTTATGGGGACAGCTGTCTAGCAGGAAGTATATTGCCATGTGTTCTTTTTGAATTTAGCAAAAGACTGTCAACTATTCCTAGTGATGACCCACTTAATTTTATAGAGAGTACTTTTACATAAAACTGTATTAATAATAAATATGGATCTGGAATTAAGATTACTATAAGTTGGTTTTAGACAAGACTAAAAAATAAATATATACTATATAATAAATNAAGACTGTCAACTATTCCTAGTGATGACCCACTTAATTTTATAGAGAGTACTTTTACATAAAACTGTATTAATAATAAATATGGATCTGGAATTAAGATTACTATAAGTTGGTTTTAGACAAGACTAAAAAATAAATATATACTATATAATAAATGACAGCATTTATGTAATCACATGAGCTGACTTCTATTCACTCCAAAGAAGCAAGTAACCTTGGATGTAACCTCAGTTCCTAGACTCTCAGAATCCAAACCTGAAAAATACATATTTTATAGCCATCCCATGGAAGAAATGTTTTTGGCTGGTAAAGGCAGATGGAATAATAGGGTCATTTTTCCTTAGCTTGGTAAGAACCTTGCAAGAACCAGCTTTTCTTAAGCTGTGGCAATATTTAACTCTCCAGTTTCTTTGAGGGGTAAGCATTGACCTTTAAAAATATGAAGCAGTTTACTGTGGTCACACCAATGAGCAATGGATATTGGAGGGAATGGACACACCTCTTGTTTGCAGTGGTGTTTAGTTCTTTAGTAAATCTAAGTTGAAGCCTTTCATGGTATGGATATGAGCCTTCATATTATCCTAATATATTGTCCTAATACAGGAGCTTCCCAGGTGGCACTAGAGGTAAAGAACCCAGCTATCAATGCAGGAGATGGAAAAGATGTGGGCTCAATCCCCGGGCTGGAGTAGAGCACGAACATCTACTCCAATATTCTTTCCTGGAGAATCTTGTGGACAGGGGAGCTTGGAAAGACTATGGTCCATAGGGTCAAAAAGAGTTGGACATGACTGAAGTGGCAGTCAGTTTTCATTCCAATTCCAAAGAAGGGCAATGCCTAAGAATGCTCAGACTACCGCACAATCGCACTCATCTCACATGCTAGTAAAGTAATGCTCAAAATTCTCCNGGGGACGACCAAGGATCAGATGGCTGGATGGCATCACGGATTTGATGGATGTGAGTCTGAGTGAACTCCGGGAGATGGTGATGAACAGGGAGGCCTGGCATGCTGCAATTCATGGGGTCACAAAGAGTCAGACTCGACTGAGCGACTGAACTGAACTGAACAGAAATATAGCTTGAAAATGCAAGTTGCTCAAGAAACACTTAGAGATGAAGTGTTTCTTACTTGGTTGAAGTCATATAAAATATTAAACATATCTAGATGATGTAAGATAAGTGAATAAAGATTACTTTGGTAGTTTTGAGAAGTAGCAAAATATAATGCATTGAAAGGTAAGAGACTTATATTCTTCCAGACTATATGAATATAAGCTATAGTACTTTACTATTTCCTATCTGTTGAGAAATCTCTACTGCTGTTTTTCATTTAAATAATAACCTAAAACAAGTAATATGTTAATATACAATTCATGACAATTCCATCTGATGGAAGCAAGGATTACTGATTTTAGAGAAGCCACATGCCATCACATAACAGGTAGAAGTACATACTGTGGTGTCAGAGTGTGTAGATTTCAAACATAACTCTGCTACTCACCAGCAGCTCTATGGACTTTGGGAAAATGTTCAGCTTCATTGTGCCTTAATTTTCTATCTTATAAACGAGTGTAAGCCTATCTCATAGGGCTGTTATGAGAATCAAAGCAAGTTAGTAAATGTAAAATACTTAGAATGGCACAGGCATAAGAAGAACTATACCTGTTAGTTACTATATCTATCATTTTGACTTAAATCTCTCTTTACACTACAATATTTTTGCCTCAAAAATTCCTTGAGCTGGGGAACCTGGCAGGCTACAGTCCACAGGGTCGCAAAGAGTCAGACATGACTGAGGAAACTGGCAGTCAGAGATGGCCTGTTACATAACATGGAATATATATGCCAAGCGTATGTGCATCTCCTACCGTTCTACCATGAAATTAAAAGATGCTTGTTCCTTGAAAGAAAAGCTATGGGCAACATAGACAGCATATTAAAAAGCAGAGACATTATTTTGTNTGTTACATAACATGGAATATATATGCCAAGCGTATGTGCATCTCCTACCGTTCTACCATGAAATTAAAAGATGCTTGTTCCTTGAAAGAAAAGCTATGGGCAACATAGACAGCATATTAAAAAGCAGAGACATTATTTTGTCAACAAAGTCCATCTAGTCAAAGCTATGGTTTTTCCAGTAGTCATGTATGGATGTGAGAGTTGGACTATAAAGAAAACTGGGTGCCAAATAATTGATGCTTTTGAACTGTGGTGTTGGAGAAGACTCTTGAGAGTCCCTTGGACTGCAAGGAGATCCAACCAGTCGGTCCTAAAGGAAATGAGTCCTGAATATTCATTGGAATGACTGATGCTGAAGCTGAAACTCCAGGACTTTGGCCGCCTGATGCGAAGAATTGACTCATTGAAAAAGACCCTGATGCTGAGAAAGATTGAGGGTGGGAGGAGAAGGAGAAGACAGAGGATGAGATGGTTGGATGGCATCACCAACTCGATGGACATGAGTTTGAGCAAGCCCTGGGAGTNCTGATGCGAAGAATTGACTCATTGAAAAAGACCCTGATGCTGAGAAAGATTGAGGGTGGGAGGAGAAGGAGAAGACAGAGGATGAGATGGTTGGATGGCATCACCAACTCGATGGACATGAGTTTGAGCAAGCCCTGGGAGTTGGTGACGGACAGGAAAGTCTGGTATGTTGCAGTTCATGGGGTTGCAAAGAGTCAGACATGACTGAGTGAACTGACCTGAAATGAAATAAACTCCATTTTTACATCCTTTGCTATAAGTTAAGGAAATGCAATACACAAAGCTGCTTGTAAAATATCTTTAAAAGATAAAAGCAAATATCTTATTAATTATTTAAGAACTATTTTCCAGTTACTGATATTAAAGTAATGAATTTATTTTATTCACTAGGACCCAAGCATGATTCTTTAATACAATGACAAAAGGAGAATTATCACCAGTTGTTGCTTGTTGGTCAACAACTTGGTAAGCAGTGACTCAAGGAACAGACAGATGCCAAAGTAAAAGCGAGTTGTAAACAAATGTATGCATGTGTGTTTGTGTGTCTGAATATGGCATTTGCCTATTCTCAAGACTGAACATGTATGCCTCGTATGCCATTCAGATTTTTTGCTTGCTTGTCATCATGTCTAAATATATAAGCTATTTCTTACACTTTCATTTTATTTTTATTAATGACCACTATTTTTCCATCTGTAAAACAGAGATAATGCCTATTTCATAAAACTAATGGTTGAAAAGTTTGAAAGGGGTAATAAACATGAAGCAGCTTGGATAGAAACTGGCCTAAGAACAAATTTCCTCACCCATCCCCCAGTAAAAGTTCAGAACCTTTGGTTTATTGACTTGGGAACTCACTCCAGTATTTTAGAACCCACTGTGATCTTTAAGACCTTATTAAAATGTTCCTATTTTCTTCATACAAACATGGAAATTTAGTTTTAGACCACACTCAACTTTGAATTCCCCTCAGGATTACTTTGAAGAAAAAACACCACTGCACCCTGAACTTACCTCAAAATTTGCTTCTGCTTCCTGCTTTTAACACTTTATTCCTTCTGTTTTCTTTATTTTCTATTAATAAAATATTCACAATACTCCTATTATTAGAAACAAAATTCTTAGATTTTCTGAAAAGTCAAATCAGAGTGAATCCAGATTTAAGAAATTTGAAAAAGTGAGTTAGTCACTCAGTTATGTCTGACTCTTTGCAACTCCATGGGCTGTAGCCCACCAGGCTCCTCTCCCCATGGAATTCTCCAGACAAGAATACTGGAGAGGGTGGCCATCCCCTTATCAAGGGGGCCTACCCAACTGAGTCCCCCTCATTGTAGGCAGATTCTTTACCATCTGAGCCTCCAGGGAGGCCCAAGAAATTTGAATCCAGATATAAAAGATGTGCAAAAAAGATCCAGTGTTAGTAGAAGGACAGTGGCATTTAGATATGGAACCTTTCATTTTAGACCAATTAAATGCACACATATGGACACTTTCTACTAATATTATCTATGCCATAAAATTAATACACGAAACTTCCATTCCTGCAAGATTCAACTTTCTGCTCTTACATGATCTTGTAGAAGGAAAATTATATTTTAAAAAAGGTGTAGCTACCTAGAATTCATATTACAAAATACTTAATCACAAAGTATGTTATTTGTGTATCTTTGGTAGATAAATCAAAATCAAATAATATTTTTGTAAAAGAAAATTTGCTAAATTCCTGCTGTTGCTGAGTGATCACCCCCTATTAACCATTTCTATTCACTGAGAGAATGTTTGTGAACTTAATAAGTATTTAAGAGTGAAAAATAGCCTTCTATAGACACACACACACTTCAAGTTAACTGAAATATTCTGTCATCCAGAAAACAAACTGTGCTTGGGCATACTTGGACATTGTTGAAAGTTCTTGTTTTGACTGCTTGAACATTTCCAAGTGGTTGAATCAATGTTCCATAGCAGCATTTCTGCGGCACAACCTGGTTTTCTTCACGTTCAACTCAAAAGATATACCTTACTTACATTTAAATCTTGTTAAAAGATACATAACGCCCTGCTTAATGNAAAAAAAAAAAAAACAAAAAAAAACAAAAAAGGGGGGGGGGAAATGGCGGTAGGGGAGGGAAAGGAGAAGAGCAAAACAAAACACTTACTGTAAGACTCCTTTTCTGGTGCAGCTGGTTGACAATCTAGAAGTCACGTGTACTGTATTTTTCATCAAGAACAGCAACTGTGCTTTCTTGCTTGTTACACTCATGTTTTGGGTTTCCCTGATAGCTCAGCTAGTAAAGAATTCACCTGGAATGCCAGAGATCCGGTTCCATTCCTGGGTCAGGAAGATCCACTGGAGAAGGGATAGGCTACCGACTCCAGTATTCTTGGGTTTCCCTTGTGCCTCAGCTGGTAAAGAATCCTCCTGCAATGTGGGAGACCTGTTTTCAATCCCTGAGTTGGGAAGATCCCCTGGAGAAGGGAAATGCTACCCACTCCAGTACTCTGGCCCAGAGAATTCCATGGATTATATAGTCCATGGGGTCACAAGGAGTTGGACACATCTGAATGACTTTCACTTCACATTCATGTTTTCTTTGAAAACAGGTTTCAAGAGGGGTAATACTATGAAACTATTTATTGAGAGTCAGTTGAGACTCAGTTTACTAATTGAAAGCATACATATTCTTCCATATATTGAGAGGGGCCTTTTTCCATTTTCTTATTTATGCATTATTTAAAATATATAAAGAGGGATGAAGGGTTATAAACCCTTTAGTTTTCTGTTCAAAAAATCCCATTTTTGTCTTATCTATAATCTTCATGGGGAAAACAATAGGTAAAAGTTGCAGTCATATTTTTGCATCATAGAATCCCTTGCTCTGCCTTGAGTCTCAGAAATTATTTTAGAACTTATTAAAATCAGTAGATTTGAGTGACCTCATTCCCTACTAAAGACAATGTACAAACCAGAGAAGAAATAAGAACTGAATTGAGCTGAGACCATAAACAAGGACACATACACATTAATTTCATTTCTAATTAGCTCATCCTCTCTGAGTTGCAAAATAAACTATCTGTTCGGCTTATTTATTTCCAGAAATGGGATTTCAGTTGTTTTGGTGTTCATAAAATAAACTGGTGGCTCTGATGATAAAGAATCTTCCTGTAATGATAGATATCCAGGTTTCATCCCTGGTTCTAGATAATCCCCCAGAGAAGAGAATGGCTACCCACTCTAGTATTCTTTCCTGGAGGGCTGGAGAGCTATGGGATCACAGAATCAGACATAAGTGAGCGACTAACGCATGCACATGGGGTTTTGTTTTGGTTTCATTTTGGGCCTAGCAAGGTATTGTTTTGGGCTTAGCACAATAGAAAGCAAATCTATTACCTCATTATAAGCTCAGTAAATACTTATAATACTTATAATATATGTGGAAAAATAAGGTTAACAAACAGAACAAGTGTGTAAAAACTGAACATCTGTTGAGTAATGTTGGTTAAAAGGAGTATATGAATTTACTGATAGTTGAGATCAATGTGCTTTAATACAGCAGAAAAAGAAAATAAAGGAAAAAAAATGAAAGGAGACATGTCTTTAAAATGAACTAGATTATAAGCAGAGTTTGACATGAAACGCAGGATCAGGTGCTGATCTGATGGAGGAGACAAAGAAGCACGCTGGAGAAGGGTTATTATTATTTAGGTAGAGCATGTTCCAGTGGTAGGAAACTTTCCCTTTGATTATACCCCAAAAGTTAAAAGGATATATTTGGGGAGAAAAAGAAGCTATTTTCTCTTTGTGGTTACACAAGTAGACATGGGTCGGATTTTCTGAACAGAAGCTAAATAACTAGAAATTTAGTGGATAAAACAAACCTACTTGGCACTTGTGAAATGTTATAGTGAATCTTGTGCAAAAGAAAGACAGATGATAGTCATGTGTGCATTATCACAGTGCCCAAGACAAAATTCCCCTCTATCCAAATTCTCAAAGGAAAGCAAATGAGAAAATGTATCAGCATGACTTCATTGCTTCATTGTATAGTCAAAATCCTAAATTACAATCCACTGTAAAAAGTCACTTTAAAAATCAACACTTTAAAAATCAACTCTTTGCAAAGTTTGGTATCTGTTACTAACATTATTAATAAATTCACCAGAGCACACCCAGCACTTCTCTTTGGCGTGCAGTGTGCCCAACAGTGCGGCCAAGAACCATTTTTTTGTATGCTAATGTCATATGTCACATTTTGTGCAGGTGTCCAGTTCATAAGGCGGTTGGAATGAGAAGAATTTCATCCTGCAATGTTTTTTTGCCAGTCAGAGACAGACTATACCCTACACAGAGCTATACACACAATCTCTTTAGTGTAAAATAACTAAGAGAAAGATGTGGGAGAGTGCAAGGACGTAAAATTATTTTATAAAAACGCAGAGACTTCCTAGGATTACATCTTGGAAGTAGTTATTTATTCCCACAAATTAAGAAAAAATGGCAAGGAAGGAGTATAAACAAATACCTCATCACAATGTACTGAGAAAAGAAATTTGTATTTCACTAGTAAGTCAAAGGGACAGAGACAAGACAATTCAGTGCCTTGGATTGACATCGACCTGCAAAATAGGCTTTGTTAGGCTATGCCAATAGAAAATTCAGGCTCCCCTGATGGCTCAGATGGTAAAGAATCCGCTTGCAATGCAGGAGACCTGAGACTGATCCCTGGTTAGGGATGATCCTCTGGAGAAGGGAATGGCAACTCACTCTAGTATTTTTGTCTGGAGAATCCCATGAACAGAAGAGACTTGTGGGCTACAGTCCATGGGGTCGCAAAGAGTCTGATGTGACTTATTGACTAAATACCTACATATAGAAAATTCACAGATTATGAGATTGTTTTATTTTTAATCTCAAGAAAGACAGCTAAACTGTAGTGAGGCTCTTTAGAATCTTGCTACTCAAAGAGAAGTCCATGGACCAGCACAAGAACATTAATAAAAGAGATTGTTGGAAAGACAGATTGCCAAGAGTCTCAGGAGCTTCTGAATTTGAGTCTGCATCTTCAAGAAATTTCTCAGGTCAGTTATAAATTTTAAATATACCTACTTTAAAGGNCACTTCTCTTTGGCGTGCAGTGTGCCCAACAGTGCGGCCAAGAACCATTTTTTTGTATGCTAATGTCATATGTCACATTTTGTGCAGGTGTCCAGTTCATAAGGCGGTTGGAATGAGAAGAATTTCATCCTGCAATGTTTTTTTGCCAGTCAGAGACAGACTATACCCTACACAGAGCTATACACACAATCTCTTTAGTGTAAAATAACTAAGAGAAAGATGTGGGAGAGTGCAAGGACGTAAAATTATTTTATAAAAACGCAGAGACTTCCTAGGATTACATCTTGGAAGTAGTTATTTATTCCCACAAATTAAGAAAAAATGGCAAGGAAGGAGTATAAACAAATACCACATCACAATGTACTGAGAAAAGAAATTTGTATTGCACTAGTAAGTCAAAGGGACAGAGACAAGACAATTCAGTGCCTTGGATTGACATCGACCTGCAAAATAGGCTTTGTTAGGCTATGCCAATAGAAAATTCAGGCTCCCCTGATGGCTCAGATGGTAAAGAATCCGCTTGCAATGCAGGAGACCTGAGACTGATCCCTGGTTAGGGATGATCCTCTGGAGAAGGGAATGGCAACTCACTCTAGTATTTTTGTCTGGAGAATCCCATGAACAGAAGAGACTTGTGGGCTACAGTCCATGGGGTCGCAAAGAGTCTGATGTGACTTATTGACTAAATACCTACATATAGAAAATTCACAGATTATGAGATTGTTTTATTTTTAATCTCAAGAAAGACAGCTAAACTGTAGTGAGGCTCTTTAGAATCTTGCTACTCAAAGAGAAGTCCATGGACCAGCACAAGAACATTAATAAAAGAGATTGTTGGAAAGACAGATTGCCAAGAGTCTCAGGAGCTTCTGAATTTGAGTCTGCATCTTTAAGAAATTTCTCAGGTCAGTTATAAATTTTAAATATACCTACTTTAAAGGAGTAGGGGGCCTGAGAAGTGTGATTTACAGGACAGATGGTTTATGAGAATAAAAATCCTTAACAGAAAAAGAAGAGTTCTGAAAATTAAGTGGAATCATTAGGACTTTCCATAGAAACATGCCAGAACCTCCAAGGAGCATTCAGAAGCTATTGTTTGGGTGACTGAGAAGGAAAGATCTGCAAGCTTTATAGGTTCACTGAAGACAAGTGAAGCACAGATGAATTAAATGTACAAATTTATCAGTCAGATGTCCATAAGTGTTAACCATAATATCAGGAGGTAATAGTAATACCTATGAGTTGATCAGTCAGACATCAAACAAGAGGTAACAGTATATCCTGCTGGAGATATTAGTGCTAGAGAAGACTCCTGAAAGTCCTTTGGACAGCAAGGAGATCAAGCCAGTAAATCTTAAGGGAGAGCAACCCTGATATTCACTGGAAAGAATAATACTGAAGCTACAGTATTTTGGTCATCTGATGGGAACAGGTGACTCATTGGAAAAGTCTCTGATGGCAGAAGGAAAAGGGGGTGACAGAGGATGAGATGGCTGAATGGCATCACCAATGCAATGAACATGAACTTGGCCAAACTCCGGGAGATGGTGAGACACAGGGAAGCCTGGAGTGCTGCAGTCCATGGGGTCACAAAGAGTTGGACAGGACTGGATGACTGAACAACAAAAAAACAGCAACCACAATGTCAAGGCAGGCAGCTACAGAGAATTTCCTGTAGTAAACTGAAGCAGACATAAAGAGTTTTAGAGGAAAATTTGGGAGTCCCTGTCACTAATTTATTCAATGAATTTCTTTTAATATTATATTATGCTCTGGGCATTATGGTAGTTGTATTGTTAAGCAAGACCAAATCTCCACCCTCCAGAAATGTAAAAGGCATTTGTTTTCAGATCAGAGAAGCCATCAAAATCACAACATAGAAAAGTCACATGGAATAGAAATCCTATATAGGCTTCTAGAAGGCTTCCCTGGTGACACAGACAACAGCAAATCTCCCTGCAATGCAGGAAATCCAGGTTTGATCCCTGGGTAGGGAAGATTCCCTAAAGGAATGGCAACCCACTCCAATATTCTTGCCAGGAAAATTCCATGTTCAGAGGAGCCTGGTGGGCTACAGACATGGGGTCTCAAAGAGTCAGAGATGACTGAGCTGCTAATGCTTGGGCTTCCCTGGTGGCTCAGTAAGTTAGGAATCTGCCTGCAATGCAGGAAATTTGGGTTCAGTCCCTGGATTGAGAGGATCCTCTGGGGAAGAGAATGGCAACCCACTCCATTATTCTTGCCTGGAGAATTCTTTGTTGAACAGAAGAACCTAGTGGGTTACAGTCCAAGGGATTGAACAGGCTTCTGGGCACATGGCAAAGAAGATTTATGAATCCCTTAGGGCACACACTTTTGAAAGAACAAGGCCACACCTGTGATATATAAATTATAATTGTGCCCCCCATGCACACATTTGTATACTTGTATTTGTTTGGCCAGGCTTCCCAGGTGGCTCAATGGTAAAGAATCCATTTGCCAAGCAGGAGAAATGGGTTCCATCTTTGGGTTGAGAAGATGTACTGCAAAAAGGAATGGCAACCCACACTAGTATTCGTGCTCGGAAAATCCCATGGACAGAGGACCCTGGCGGGCCTCAGTTCATTGGGTCACAAAGAGTTGGGCATGACTTAGTGACCAAACAACAACAATTCAGTTTGGCCATGCTGATTTGAGTCTTATCATCATTAATTTTAGTTGTTTCCAGATCCCTATGTCAGAAATCAAAACCAACCCCTAAACTTTGGTAACTGCAAAGAGTGACCCCAGCAGCCGTGGGTCTAATCTAGTCTTCCTGCATATTCCATCAGACAGAGTGAAATCTTTACTCACACTGGTCCTATAGGATTCCCCTTCCCAGAGATCTGACCTTGAAAATAAGAGGTAGCTGCAAGAAGGACCAGACCTTGGATACACTGTAAACTTGAAGGGTTTTGTTTTTTTTTTTGGTGGGGGGAGCACCTTCCACTACACATGTGGAGGGAAGAGAGTGGTCTGCAGAGAAAGAATGAAAGCTGAGAGCAGGAAGGAGCAGACACTGGAAATCCTGCAGCCTTTCTAATCCTGCTTCAATTCCTCCTTCAAGTTTGCCTTCACTCCATGCTTCTTGATTCCAAAAGAGAAACTCATGATGAATTTCCTCTGTTAAACTGTTTCGGTTAATCCCTTACATTGTTCTTTGGCTTTGCTTTTACTTGCGACAAAAGGCATCTTAACAAAGATACCCAATGACTGTGCTGGTATGATGTTAAAACAGGGCCTCTAGGTAGAAAACCAGTAGTGACCCCTTGGTGATGTTCAAGCAAACTTCCTCTTTAAAGATGTGTCTGTCATTAACTTTGACTGAATATATCAGGCTGTAAAATTTTACAGTCTGTGTGCACACTTGGTAGTGGCTTCATGACTACCTCTCAACTCACTTGCAATTGATCAAAATGAGGAAACCCACTTCCTTGAATGCTGCTCTTGGATGGTAGAGGCCCAGAGTTTTGGAAATCTCTCTTTGCATCACAACTTGTGGGGCTATGTAAAGAGTGCAGAATCTCAGCCTCATTCCAGTTACATTGAATCAAAATTTTGAAGTATATTCATGTCCATCAGATGATCCTGATTCAGATAACCCAGAGAACTTGCTTCTAAATATATATTTTAAACTGGTTCTTCATTCAGAATTGCTCACAGCAATATTTTGAGAAGCATTTTCAAGATACACATGCTGAGTACCACCTCATACCTGCTGAATCAGAAATTTGGCCAACATCTATTTGCACAAGATCCCTAGGTAATATTTAAGCCTGCTTCTAGCTAAGAATGGAAGATTTAAGGCACTCAAGGGTAATTGATTCAGCTCTACCTTGAAGGTCGCCCCCTTCCATTGAGATCTATTTACTCTGCGACACCAACAGTATTTTATTTCAGTGTTCAGTTTCCGTGTTTAAATTTGTTCAAGTCCGAACTATTCAGACTATAGTCTCGTTCACCTAATTTAAGATAAGCATTTAAAACTCTGCCCTTCCTTTATCCTCTGATCACAGGTGCATTTTTTCTAATTTGAAGCCTTGCCTACTACTGCAATTTCAATGGCAAATAACTGGAGATGGAATTGACTTTAAATACACTCTTCATTTATCTACTTTGCAGTATGTAAAAGTTCCAAAGGCCAGAAATCCAGACTTCTCCAAACTAAAAGAAGATTGTACTCCTTCTGTCTTATTTCAGCCTCTTGTTTGTTAGAATTTACATATCTCAAAATATAAACAAATTTTCTTTTTATCAGATTGTCAGATCAGAGCAAGAGATCAAAACCCACAAACTTTGCTTTGCATAATTTAGCCTTTTTAAAAGTTTCCTGAGGACTTCAGAGTGGACTTCAGGGAATATACAATATGTACCAATTTCTGGAAATCTGTAAAGTTCACTGCCATTTGTATGCAGAAATGGATATACCCTCTGTGGCTTTCTACTAGCACCTCAACTCATTGGCTTTTGGATAATGTAGCTTCAGTCATTATTTTAGAATTTACCTTTGAGGAGTTCCTGCTACAGATCTAACCTATAAGTCCATTATGAAAGGAATGGGTAAAGAAGATGTGGTACATATATACAATGAAATATCATTTAGCCATTGGAGAAGGAAATGGCAACCCACTCCAGTATTTTGTTTGAACAGAAGAGTCTGGTGCACTATAGTCTATGGGGTCACAAGAGTCGGACATGACTTAGAAATTAAACAAAACTCTTATTCATCCATGAAAACGAACAACATTGGGTCACTTGTAGAGACATTGGACCTAAAGACTGTCAAACAGAGTAAAGTAAATCAGAAATAGAAAAACACATAGTGTATATTAATGAATGTATGTGGAATTCAAAAAAATTGGTATAGATGATCTTGATTGCAAAGCCAAAATAGACACAGAATATCGAACAAAGTATCAATACCAAGGGGAAAGGGGTGAATTGGGACATTGGGATTGACATACATGCACTACTATGTATACAATAGACTACTAATGAGAACCTACTGTATAGCACAGGGAACTCTACTCAGAGATCTGTGATGAGCTAAAAGGGATGGAAATCTAAAAAGAGGGGATGTATGCCTAAAGCTCAACATTTAGAAAACGAAGATCACGGCATTCGGTCCCATTACTTCATGGGAAATAGATGGGGAAACAGTGGAAAGAGTGTCAGACTTTATTTTGGGGGGCTCCAAAATCACTGCAGATGGTGATCACAGCCATGAAATTAAAAGACCCTTACTCCTTGGAAGAAAAGTTATGACCAACCTAGATAGCATATTCAAAAGCAGAAACATTACTTTGCCGACTAAGGTCCGTCTAGTCAAGGCTATGGTTTTTCCTGTGGTCATGTATGGATGTGAGAGTTGGACTGTGAAGAAGGCTGAGCGCCGAAGAATGGATGCTTTTGAACTGTGGTGTTGGAGAAGACTCTTGAGAGTCCCTTGGACTGCAAGGAGATCCAACCAGTCCATTCTGAGGAGATCAAACCTGGGTTTTCTTTGGAAGGAATGATGCTAAAGCTGAAACTCCAGTACTTTGGCCACCTCATGCGAAGTTAACTCATTGAAAAAGACTGATTCTAGGAGGGATTCAGGGCAGGAGAAGGGGACGACAGAGGATGAGATGGCTGGATGGCATCACGGACTTGATGGACGTGAGTCTGAGTGAACTCCGGGAGATGGTGATCGACAGGGAGGTCTGGCGTACTGCGATTCATGGGGTCGCAAAGAGTCAGACACAACTGAGCGACTGAACTGGACTGAACTGATGAAAATGTGCGTTATATGTATTTGTGGATGTGGGTTTTTCCAGCATTTTGTATTATGATCAAAACCAAAGAAATGAATAAGAAGTAAGTGAGCTACCAGTGAAGAGGGATGAGTTGAACATTTTAGTCTATTAGCTTGATGAAATAATACACAGCTATTAAAAGGAAGTAGTCACTCAGTCATGCCCGCGTTTTTGTGATCCCACGGACTGCAGCCCACCAGACTCCCCCATCCATGAGATTCTCCAGGCAAGGATACTGAAGTGCTTTGCCATTTCCTTCTCCAGACTAAAAGGAAACAATGGGTAAAGTGGGTATGCATTTATTTTAAAAAACATGACCCAGATAACTTTCACCTTCATAGTGCCCTCAAATCAGACAATATTCCTCAATTAATTAAGAAGCCAGGGCAAACGTAAATAAAAAAATAGAAATAAGGGTTCATATTCAAGCTGCCTGGTTGGAATGTCAGATTCTGTTTATAGACAAATACCTGAATAGCCTCTACAGTGTCCATCTCATATGTAATATTATGCTGTGGAGAAGGACAGCCACTGAAAATTACTTAAAAAGGCGAGAACAGAAAATGTTGGTCAGTATCTGAATAACTAATAGAACTCCGTGGAAAATAAGTAATATCTCAATTTCAAAGAAAACTGAATTTTTTCTGTGAAGAGGGTTCATGATGTGTTACTGTCATGTCAAAGGAGGGCTGCAGTGGATTTCTGAAACCAGAGTGAAGCCCTGAGGTGAAGGGTGAATGGTATAACATGTAATGGTCTAGAAATTCTTGGAAAGGAAGTCACGTTGATGTTAATAGAAACCCAAGCTATTCCTACAGTACCATGCATCTTGCTGCACATGGTGTTATCTCATTCTTTTTTGTGGCTCATTAATATTCAACATGTCGTTTTTGCTGCTGCTGCTAAGTCCCTTCAGTAGTGTCTGACCCGTAGTGACCCCATGGACTGCAGGCTCCTGCGTCCATTGGATTTTCCAGGCAAGAGTACTGGAGTGGGGTGTCATTGCCTTCTCCGGTCTTTTTTTGAGGGGGCACAATTTAACCTGCAACTATCACCCACCACATTTCATCATTCAATTCCAGGCCAGAGACAAGCTAGCATTTTGTCTCTTGACCCCAGCTTGAAGATCTTTTTCAGAAGATTGCTGGAAATCTATTATCCCTGAGCAGTCCTTCTCACAAAGTTAGATAACGAAGTTTCCAAACACAAATCAAACTAACCCCAAAGGCAGGGAAAGTTTTCCACTGGAGCGTTAGGAAGTTGTAAGGAAAATGTGTTCTGAATAATTGACTTTCACCTCATGACTGAGGTCTCACAGTCTAGATATTTGGAAGACTTTGCTGACAGCTACTGCCTTCTTTCCTAATATAAACTTAGCTCACAATGTATCTCAACAGGGATTATGAATGAACATGATACTGATGTAATGATGGAATGCAAATAGTTCTGCAGTTTACCTGCCACGAGCAATAAAGCATTGTTAAAACCTCTTAGAAATACTTTTATTTGTATTTTTATGTTGCTATCAGAATTGAATTATATATTAAAATGTTATTAGCAATGGACATCCATTTATTTCTACATAATATCATAAAATCACTATACCTTACTCAAATTCTTGAGCTTTTAATTTTGCATAAAGTTATCTGTTTCAATAGTTAATATGATATCTGAAATCAAGAAAGAATTTGTTTTCTAGTGACTAACTGATTCTGGGCATATGACATCTCTCCTCATCTCCAACTTTCTTCTTTGTTAAATGGGGAAAATATTAAATAATATCTTCCTCATAGGATTAATGGGATTCCCAGGTGGCTCAGTGGTCGACTGTGTGTGCCAATGCAGGAAACACAGGAGATGCTTGGGAAGCATCCCTGGCTTGGAAAGATCCCCAGAGGAGGAAATGACAACCACTCCAGTATTCCTGCCTGAAAAATCCCATGGACAGAGAAACCTGGTGGGCTGCAGTCCATGGGGTTGCAAGGAATTGAACACAACTAAGCACATAGGCCTCATGCCTCTCCTGTGCTTCAGTTTACCCGGCTGCAGAAATTGAAATATGTAAATGGCAATAGTCCCTGGCAGCTCAGATGGTAAAGAATCCGCCTGCGATGCAGGAGATGGATCCCTAGGTCGGGAAGATCACCTGGGGAAGGAAATGGCAACCCACTCCTGTAATCTTGTCTGGGGAATCCCATGAGCAGAGGAGCCTGAATATGGACTACAGTTCATGGACTCACTAAGAGTTGGACATGTCTGAGCAACTAACACTTTCACTTTATCTGTTTGTTATAAAATTAAAACTAGTAGATCGGATAGAAGGGAATCTGTGTACAATGTGTTGTATACTGTGTTGGTCAGGATTCACCAGAGAAATAGATCTAATAGGATGTGAACACATCAACAGGGTTGTTTATGATAAGAGACTGGCCCAAGTGATCCAGAGGCTGAGAAGTGCCAACCCACTGCCCTTGGGGAGCAGGCCTGATAAGCAGGCTCCATCCCATGTGTAGGGCACATCCTAGGAAGCTGTGACCTTTGGCAGACTCCTTTGTGGTGCCTGGGCTGGCACCCAGTGGCACCTGCCCTCTGCCTGGGACTTCTGTCCTAGGGTCACTTCACTCCTTTTTTCCATCTCTTACAAGTTCTCAGAGCAAGTAAAGGTGTCCTGTATCTCCAGGCTCCTCTCAGGCCTAGAGTATCTGGGAATTTGGACTCCACGGTGGAGCAGCCAGTGCCATTGAGGCTGACGGTGCTGATGTTGGCTTTGCCAGGTTGGAAATGAAAGACTGAGCTTCCAGAAGGAAAAAAAAAAAAAAAAAGGTAAGGGATGGGACTTCAAGATTGGAATTAAAAACAAAAACAAAAAAACCTAGAAAAGGTTTTAAGAATCTAGAAATTTAGATTTGAGATTTTAGAATAAAAATAGAAGCAACTGAGAGGGAAGTATTATTACCAGGAAGAAACCAGTGCACACATTTTTTGAAGCTTGAGGGGNAAAAACAAAAACAAAAAAACCTAGAAAAGGTTTTAAGAATCTAGAAATTTAGATTTGAGATTTTAGAATAAAAATAGAAGCAACTGAGAGGGAAGTATTATTACCAGGAAGAAACCAGTGCACACATTTTTTGAAGCTTGAGGGGGCAGCAATTATACTGTAGCAAGAGTTTGCCAATAGGGCTGTTATTTGCCATTGTTCATTTCAGCCCTCCTTGGACTGCTTATATGATAAGACTTCTTTTCAAGGCCAATAAAAATCTTAAGATTAGGATAACATGAACAATTTCATGGAATTGCAGAATAAAAGTCCTTTGAAATTAACATGGCAACTTCTGCATCAAATTCTGTCTTCACTAATCAACTGTAAATAACCATCTAATACAGTTCTGAAAATCAATATCATATGTTCATCCTACGAATTTAACACAGTGTGTGTAATTAACAGACATTGTTGACTGTGGATAGAATGTGTAATTGACCTTTCAATGTTATGAGTGATGGTTCTGGCCAACAACGTTTCCCCTGTGAATTCAGTACCACAACCCCTTTGCCTGCATTTTTCTCAGTTCTGCACTTTGCATGAAGTTAGGCACCATGATAGTCGATCAAAGAATCTGTTGAATTCCTGAGGTAAAGTTACCACAGTCTCTTAATTAGTATCTCTTTGCACAGCTCTTTCTGGGAACATGCATTAAAACTTTCCCCCTTATCACATATGTGTTGCAAATTAATAGCAACTTCTCTCATGCCTAGAATTAAAATATATATAGATATCAAAGAGACTCAGTATTGAAATAGCAAAACTTCTAGCCCAATGCTCTGCTATCAATATGAAATACTATTTCTGGGAGTATGTTCAAGCTTTGAAGTTTTTTATGAAGGAGACAACAAAAAATAATAGCCCTACTCTAAGTTAAGATAAAGAATATTATCTGGAGATTGGTTCTAGCTAAGAACTCCTCTCTGGGAATTTACATGTAATGAGTGAGTGTGTGTCATGTGTTGTATACAAATTAATGCTGACTTTTCAGAAAACATTATAACTAATTATTGAGTGCTACATGTAATACACTTATATTTCGTAAAACAATATGTGTAAACCAATGCAAACAGCAAGGCTTTTTTTTTTTAACAATTTTTACTTTAAAGATTTTTTGATGTGGACCATTTTTAAAGTCTTTACTGAACTTGTTACAATACTGCTTCTGTTTTATATTGTGGGTTTTTGGTTGCAAGACATGTGGGATCTTAGCTGCCTGATCAGGGATTGAACTGGCACCCCTTACATTAGAAGGCAAAGTCTTAACCACTGGGTGGCCAGGGAGGTCCCCAGTAAAGTGCTTTAAAAATGTACATCCTCTTGAAATTTAATCATCACTAAAGTCCCTGAGGCATCATATTTTCCCCAGCCCTGAATGAGGAAACTGAGTCTTACAGGCATTAATGCCTTTTTCATCATTCCCCAGGTCTATCTATTTCCAAGGCCTGTGTATATCCCACTAGGCACAAGGTCAGAAAAATTCAA
>SJYV01034926.1:716738-727037 GCA_006410875.1 Neotragus pygmaeus | reverse complement strand
AATAATAATAATAAAATAAAATAAAACAACAAAAAAAGAATTTTAAAAATAGCTAATACTTAGAGACTTTACTTTATGCTAGGAATTACTTTATACTCCACATAAATGACCATTTGAACCATCACTACAATACCATAACTTACAAACTAGGTGCTATTATCACTAACCCCATTTGACAGATGGAAAAGTTAAAACACACTGAGGGCATGCGTGACATAACAGTACATATTTGGTCTCTTGCCCTGGATTTTGGGTAATAGTCTTCGTCCCCATTTCCTGGCGCATAGCTCTTAAAACTTATGCTCACTCTGAAGCTCTGTATCTTTTTGTATATTAAGGACATGACTGCCAGCTCTGGGCTCCTGGATAGCTTCACACCTGGGTTGAGAGCCAGGGAAACTAACTAGTGATTATAAGGTTGGAACTTGCTGCATCCCCACTCTCAACTTCCAGGAGAGGAGAAAATCTGGAGTTTGAATTAGTCACCAATGGAAAATGGTTTAGTCAGTCATACCTAAAAATTAAACCATGGTAAAAATTCTAAATGATAGGATACAAAAAGCTTCATTGGAAGGACTGATGCTGAAGCTGAAGCTCCAATACTTTGGCCACTTAATGCAAAGAGCCAACTCATTGGAGAAGACCCTGATTCTGGGAAAGATTGAGGGCAAAAGGTGAAGGGGACGACAGAGGATGAGATGGCTATATAGCATCACTGTCTGAAGGGATATGAGTTTGAGCAAACTACAGGAGATGGTGATGGACAGGGAAGCCTGGCGTGTTGTCATCCATGGGGTCACAAAGACTAGGACAGTATTTAATGACTGAACGAAGAAAAAGGCTTCTAGGTTGGTGAGCATGGGGTAGTGCTGGGAGGTGGGGCTGTCTGGAGAGGACATGGACATGCTGTGCCCCTTCCCCATACTTTACCTCATGTGTTTCTTCCATCTGACTCTTCCTGAGTTGTATCTTTTTTCTTTTTCTCAAAATATTTATATTCAAAAATTTTTTGTTTCTTTTTTAATCAAAGTATAGTTGATGTGCAATATTTTACACTACAAGTAACATAAACATGTACAATATACTAAGTCATTAGTTTTAAAGGTTATATTCCTCTCAGAGTTATTACAACATATTAGCTATATTCTCTGCATTGTATAATGTATCCTTGGAGCTTATTTATATTCCACATAATAGTTTGCACCTCTTAATCCTTTTCACCTGTTTCACCACCCCCCTTCCCTCTCCCCACTGGTAACCACAAGTTTGTTTTCTGTCTCTGTGAGTCTGTTCCTTTTTACTTATATTCACTGGTGGTTGTATTTTTTTTTTTTAATTCCACATATAAGTGATATCATATAGTACTTGTCTTTGGCTGACTGATTCCGTTTAGTATAATACATTCCAGATCCATTCATGTTGTTGCAAATGGCGGAATTTTCATTATTTTTGTGCCCGAGTAGTATTCCACTGTACTAATACATTTATATCTTATCTTCTTAAGCCATTCACCTGTATACTGGCAATCATAAGTAACGGTGCTGTGAACATTGGGGAGCTTTTTGAATTAGTGCTTTTTTTCAGATATACACGCAGACGTGGAACTGCTGGATCATAGGGTAGCTCTAACTTTAGTTCTTTGAGAAACCTCCATACTGTTTTTTATGATGACTACACTAATTTACCCTCTTACTAACAGTGCATTTTGCTGATTGCTGCTGTTAAGTCGCTTCAGTCGTGTCCGATTCTGTGCGACCCAATGGAGGGCAGCCCCCCAGGCTCCACCGTCCCTGGGATTCTCCAGGCAAGAACACTGGATTGGGTTGCCATTTCCTTCTCCAATGCATGAAAGTGAAAATTGAAAGTGAAGTTACTCGTTGCGCCCGATTCTTAGTGACCTCATGGACTGCAACCCACCAGGCTCCTCTGTCTATGAGATTTTCCAGGTAAGAATACTGGGGTGGGGTACCATTGCCTTCTCCAACAGTGCATTAGGGTTCCCTTTTCTCCACATTCTCAAAACATTTGTTATCTATGTTCTTTTTGATGATAGCCATTGTGACAGGTGTGAGGCAATATCTCATTGTGGTTTAATTGTGTTTCTCTGATTAGTAGTTTTGAGCATCTTTCCATGTGCCTATTGGCCATTTGTATGTCTTCTTTGAAAAAATATCTAATCAGGTCTTCTGCCCACATTTTTAATTGGTTGTGTTGAGTGGTACGAACTTTTGGGTTTTCCAAGTGGTATTAATGGTAAAGAACCTGCCTACCGATGCAGGAGACACAGGAGACACGTATTTGATCCCAGGCATCAGGAAGATGCTCTGCATAAGAAATGGCAACCCACTCCAGCATTTTTGCCTGGAAAACTCCATGGACAGGGAAGACTGGTAGGCTATAGTCCATGAGGCCTCAAAGAGTCAGACGCATCTGAACACACACACACACACACACACACACACACACACACACATGAGCTCTCTATATATTTTGGATATTAACTTATCAGTCATATCATTTGAAAATTTTTTTTTCCATTCAGTAGGATGTCTTTTCTTTTTATCTATGGCTCCCTTTGTTGCGCAGAAGCTTTTATGTTTAATTAGGTCTACTGTTGTTTTTGCTTTTATTTCCTTTGTTTTGGAGATATATGTCCAAAAATAGATTGCCACCATTTATGTCAAAATGGTGGATTATATTTTTTTATAATAAAGAGGTGATAAAACAAGTAAACTATCTTCCAGAGTTTGGTGAGCCATCTAGACTTGAGTGAGTCATTCAGCAGATTAAAGAATGTGATAAGGGAATTGTGGCAGCATCTGATTCATATCCAATTCAGACCAAAGCTGTGGGAGACCAAAGGATCTACTTATTGTGGTTGGTATCTGAGGGTAGGGTGGAGGCATGGATGCCTTGTGGGACTGAGCCCTGAAAATGTGAGATCTCAAGGTAGGCAGTGTCAGGAATGAGTTGAATTGTAGGACACTCAGTTGTTGTATACAGAGACTTAGAGAATTGCTTGTCATGGGGAAACCCCCACGTAGTTGGTGGCCAGAGTATTGAGAGTTGTTGTTGTTGTTCAGTTGTTAAGTCATGTCTGACTGTGCCACCTCATGAACTACAGCATGACAGGCTTCCCTGTTCTTTCCTATCTCCCAGAGGTTGGTCATGCTCATGTCCACTGAATCAATGATGCTATCCAACCATTTTATCCTCTGCCACTCCCTTCTCCTTTTGCCCTCAGTCTCCCAGCCTCAGGGTCTTTTCTGAGTCAGCTCTTCACATCAGGTGGCCAAAGTACTGGAATTTCAGCTTTAGCATCAGTCCTTCCAATGAATATTCAGGGTTGATTTTTTTTAGAATTGACTGGTTTGATCTTCTTGCTGTCCAAGGGACCTCTCAAGAGTCTTCTCCAGCATCACAGTTCAAAAGCATCAATTCTTTGGCACTCAGCTTTCTCAGTGGTCCAACACTCATATCCATATGTGACTATTGGAAAAACCATACCTTTGACTATATGGACTTTGTCAGCAAAGTAATATCTTTCCTTTTTAATACATTGTATAGATTTGTCATAACTTTTCTTCCAAGGAGCAAGAGTGTTTTAATTCTGTGGCTGAAGTCACCATTTGCAGTGCCTTTGGAGCCCAAGAAAATAAAATCTGTCACTATTTCCACTTTTCCCCCATGTATTTGCCATGAAGTGATGGACCTATGCCATGATCTTAATTTTTTGAATACTGAATCTTATGTCAGCTTTTTCACTCTCTTCTTTCACCTTCATCAAGAAGTTCTTTAGTTCCTCTGGTTTCTGCCATGAAAGTTGTATCATCTGCATATCCGAGGTTGTTCATATTTTTCCCCACAATCTCACTTCCATCCAGAGATTCATCCAGCCTGGCATTTTTTGTGATGTTTTCTGCATATACTTTCCTGGTGACTCAGATGGTAAAGACTCTGCCTCCAATGAGAGAGACCTGAGTTTGGTCCCCAGGTCAGGAAGATCTCCTGGAGAAGGAAATGGAAACCCACTCCAGTATTCTTGCCTGGAGAATCCCATAAACAGAAGAGCCTGGAGTGCTACAGTCCATGGGGTTGCAAAGAGTCAGACATGACTGAGTGACTAACAGTATACTGTACTCTGCGTGTAAGCTAAGTCAGCAAGGTGCCAACATACAGTATTTAGAGTAGACTATGGAAAAAGTGTCGAGAGAAAAACAGCTTGAGTGTTTTTCTTTCAGCATGGCTCCCATTTAAAGTCATGCTGTTAGTATATGGTGGAGTTAGAAGTTGAACTCATATAGTCTGACTATAGAGTGTAAAAGCTATGTTTACTGTCTTTAATAGTAGGTGATTCTCACTGGCAGCTAAAGTTTATTTTTCAATTCCTTACTTAATTCACTATGACTTACTCTTTTTTGTTAATATGAGTGATGAGGATGTAACTCTTTTAACATAATTTTCATATGTTCAGTAATCATAGCTATTTGATAAGTGTTCTGATTTATATTATTATTATTACTTTTAGATGTTTATATATATATATATATATATATATATACACACAGGAATTTCTAAAATAAATTTCATTTCAACTAAATCTCATTGTTCTCCTTCTTGAGCACTGAATTCTCAATGATTTCTCTAGAATGTTCTCTTTCTCAATAAATATTTGTTGAATATATATTAATTAATTAGTACCAGTTACTGTGCTATATGCTAAGGTTAAAAGGTAAAATAAGATCTGATTCTTGGCCATGTGGCATAGGCATATAGAAAACAGAGCAATTGAGTAAATGCTAGTATGGGTAAATTAAGAAAGTTAGAAACATGGAAAAATGATTGCATATTTGGCTTCAATGGCATTTAAAGAAGCAGAGATTTTAAAGACTGAATCATAGAGCTTTAGTTTCTATATGGGCACATACATATTGCAGTTTCTTTTTCCTGTCCCAAGATGATCCTGCTAATGGTACCTGTAAGCTCTGAGAATAACTAAAGAGAGATGAATTTGCTCTGATGCTCTCTACAAATTGAAATAGAAGTGGTCAGTGTGTCGCCTGTTTAGTGTCTGTAGTCACAGCCTTAGGTTTCTTTGATCTTTGCAGCAAAGACTAATTGTCCTTTAATAGCCAGAGAAAGGCTCTGTTCCACAGAGAACGTTCTCACATCTGTTTCAGCTTGATTCACACTTAAGCTTTGTTGCCTGTCCCTGCCATTGATACTTGCCTGCCTGACTTAATGTTGGGTGTTTTCTCAGCCCACCCTGGCTTTGGTTGAAGCTAATGCTTCTTCCTCTTTTGGCCAATACACATTCTCTTATACCACATTCTGCTATTGTATCTTGTCCAAAACATTCTGTTAATTCATTTTCAAGGGAGGGACCTCTACAGGGTAATTGCTGTGTGCTGCAGAAAATAAAGAAGAAAACAAAGTTCTGGCTTTTCTCAAATATTTGAAATATGACTAAAAAGACAACATTTCTGTTCAGGAAACAACTGCAGAGCAATGCAAGATAATCAGTAGTCAGGCAGTAAAATGTATGGAACAGTTAATAAATGTTATAAGGAAAGCTTTTCATCACGTCATAATCAAACCACTGAAAACTAAAGACAAAGGAAAAACCCTTGAAAACAGCCAGAAAGAAGGCACTATCTGTATGCGGAAAGTAATTTGAACATCTAGTTTTCTTATAGAAAACCAGAGTCAGAAGGAAACGACATGACATGTATAAAGGGCTGAATTGAAATTAAAGAAAAATAAGCCTAGAATTCAATATTATGCAAAAATGTCCTTTGGAAATAAAGGTGAAATAAAAGAAATAAGAGAGTTCATTGCCACAAGACATGACCACAAATAATTGATAAAGGAACTTCTTCAAACAGTAGGGTAGTGATTCCAGAATGAAACTTGAAATCTCAGAAAAGAAGGGAGAGGAGCAGAAATGGTTGAGTATCGGGGTAAATCTGATAAATTATTCTTATTCTCTTAAAGTCCTTAAAATTTTATTGACAGTTGCAAATAAAGTTGAAAATATTTACTCATGGAACTTATAATGTACATATATGTAATATATGAGACCACTGTAATATAAAGGAGAGAAAGTAATTTTAAAAAAACAGAGTATATAAGATTTTTACATTCCACTTTAAATGGTCAAATGGTGATTCTAAGCAGAATATAAAAAGTATGATTTTCATATTATTATAGCTAGAGCAACCACAAAAATAACTATTCAAAGAGATGAAGTACAAAAAGTATGAAAAAACTAAAATAAAATACAAAAATTTCAAATAACCCCCAGGAAAGCATTAGGATGAAAAAACATAGAATAATAAGAGAAAAACAAATAATAAAATGGCACCTCTCAATAAAAACATATCAAATATTATATTAAATGTAAATGGTCTAACATATCAATTAAAAGAATTAAATTAAAAATTAATTTTAAGTTAATTAAAATTAAAAATTAATTTTAAAAGTTAATGAAAATTAATTTAAAAAATCAATTAAAAGACAGAAGGTGACAGAAAGGATTAAAGTGACTCCATTATACTTTTGTATACAAGAAACTCACTGCAGATACAATTATATAACAGGATAAAAATGAAAGGATGGAAAATGCTTACCATGCAGATTCTCATGAAAATTTTTTGTGGCTACATTAATATCAAACAAATTAGACTTCAGAACAAGGGCTATTACTAGAAGCAGAGAGGGATTATTGCAGCATTATAAAGGACTCAATTCACAAAGGACAAAATAGTCACAAACAATAAATGTGTATGCGCCTCATAGCAGAAGCTCCAAATACATGAAGCAATCTGATAAAACCACTGCAAAAGAGTTTGACAGTTTCTATAAAACAAATTTAAACAGGACCCAACAATCCCACTCTTAAATATTTATCCTAGAGAAATAAAATTTTATGTTCACATGAAAACCTGTACAAGACTGTTTATGCCAACTCTATTCATAATCTCCCCAAACTGGAAACAATCCAATTTGACTACCACAAGTGAATGGATGAACAATCTGTGTACATCCATAAGGTGAAATACCAATCAGTATTTAAAAAGAATGAACTCCTGATACACAACAGCTTGGATTAATCCCAAATGCATTATGCTCAAATGTTACACACTGCATGATTCCTCTTCTATGTCATTCTTGAAAAGATCAAAGTATAAGTAATGAGGAACTCATCACTGGTTCATAGAGTTTGGAGAAAGGGAGAAGATATGAGTATAAAGTGATAGCACAAGGAAAGTTTTGGGAGGTGATGAAACTGTTTTAGACCCTAATTTTGATGATGATTTAATACAAATCTATACATGTATTAAAATTCATAGACGTATACACAAAATTAAATTACTTTCACTACATAATCAGTTCAGTTCAGTCACTCAGTCGAGTCCGACTCTCTGTGACCCCATGGACTGCAGCACGCCAGGCCTCCCTGTCCATCACCAAGTGCCGTGTTTACTCAGACTCGTGTCCATTGAGATAGTGATGCCATCCAACCATCTCATCCTCTGTTGTCCCCTGCTCCTTCTGCCTTCAATCTTTCCCAGCATCAGGGTCTTTTCAAATGAGTCAGTTCTTCACATCACTATATGATTAATTAAAATAATAAATTAATAAAAGAAAATTCTAAGCACTGCTTTCAGACTTTTTCCAAACTTCTCAAGTGCATAGGTCATTCCACCCATACATATACATTAAGGACCCATTATTGCAAATACATAGCTTCATTTTCTATGCCTAGATTCTTTTATTCTCTACCTGAAAAATTTTGAAATAAGATTGGGGGTATCTTTTGGAGAAAGACAAAGTTTTGCATAATAATTTTTCAGTCATGGGATGCTGGTAATGTTTAACATTCTGATCATGATGGTATTAACATGGGTGGGTACATTTTCTCTAAATTCATCAAACATGAATTTAGAGAAAATGTAATGCATAAGAAAGGTTTGAAATGAAAAGCTTAAAACCAAAAATCTCTTATCCAGCATTTTAAAACCTATGCAAAATATTAATTTTCCTAAAGTCTTCTCTGGTCTCCTGGAGAGCAATATGACCATGCCTATGTCTCAGTTGTAAAACTTTAAATATTTCATGATAGTTACTCATGTGGGTGTGTGTATATGTATGCAAACACACATGTATGTGTGTGTCTCCTTCACTGTCCAGACTGGAAATAGAACACTGAATCTTTCAGTTCTTGGCACTCTGCAAGCACATGTCTGTTACCAACAAGCATATATTCAGTGAACATTGGAAAGAAAAAAAATGTGCAGAATCACTATGTCTAGGAGTGGTCCACATTGGCCCTAATTTCTTTCTCCTGGCACCTCACTGCTAGTCATTCTTTCCTAGCTTGAACATATCAGAATCTACATTATCGAACTTTATTCCCTTTCATTATTTGCTTGACTACCAACAAAACTTTGAACCACTTTAAAATGCAATGCAACCTGTCCCAGCCACATGAGAAATGCAGAGATGTGTCCTAGCAGAGGTACTTCCTAAGATTCTTGAGATGAGATAGAAGTTAGAGAGAAACGAAATGATCCAGGACATCAGGAATTTTACAGGGAGAGTCCCTGGAATATCCTTAAGTTGTTAGCATTCTATGGCTTTCTTAGAATAGACTTTTATTTTAAATGGTGAGTGGAATCTTGAGCAAATTAATTTATTACATATAATCATACCTGGAGGGTATAATTATTGTGAACTTAAAAAAAGCCTAGGCTATTGCCTTGGTGAGATTATTGTTGGTGTTACTACATAATTCTACTGGAAAATTTGGGTATGGATTTAACTTGCCTACCCTCCCCTACTATTGATTTATGGTCAAGATTAATCTCTATAATATTTACAGTACTCATTTGATGATTTCAAGACCAATGATCATCTTGACAATATGAATTTCAGTTGATATAGACAGTTTTCACTTCAATATTTAAATTAACAGAGATGAATATTATATCTACTTTTGTGGGCAAGAACCCTTAGAAGAAATGGAGTGGTCATCGCAATCAACAAAAGAGTCCAAAATGCAGTACTTGGAGGCAATCTCAGAAACAAAAGAATGATCTCTTTTTTTTTTTTTAATAAATTTATTTATTTATTTATTTTTTAATTTAACTTTACAATACTCTATTGNCGAAGAGCTGACTCATTGGATGAAACCGTCTTGCTGGGAAAGATTGAAGCCAGGAGGATAAGGGGACAACAGAGTATGAGATAGTTGAATGGCATCACCAACTCAGTGGACATGAGTTTGAGTAGGCTCCTGGAGTTGGTGATGGACAGGGAGGCCTGGCATGCTGCAGTCCACGGAGTCGCAAAGAGTCGGACACAACTGAGCAACTGAACTGAACTGACCCTGGAAAATCACTATGTAGAGATGACCTCAGTTGAAAATGAACAAGAAATGGGCTTGTAGAAAGCTATGTGTTTCTTCCCTTGTCCACGAGGAGGGAGAAAAGAGTTGATTTGTGTCAATTCTACTTTTTTCCCATCAAAAATAGTTCCCTTTGACCTTTGAGTTCTATGTGTCTACAATTTAATTTCTATGTAATAAACTTTTATTTTGACTCTGTCTGTATAATAACAACAAAAACAATCAAATGGATAAACTTCTTCAAATGAATGTTGACTTCCATCAACCTAAAATGATCAGGTTAAAACGTATTAAACTTCCGAAGAATCTGAGCTATTTTGATAAATTTGATGAGTCACAGACTATAAATTTACAACAGAAGCTAGACTTATAACAGCCCTCAAGCCTTGATGCAATGCCTACAGTCAGTTCAGTCAATCAGTTGTGTCTGATTTTTTGCGACCCCATGAATCATAGCATGCCAGGCCTCCCTGTCTATCGCCAACTCCTGGAGTCCACCCAAACCCATGTCCATTGAGTAGGTGATGCCATCCAGCCATCTCATCCTCTGTCGTCCCCTTCTCCTCCTGCCCCCAATCCTTCCCAGCATCAGGGTCTTTTCCAATGAGTCAACTTTTTGCATGAGTTGGCCAAAGTATTGGAGTTTCAGCTTCAACATCAGTCCCTCCAATGAACACCCAGAACTGATCTCCTTTAGGATGGACTGGTTGGATTTTCTTGAAGTCCAAGGGACTCTCTCAAGAGTCTTCTCCAACACCACAGTTCAAAAGCATCAATTCTTCCACGCTCAGCTTTCTTCACTGTCCAAGTCTCACATCCATATATGACTACTAGAAAAATCATAGCCTTGACAAGACGGACCTTTGTTAGCAAAGTAATGTCTCTGCTTT
>SJYV01034926.1:672074-712301 GCA_006410875.1 Neotragus pygmaeus | reverse complement strand
CAGTCAGTTCAGTCAATCAGTTGTGTCTGATTTTTTGCGACCCCGTGAATCATAGCACGCCAGGCCTCCCTGTCTATCGCCAACTCCTGGAGTCCACCCAAACCCATGTCCATTGAGTAGGTGATGCCATCCAGCCATCTCATCCTCTGTCGTCCCCTTCTCCTCCTGCCCCCAATCCTTCCCAGCATCAGGGTCTTTTCCAATGAGTCAACTTTTTGCATGAGTTGGCCAAAGTATTGGAGTTTCAGCTTCAACATCAGTCCCTCCAATGAACACCCAGAACTGATCTCCTTTAGGATGGACTGGTTGGATTTTCTTGAAGTCCAAGGGACTCTCTCAAGAGTCTTCTCCAACACCACAGTTCAAAAGCATCAATTCTTCCACGCTCAGCTTTCTTCACTGTCCAAGTCTCACATCCATATATGACTACTAGAAAAATCATAGCCTTGACAAGACGGACCTTTGTTAGCAAAGTAATGTCTCTGCTTTTAAATATGCTATCTTGGTTACTCATAACTTTCCTTCCAAGAATGGAATATCTACAAATTATGTAAAATTCTAAGCAATTGAGAAATTCCATGCAGAGAGCAAGGACATGCTTTAAGATGGAATCACCTGCTTTTTTGTGTTAAAAAAAAAAAAAGATGAAAATAAATGCTTCTAAGCTGGTTAAAATGTATACTTTTTTAATGAATGCTTAAAAGAAATAATAATTAGAAAAATAATACTGAGCTTTTAGAAAATGCTTTTTCTCTTCAAAGCATTTCACAAAAGTATATGTGGTTAATCTCAGTACCCTAAAAGCAACTTGTTGAAATATTTTGCTTTACAGCAGATGCATTTCTGAGGGGTTTCACTCATCTTTACATTTTCTTGGGTGTAGCTCTTTATGTTAAAAAAAAAAAAGTGGCTGCAGAAAATAAAATCCATCAAAGCCTTGCTTTTTAATGCAAATAAGCTTCTTTCTATTCTTCCTACAGGAAAGAAATGTTCAGTTGAAACTGACTATAAGCCCAATTCTGTTGAATTTTTGTAAGAAGGATCATTTTGTGTAGGACTGCAGTTCAACTGTTCTCTGTCTCCACTCAGGCAAATAGAAATAGGCTTAAAAGGCAAAGGGCTAAGTAAATATATTTTAAGATATATTTACTAATGTAGAAGAATGAACTTCACTTAAGATAAAAACCTTTACTGAAAGTAGTCATTTAGTGGAAACTTAGCTGGAACTTATTATTTTGATGGCATAGAATCCTTTTTCCAACTGCTTCTGGAAAAGCACTTTCAGATACAACCAGCATTGACCTTCCAGGAGAACACGCAACTGTTAAGTGGAAGAATCAGGGCGGGCCCTGCTTGCAGCAGACTCTGGGGTGGCAGGTGAACTGCCAGGCACCTCTGCTTGGGGTCGCATTACCCTGCATTTAATGAGACTCAGAGTTAATGCCTCTCCTCCAAATTGTATAGCAATACAAGATGCCAGTCCAGCACTCCTTTTCTTTGGTTCCTTTCTCTCTTTTAATTTAAAAAGATGAAAACAGCAATGAATATTAATTGTTGAAAAATTAAATTTAAGGAGATAAATAGGACAGAAAGAAAAGTGAAAATCTCCCTTTCCTCTATCAGAGATGACGTTACTAAATTCTTCTGAACCTTCCCAACACACTGATAACTTATTTAACAAAAAACGTTTCTTACTATACTTATATAAGCTAACATTTTACAAAACCTGGCATATAGCCTTATAATTTNAAAGTGAAAATCTCCCTTTCCTCTATCAGAGATGACGTTACTAAATTCTTCTGAACCTTCCCAACACACTGATAACTTATTTAACAAAAAACGTTTCTTACTATACTTATATAAGCTAACATTTTACAAAACCTGGCATATAGCCTTATAATTTTTCATGAAAATATAAATTTATACACCACTGTTCTAATTTTTATAGGCATTTTATTCCTTAATATCATTTACTAAATATAATGATTCTCAAATTTACTGTATCATAAAAATCACCTGGAGAACTGCTTAAAGTATAGTGATATATCCCTATTCTAGATGTACTGCATTAGAGAATCTCTAGGAAAGTGTCTTAAGAATCTTTATTTTAAACCAAGCTTCCCAGTTTATTGGAACAGTGATTGAAGTATTTTGTGTTTCATTTAATTCCCATTACAAAAAAAAGAAGAAAAGCTATTCAATATTTTACCTCTTCATCATGTTCTAGCCTAATTGTTTCCTTAATTTAAATTCAAAGAGATAGAATTATTCTCTCACACAGTACGGACATTTAAAATCTTTTAGCATATATTGCCAAACTATTCTTAATCAGGCTATCATAATTTGTCTGCAACTACACATGTTATTACAGTGGTTGCCAGGATCAAGGTAATTGGATGAAGGATGTCTGTATATATATTCCCCCTGTGCTTCCAGAACAGGTAACAAGAAGGTCCTTCCATCGTCAAATCAACTGTAAGCTTTAACCTCTGCAGCTAGTCAAATCTGGGAATGAATTGTAAGGACGGCTAATTCATTCTGCATAAAGTATCAGATATGTAAATCAGAAAATGATTCCTTGTTTACTCCCCCCTTTTCCAAAATGCTAAAACGTTAAATACTCAATGGTAAAGTATATGCCTACAATTCAGGAGACAAAGGAGTCACAGATTCAATCCTTGGGTGGGGAAGATCCCCTGGAGGAGGAAATAGCAACCCACTTCAATATCCTTGCCTGGAAAATCCCACAGACAGAAGAATTTGGTGGGCTACAGTCCATTGGGTCACAAAGAGTCAGGCATGACTGAGCATACAGGCACACAGTAGGATTTTGAAAAGTGTGACAATTCTTCTGAATCAAGTATCCTTTAAATTTGGTTACTGATTAAGTAATATGGGGCAATTATTTGAAAAACAGATGTCCAGACACACTTGAATCAGTGAAGGAAGTTTCTGGAAATCTGCATTTTTCTAAAACTCCACGGATATTTCCCACGCAGAACCAGGAGAGAAGACCTCTGATGATCCACATTCCCGGTTTTGTAGATGGGAAAACCAGCCCAGGGTAGTTCACTGTGGGACCTATAACAGATGCAAGTGAGTGACAAAGCTGGGATTAGAAGCCACGTCCCTGGCAGTGGATATATTGTGTTTTCTGGTACTTAACTATATCCTTAACTATGTCTATGATTAGGTCTATGGATTTGTCAAAAAAAAAAAAATAGACACCCGTTAAAATTATAAAAATGAAAGCTACTGTTTTACAAATTCAAATTATACTCAGATATATAAAATTTGATAAAGTAGCTAATACTGGTTTAATAACCAATAAAATAGCACTTAAACTAATGCTTTTAGGTTTTATAATAAGTATAGCTTACCTATTAATGGAAAATAAATGTGAATATTTCAGAACTTTATCCAAATATAAAATGTTTCATGTAACTGCTCATTTGTTTCTCCTAAGATCTCCTGTTTAAACTTTGTCCTTAATTTTTCTGAACATCTGTGAGAAAGCCTCATTGCTGTACTAATGGTCTTTAAAGACTTTCTTTTCTAGTTCTCCAGATTCTTTCTCTAAACCTGAGCACGTGCACGGAGAGCAGAGGCACCAAGAACTGGCAGAGGAAGGGCACAGGAGGGCTTTAAAAGCGCATTGCGACATGAAACGTCAGTGTTTACGTCTAAAATCTCTAAGTTCCTCTATTCTTGGTTATGAAATGAGCTTATTCCAAGCGCATGACCACTGTTTTGCTTATTCTTCCTAATCTTTTATACTNGCACAGGAGGGCTTTAAAAGCGCATCGCGACATGAAACGTCAGTGTTTACGTCTAAAATCTCTAAATTCCTCTATTCTTGGTTATGAAATGAGCTTATTCCAAGCGCATGACCACTGTTTTGCTTATTCTTCTTAATCTTTTATACTTTAAAATATAGTAAACTGTGACTCTAGACTGAATTATATTGCTTACAGTTTCCTAAACAAATATGTGTAGTTTTTGCTCTAAGAAAAGCTCTAAAGTTACATTTAATCTGCATGAGCAATTTGACCCATTCACTTAGGATTCCTCAGGTGAAACCTCTTTCTATTGATATATATCTCATTAATGTTATGGAATTTAGTTGCATTTCAATTTTGAGCCAATATTTCCATTACCTTTATCTTTCTCAAAAGATGACTCTTCCGAATTGGAATTTTCATGGTTGACATCACTTGACAAACTACCATGCTCTTTCTGAGTGATATGAATGGAATAAACAGCACTTTTTTTTAACTGCAAAATGCTTCTTCAGTGTTTTGTTGAGGAGAAACCAGTTTATTATATGAATTTTCCAAAATTTAACTTGAGGGCTTTGTGTTTTAATTTACTCAAGTTCAAATAAAAAAAAATACATTTATCAAGATTGCATGTGTTTGTGTGTGTGTATATGTATATATAAACAGTATCAAGAAAACAAACAACTTACTAAAGGAACTGATGCTTTATAGATGCATGTTTAATAATCATTAATAATTATTCTCACATATAGTATCTACTTCAGATAAATACATATGTACACATGCATTGTGTATAAATGTAGGCAGGTAGATTTCACTAGTTATTGAAACTGAAATAAAATATCTTGAACACCTAGCAGACACAGCTGTATTTTCAAGCCTCTTAAATTCATTAAGTTAAAAACTGATTTCCCCTTTGCCCCATCACAACAAAATTTACTTCTTCTGTTGTCAGTTTCCATAAAGACTATCATTATTGTTCACCAACTTCCCCAACACATGGAAAGTCATCAAGTACCTAAGATTTTAATGCTTAAGTTTCTCTCTAGGCTAGATTTTTAACTAATTGCATTCCATTGAGTATAAGTTTTGTGGGATATTAATAGGTATTACCCCCAAAAAGGAGGAAGAGGAAGAGAAGGAAGAAAAGAAAAAGAAAACATTCTGGGTTTGCTACATTTTGGAGAATATTACATCATGCAAAAAAATGCAAAATTCACTGAATCATAGAAAATGCAAGAGAGTTCCAGAAAAACACCTACTTCTGCTTTATTGACTATGTCAAAGCCTTTGATTGTGTGGATCACAACAAACTGTGGAAAATCCTTCAAGAGATGGGAATACAAAACCACCTTAACCGTCTCCTGGGAAATCTGTATGCAGGTTAAGATGCAAAAGTTAGAACCAGACATGGAACAACAGACTGGTTCCAAGATTGGGAAAGGATTACGTCAAGGTTGTATATTGTTACCCTGCTTATTTAACTTATATGCAGAGTACATCATGCAAAATGCCAGACTGGATGAAGCACAAGCTGGAATCAAGATTGCTGGGAGAAATATCGATAACCTCAGATATGTAGATGACACCATCCTTAAGGCAGAAAGAAAGAGGAACTAGAGAGCTTTTTGATGAATCTGAAAGAGGAAAGTGAAAAATCCGGCTTAAAACAGCATTCAAAAAATGAAGGTCATGGCATCCAATCCCATCACTTCATAGCTAATAGATGGTGAAACAGTGGGCACAGTGAGAGTCTTTTTTTTGAGTTGGGGGGGGAATCCAAAATCCCTGCAGATGGTGACTGCAGCCATGAAAATAAAAGACACTTGCTCCTTGGAAGAAAAGCTATGATCAACCTAGACAACATATTAGAAAGCACAGACATATTACTTTGGTGACAAAAGTCTGTATAGTCAGCTATGGTTTTTCCAGTAGTCATGTATGGATGTGAGAGTTAGACCATAAAGAAGGCTGAGGGCCAAAGAATTGATGCTTTCAAACTGTAGTGCTGGAGAAGATTCTTGAGAGTCCCTTGGACTGCAAGGAGACCAAACCAGTCAATCCTAAAGGAAATCAGTCCTGAATATTCATTGGAAGGACTGATTCTGAAGCTGAAACTCCAATATTTTGGCCACCTGATGTGAAGAACGTATTCATTGGAAAAGACACTGATGCTGGAAAAGATTGAAGGCTGGAGAAGGGGATGACAGAGGATGAGATGGTTGGATGGTATCACCAACTCAATGGACATGAGTTTCAGTAAGCTCCAAGAGTTGGTGATGGACAGGGAGGCCTGGCGTGCTACAGTCCATGAGGTTGCAAAGAGTCAGACATGACTGAATGACTGAACTGAGCTAACATCAAGCAAATTTAGCTTATTTCATAATTTCAGGTTTTGATGGCACTTTAAAGTACTGAATGGTCACCATTTATATATTAGCTTCATTAAAGAACCATTTCACTGAAACATTTGGGGAAACCCTGTTTATTCAGATTATTAAATGGATTATCTGAAAGATATCTAAGGGGAAATTCATACAAGAAAAATATGAAGATACCATTCTGGGGGATATTTAAAGCACACAGGTGTGTGCTGTGTGTGTCCTTGGAAAAACAGCACGNCATTTGGGGAAACCCTGTTTATTCAGATTATTAAATGGATTATCTGAAAGATATCTAAGGGGAAATTCATACAAGAAAAATATGAAGATACCATTCTGGGGGATATTTAAAGCACACAGGTGTGTGCTGTGTGTGTCCTTGGAAAAACAGCACAATATATACCAGTCTTTCCTTAATCATATCTCACAGAAAATGAGGCAGAGTTAATTTCTGCTAATAAATTTAATATGTTGCCTGTTTAAATGAGAATTTAATATCATGTCTTCCTATACTCTGGTGAAAACTAAACAAAACAGAGGATCCAACAATTTGATAAACACTATGTCCTAAGCACTATTCTTATAGCTTATTTTATTCCAATATACACCCTAAATTGTGTTTATTAATATTATCCATAAGATACATTTTTAAATAAAAATAAATAATGTACAAAGAAGTCAAGTGACATGTCCAAGTTGACCTTTAGTGAATGACAGTTTGATTCTCAGGCTTTCTACCACTATCTAGGTTACCCTGCCTGCTCTCACAGAGTTCCTTGACACTAATAATTGTTATGGACTTACCTGGATGCTAATGCTGGTATTGTTACATGTTATAGAAATGAATTAATTCACTAACGAATCATGGCTTGAACTAATGTTAGCCACTTTGCAACCATACAGATGAATGTCAAGCCCCTTGGTGGGGAAAAATGAATAAAACAAAAATTAAAATTCACTCAGTGCTCAGTGCTTTGGGCTAAGTCAGAGCATGGTATGATGGTGAGATGGCGAAGGCTCACCCACCTACCTTGTGAGGCTTGGGAGTGAGTTGGAGAAGTAGGGTATCACTGAGAAAGGACTGTGTGTTTCACAAATAAACTGTGGAAAATTCGTAAAGAGATGGGAATACAGACCACCTTACCTGCATCCTGAAAAACCTGTATGTGGGTCAAGAAGCAACAGTTAGAACTGGACATGGAAAAACAGACTGAATCAAAACTAGGAACGGGGTACATCAAAGCTATATATTACCATTCTGATTATTTAAATTACATGCAGAGTACATCGTGCAAAATGCGAGTCTGGATAAATCACAAGCTGGAATTAAGATTGCTGAGAGAAATATCAATAACCTCAGATACGCAGATGATGCCACTCTAGTGGCAGAAAGTGAAGAGGAACTAAAAAGCCTCTTGATGAGCATGAAAGAGGAGAATGAAAAAGCTGGCTTAAAACTCATAATTCCAAAAACTAAGATCATGGCATCCAGTCCATCACTTCATGGCAGGCAGAAAGATGGGGATAAATTTGAAATGGTAACAGACTTTTGGGCTCCAAAAGTTTTTGGCAGACAGATTTTTGGGCTCCAAACTCACTGTGGATGGTGACTGCAGCCATGATATTATAAAAACCTTTGCTCCTTGAAAGAAAAGCTATGGTGAACCAAGACAGTGTATTTAAAAAAGCAGAAAAATAACTTTGCCACCAAAGGTCTGTATAGTCAAAGCTATGGTTTTTCCAGTACTCATGTATGGATGTGAGAGTTAGACCATAAAGAAGGCTGAGGGCCAAGGCATTGATGCTTTCAAACTGTAGTGCTGGAGAAGATTCTTGAGAGTCACTTGGACTGCAAGGAGATCAAACCAGTCAATCCTAAAGGAAAACAACCCTGAATATTCACTGGAAGGACTGATCCTGAAGCTGAAGCTTCAACTTTTGACCACATGATGTGAAGAGCTGATTCACTAGAAAAGACCTTGATGCTGGGAAAGACTGTAGGCAGGAGAAGGTGATGATAGACGATAAGATGGTTGGATGGCATCACCAACTCAATGGACATGGGTTGAGCAAGCCCTGGGAGATGGTGATGGACAGGGAAGCCTGGTGTGCTTCAGTCCATGGGGTCCCAAAGAGTCAGACACAACTGAGGGACTGAACAACAACAATCCACGGATTTCTTTTAAATTATGAAAAACATTCCTTCAGTTCAGTTCAGTTCAGTTCAGTCGTGTCTGACTCTTTGGGACCCCATGAACCGCAGCACACCAGGCCTCCTTGTCCATTACCAACTCCCAGAGTCCACCCAAACCCAAACCCAAAGGTCAGGTTGGGTTTGGGAAAGGGGAGTTCCATTCCCTATGCTTCACTATCACATTTTAGATTTTGATATGATCATTAATTTTAAGATTGTATAAAAAGAGAAGTAAAGAGAAAAAATTTTTTTGATCACCTACTTTGTGTTATGCCTGCAAACTATGTTTTATATTACTTCTCTTTCAATAGCAAACACAAGTTTCTTTCCCAAAATAAATAACACATTGTACTACTGAAATCAACTTTTTTTTTTTTATGGTAACATAATAAGTTTAACAAATCTCCACTCCTGTGTTTTCATACCTTTTCCCTACATTTTTCTTATATTCGAGAACTATACAATCTTCAAGGTGAAAAGAATCTTTGTCTATAGATTAAAATATTGGTTTAAATGATCTCTAAATGATTAAGCAATAAACACTGGTTAAAAATTAGAGCACTCGACTCCATTTTATTATTGCATTTCTTTTCATGATTGCATAAAATATTAGAGCTAGAAGGAAATATACAAACATCTGGGCAACTTTGAGATAACTTTTGTTACCTGTAAGCAGTTGTAGTGATCTCTAGCTGACTCGTGTAGTCCAACGTATTTTTCTGGATGCTTAGATTTCTTAAGATGTATTAGTTTTTCCATATGTGTCCTAGGCTTCGTAGATTTGATGTTATTAATAATAACGAACTGAAAGTCACTCAACAAGTCTATGATGCTAAGACTTCTGAGTTACAGGTTTTTGAAATCTAATTTAGCAATGTCCTCAGATAATTAAATTTCTCACTAATTCATCTGCTGGCTTTCACTCTTGCTCCTGTAGTCTATACTCAACAGAGTGGTCATAGAAGTACAATTCAAGCTGGAATCCACCATGTCATTTCTCTTCTGAAAATTTTCAAATGGCCCTAAATTCAAAGGTAAACCCAAAGTCCATCCTAGGCTCATAAGATTCTACATGATCAGTCCCCCTCCATTGCCCTGTAGTCTTTATGTTTTACTGGTCCTTCCTCACTCAGCTCCAGGTTTACTAGTTTCCTCATCATTCTCTGAACCAAACAGACAGAGTTCCCAAAACTTTTCTGTCAGTCCGGACAGCTCTCCCTCAGACATTCAAGTGAAGCACTCTTTCACTTCCTTCAGGGTCTGTTCTAACACCAGCTTCTCAACATCTAAAATATAACCCCTCATGTTCTGGTTTTCCACTACTTTCTACTGTTTCCCCATAACTTTATAACCGTTGTTGTTGTTGTTCAGTTGCTGAGCCTTGCCTGACTCTCTGCATCCCCGCGGACTGCAGCACACAGGTCTCCCTGTTCCTCACTGTGCCCTGGAGTCTGCCCAAGTGCATGCCCATTGAACTGGTGATGCCATGCAACCATCTCTTCCTCTGCTGCTCCCTTCCCCTTTTGCCCTCAATCTTTCCCAGCATCAGGGTCTTTTCCAGTCAGTTCTTCATATCAGGTGGCCAAAGTATTGGAGTTTCAGCTTCAGTCCTTCCAGTGAATACTCAGGACTGATTTCCTTTAGGACTGACTGGTTTGATCTCCTTGCTGCCCAAGGGACTCTCAAGGGTCTTCTCCAACACCACAAATCAAAAACATCATACTCATATGCTATAATCCTAAAGTACACAAATTAACCCTTACTATTATTATTGTCCATCTCCTTCCTACTAAACAAGTAATTTCCATGGGAATACAAATTTATATTTATTTGGTTTCCTGTACGTCCATTCTTAGAACAGTAGGTTCTGTCTCTCTCCCTCTCTTTCACTCTATATATAAATTCATCCCAAGTCTTAAGCTTCTATGTAGAACTTGGTTTTAGTGAAGAAACTTTTAGAAAAGAAGTCTCAGTACATTTTGTATCTAAACTCTTAGAACAGAGCTTGTTAATTTTAGCAGACATCGCCTTGTGAGCTAAAGTATCTAAAAATTGAGAGTGAGAGCATCCTGTAATTAAATGAGGAGAGATACAAAAGAACTAGTTGACTTATTTCCATAATTTCTCTCTCTTTTCTAGACAATGTATTTATTCTGTGTTCTAAGCATCTCTTGAAATGATTTTTTCCCTCAGTTACTTCCTATCAATTCCCAGATCAATACTCTTGGTCACACTAATATTATATTGTGTCACCATAAGTCTCCATAAAATCATTCTGTTCCTTGAGCCAGTCATAACCATCCTATCTTACTGAGAACACTGTCTCATCAAGCCTTCTAAGGGTCTACCCTGGGTCTGTTTGGCTCAATATGACATTCCAATTGACAAGCACAGTTTTTCACCCAGAATGCATGACAAATAAACATTAATTAAATGACTGGACCTTAGATCTGCAGATGACACCACCCTTATGGCAGAAAGTGAAGAACTAAAGAGCCTCTTGATGAAAGTGAAAGACGAGAATGAAAAAGTTGGTTTAAAACTCAACATTCAGAAAACTAAGATCATGGCATTTGGTCCTATCCCTTCCAGGCAAATATATAGGGCAACAATGGAAACAGTGAGAGACTTTATTTTGGAGGGCTCCAAAATCACTGCTGATGATAACTGTAGCCATGAAATAAAAAGACGCTTACTCCTTGGAAGAAAAGCTATGACCAAGATAGACAGCATATTAAAAAGTAGAGACATTACTTTGCCAACAGAAGTCCATCTAGTCAAAGCTGTTTTTTCCAGTAGTAGTGTATGGATGTGAGTTGGTCTATAAAGAAAGTTGAGTATTGGATAATTGTTGCTTTTGAACTGTGGTGCTGGAGAAGACTCTTGAGAGTCCCTTGGACTGTAGGAGATGAAACCAATCCATCCTGAAGGAAATCAGCCCTGAATATTCATTGGAAGGACTGATGCTGAAGCTCCAATACTTTGGCCATTTGATGCAAAGAACTGCTTCATTGGAAAAGACCCTGATGCTGGGAAAGATTGAAGGCGTGAAGAGAAGGGGACGACAGAGGATGAGATGGTTGGATGGCATCACAGACTCAATGGAAAAGAGTTTGAGTAAGCTCCAGGATTTGGTGATGGACAGGGAGGTCTGGCATGTTGCATTCCATGGGGTCACAGAGTGGGACATGACTGAGTCACTGAACTGAACTGAAATGAATGAAACTCTTGCAAATAAACTTTTATGATTGTCTACCATCTGCTGCTTTCGACTTCAATTTCTTCCTTGTTTCTTTCACCCAACATTACACAGAAGCATCTTTTTTCTAAAATGTAAATAGCATCCAATTTTCTTTCTTGCTTACTATCATTTACTGCCCACAGGAGGAATTCAGATCCTTTAAATGCCTCCATATGATCCCAGACTCCCTTTATGGATTTCTCTCTAGTGATTCTATTCTACATCTCATATACTGTGGTCCAAGATGAAGCAGCATTTCTTTGAAAATGTCTACCCTTCGCTTCCAAACCTTTACACATTCTTTTGCTTCTGCCTGGAAGGTGGTCTTGTTATCTCCTAACCACAATCAACTTGGTTTTGCAGGACCTTTGTGGTCAACTGATGGCAAACCTAGACAGCATATTAAAGAACAGAGAAATCAATTTGTCAACAAAGATTTGTATAGTCAAAGTTATGTGTTTTTTTTTTTTTTCCCAGTAGTCATGTACAGTTGTAAGAGCTGGGCCATAAAGAAGACTGAGCGCCAAACAATCGATGCTTTCCAATTGTAGTGCTGAAGAAGACTCTTGAGAGTCCCTTAGACTGCAAGGAGTTGAAACCAATCAACCCTAAAATAAATCAACCCTGAATACTCAATGGAATGACTGATGCTAAAGCTCCAGTACTGAAGTCAGATGCAAAATAGTTGACTCGTTGGAAAAGACCCTGGTGCTGGGAAAGATTAAAAGCAACATATGAAGGGGGTGACAGAGGATGAGATGGTTAGATAGCATCATGGACTCAATCGCCAAGAATTTGAGCAAACTCTGGGAGATAGTGAAAGACAAGGAAGCCTTATGTGCTGCAGTCTATGAGATTGCAGAGTCAGACCCAACTTACTGACTGAACAACAAAAACGGACTTATTTATCTTGATTTTTGCTTGTTTCACCCATTTAGAAGCCAATGAGGGCAGAGATTACTCATATCCATCCTTACTGTTGTATCCTTACTGGCTAAAACAGTATCTGGCACATAACATATTCTCTACCGATGTTCACTGAATGAAGAGTGTAATCTGGTCTATATGTCTACTGCCTCAACTGAGTAAGGAGCTCCTTTTGGAAGGAAGTGAGGGTAGAATGGCTTATTTACTTCTCAGTCCTTTCATCTAGCACATCATCACACAGGACACACAATGAATAATGCACGGCATTTCTTTCATTCCATCAGTGAAATCCGCGTTAAAGACCCCTCCACCTTATTCATTTTATAGACTGTGTTCTCCAACATTACATTTTGTAGAGTTGTAATCATCTTTTTTTGTGATGTTTTATCAGTTTTTCAAAGCACTAGGTGGAAGGGGGAAATTCTCATTTTCCTTTCAAAGTCAGGGAGATTAAGACACATGAGAAATAAGACCCATATTTAAGTCAGTGACATGGTTAATATTAGAATCCAAAATGTACTTAGCCTAGGATCCCCTGAGTTATCCTCATTCCAATGAATTACCCATGGATAAATTTATTAGAGAAAAAAATACATCCTTTGGTTTTCATCAGGGAATCTATTTTTTGACATCTGTCCTTTTCAAAGACAGAGGCATATGTAGGTTTTTTCTTTTAAATTAACTTATTTTTTATTGAAGGATAATTGCTTTACAGGATTTTGCTGTTTTCTGAAATTTGTTTTCTTAAAGCAGAAAAGGAAAAAAAAAAAGAATTCTCACTATAAATCTTTGACAATTATGTTCATTTAAGAAGGCATGGCAACTGGATGCCATTTGCTCAATTCAAATCACCTTAAGTTGTATTTAAAGAAAACAAAAGTGCACTTGTGAATGGATTCAATTCAAACATTTGGGGGCATATTTCAAAAGTTTCTTAGCAAGGAGCAACATAAAAACAGGAAATGAATGTTTATGAAAAGGGCCTAAAAACTTAGCACTCATTTCAGAACATCTTTTTTATGTGAGGGTCTGCTCAGAAGTCTGTTTTAAGTAAATATTTATGAAAAAACTCTCAAATTCATAGATAAAAAAAGCCTTTTTATCCATAAGGCAAGAATCTTCATTTTTGTGTGCACTGTTGCAGTATGACAAGTGTAAAAATGGGGAGAAGTTTGAAGTCAAGGGGGAATAGTTAGATTATTACAATCATTTAGGTAAGTTTAGCTTCATTCAGGCAAAATGTATTCATCACCCACGTTGTTCATACATATACCATGGTAAGCAAGACAGACCCAGGCTGGGCCAGTAGAGGGCTTGTGAAACTGATCTGCAATCCCAATAAGGTCTGATGGACATGATTCAAGAAAAGAAATGTGTCATGGGGATACATGGTGGCAGGACCTAACATATGTCCCTAGACATTTATTTCTTAACATATTTGAACCTTACTGAACCGAAATGTTTAGGAAAGCTTTTCCATTTTGTATGCCTTTATCTGAAATGTAAATGGACACTTTAAAGTGACAAAACATAAAAATGGTAAATTAGACAAACCCCCACATGCACATATACACAAAGCAAATACAAACAAATCTCTTATAACCTGGTTTTCATTCAATAATTTTAATCCTGGCCCATTCAAGGTTTGTCTAGTCAATGTTTCCAAAGTTGGGGTTAAAACCATGCATGAACTAATTAGCTTTAATGTAGGGAAAAAAATGAAATGAGATGGGCAATACCAGGAAAATTATATTTAAAAAACATACTGTGACTTATGACATTTGCTTCAAAATATTTTTACGTGAATTAGAAATAAACCAGCAAATGAAAGACACTTTATATTCTTCTCACTGTAGTTAATTTGGTCATTTCTAATTGATTCACCATGGACAATAAAAATTGAAAGGCTCAGTTTTGCTAGTGCTTCTCACTGACAATTTATTCTGCTCCCCACCAAAACCATATTATTTTAGCTTACACACAGTTATAAAATGCCTTTTATGTTTGCATAATATTTTATCATAACCAATTTCCTCCCCCCTTTCAGTAAAGTCTAAATTTTTTTTTTCCCTTTGTAAGGGAGTAAGTTTGCATAGCCAACAGTGCAGAAATTCAGGGGAAAATGAAGTAATTTAAATTTGCCTTGAAGAAATACCTTTAAGTTTTTTCTTTCTCATTCTTGAATTTTTTGCTTCCTAAAAATTTGATGAAGCTTATTCTCTTGATAATGGGGATTAGATTTACAATTGTCCCTTTTGATACATAGCAAAGATCCTTCCCTTCATCCAGAACGCTCATTAATCACCCCTTCCCCTGTCCATGTCAGACTAGCTCTCCCCAATCTTTCTGCTTTCTCAAGATCTTTGGTAGTCTCCTTATCTCTAGATTTTTCCTGTATGGCTGTCACCTAGTTGAACGCCTGCATGTACTAACTGCTCAATAAATAGTCGGTGAAAAGTAAAGAAACAAATACCTGATGTTCTTATAATTTGAAATAACTACCTTTATTATTAGATGCATTGGTGTTTCGATTGATCTTTTATGTGTTTTATTGGAGTATTATTGCTTTACAATGCTGTGTTACTTGCTGCTGTAGAATGAAATGAATCAGTTATATGCATTCATACATCCCATCCCTCTTGGACTCAACTCCCACCCTCCCAGTCCAACCCTATCTGTCATCACACAGCCTGGTGCTGAGCTCCCTGTTCTTTATGGCAGGTTTAACAGATATCATTCATAAGACAAGAGCCCTCCAGCTTCTCCTTCCTAAGTATTATCTGGATTCACCCACAGGCAGAAATGAGAACCAAGAAGCATGTTTTCAATATACCTTTCTTTCTTTATCTTAGTGTCTTATTTTATTACCTCCCAGAGCTACTGTTCTCTGTGTTATTCTACTTCAGTTCCATTCTTTTCTTTAACAAAACTGTCTTACAATTCCTGAATTTCTCAGTGTCTCAGTAGAACGTTGATTGTTTCATGCAGGACCTGCTATGTGAATGCTGTGTTTTGAGGGGGGGAAAAAAAAAAAAGCAGGGCAAAGACTTTGAGCAGAAATCTGGGNACAAAACTGTCTTACAATTCCTGAATTTCTCAGTGTCTCAGTAGAACGTTGATTGTTTCATGCAGGACCTGCTATGTGAATGCTGTGTTTTGAGGGGGGGAAAAAAAAAAAAGCAGGGCAAAGACTTTGAGCAGAAATCTGGGTCTTTGGTATACAACCTCTATAAATTTTTTTTACATCTATAAAATGGTGATAATTACAGAAATTCTGCAAGATTGCTGTGACTAGTAAAGGAGTAATGCATGTAAAGTATCTAGAACAGTTCATTTCTCTATAGTAGGTAATTGCTAAATGAAATTACTATTTTTATTATTAAAACTATCGTCACCTAGAAAAGAATATTAAATTGATATCACCCTGTAAATTTGTTTTAAGAAGGTACTAAAGTATCTTTTCAAAATTAAGTAACCGAATAGATGACCAAGATAGTCCTAGTTAATTGAACAGGGCTTTTGTGATTCCTAACGAATACAAACACGTTAACACATATTCTATTCCAGCTTGTCTTAATCATAATGCATCCTTTATTTCCAACAGAACTTTTAAAACCTTATTCCATTACTTAATATCTATCATCTGATTTGCTTCTTTTACCACATGACAGAGATAGTTGAAAGAATATTTTTTGTATTTCATTTGAAATTAAAGGGATTGAGGAATAAAAGGATATTCTGCAGCACTAAGCCTGCTCAGACCATAACATATCGAATAGCTTAAATAAGCAGGTGTCAGTAGTACATTTGAAGGAACAACGAGATCAAACACACCATTCTTCACTACTGACGTTACAACTACAGATGAATATGCTGCTGTCACGGGTACAGGTTCCCAACTCTCCTGTAGTTTTACCTAAGATATAGAAAATATTTATTCTTGAGAGGGAAATCATAGATAGAAATTTCATTTTAATCTTGCAAATATTTAGTGAATAAAAATCTCTGCCATATTACTCATTGCTCCAAAAATTACCAATAATACCTAAAGAGCCCTTGAGATTTACACATTCTGAGAAGATTTTNCTAAGATATAGAAAATATTTATTCTTGAGAGGGAAATCATAGATAGAAATTTCATTTTAATCTTGCAAATATTTAGTGAATAAAAATCTCTGCCATATTACTCATTGCTCCAAAAATTACCAATAATACATAAAGAGCCCTTGAGATTTACACATTCTGAGAAGATTTTCTATTTTAAATTAATGAAGTTTAGAAGAAGAAATATGTAGGAATGGAATAATCATCAATCATAGATAAATGAAATTTTAAAAAATTATACTGGATTAAAAAAATAATAAAACTACAACTAAACCACACCATTTACTGACATAGTTTAAATGCAATTATACAGACATGTTGAAAGTAAAAGAGCAAACAGTGTTATATATCTACATAACCCCATGTATCAGAGAAAGTAGGCTTTAAAGAAAAGCAATTGTCAACGCAAAAGAAAGAAATTACACATTGATTAAAAAGTCAATTGACTTACATGCATGCATCTAATAATAAAGTTTCCAAAAACAGATTGTATGAATTTTCAAAGAGAGAGAAATTAGCCAAGATGGCACATTCAGGCGCTCTCCCCCATTGTTTTGTAAACAATGACTACATAACAGTTGAGAGCATTCACAGCACTGCGCATGCGCGTCGCGAGGTTCTCTCCTGGTCATGGGCTGGGCAGCACGCTGCTGTAAGCTTCACCACAAAAGCTCTGGCTGCTGCTGCATTGGGGCAACACTGCAGTCACATCATGATTGTGTTATATGAGGTTTCGTTACGGCTCTGTTGTGGTTATGCCCAGGGCTTCCCTGGTGGGCAAAGAGTCTGCCTGCCAATTCAGGAGACTCGGGTTCGATCCCTGGGCCAGGAAGATCCCCTGGAAAAGGAATTGGCAACCCTCTCCAGTATCCTTGCATGGAGAATCCCATGGACGAGGAGTCTGGTGGACTATTGTTCATGGGGTTGCAGGGGTTGGAAACAACTTAGCAGATATCATGACTGAAGTGCCAGCCAGGAGGGGATAAACACGTCTGCATTTCCTACAGCTCCTCCCCTCTCCCAGCCTCTTTAACTCGGGTTTTGCATCCCCTGAGTTCAGCAAACAGTGCAGACAGCGTGAACAGCAAGAACAACTGGGGTCTCAAACAGGATCTGCGTTACAGAATTGAAAAAGTAAAACCGTAAGAAGAAAGAAGATATGAATAATCTGATTAATAAACTTTACCTAAGACTTAAGGATATCCAACCAGTCCATCCTAAAGGAGACCAGTCCTGGGTTTTAATGGAAGGACTGATGTTGAAACTGAAACTCCAATACTTTGGCCACCTGATGAGAAGAGCTTACTCATTTGAAAAGACCCTGATGCTGGGANAAGACTTAAGGATATCCAACCAGTCCATCCTAAAGGAGACCAGTCCTGGGTTTTAATGGAAGGACTGATGTTGAAACTGAAACTCCAATACTTTGGCCACCTGATGAGAAGAGCTTACTCATTTGAAAAGACCCTGATGCTGGGAAAGATTGAGGGCAGGAGGAGAAGGGGATGACGGGATGAGACGGTTGGATGGCATCACCGACTCAATGGACATGAATTTGGGTGGACTCCAGGAGTTGGTGTTGGACAGGGACGCCTGGCATGCTGCGGTTCATGGGATCACAAAGAGTCAGACACGACTGAGCAACTGAACTGAACTGAACTGAACTGAAGACGTAAGGCAATTACAATCCAAACTGCCAGATTTTGCATTCTTTCAAGTGTTTCTAAACTATACTAATATTAATCTGATGAACCATTAAACAATTCTTGACTTTTTAAAAAAATTAAAAATAATTTAGAATGTCTTCTCTGACAAAGGAATTGAACAATAATTCAATTAAATAACATAAATAAAAATTAGCCATGCATTTTGAAATAAGATAATATATGGATACATACTCATTGGGGAAAGGGAAATTAGAAAATATTAAACTGAGTATGAAAATGAAACATATCAACACTTGGCTATATAACTGAAACTGCCTTTACCAATAAATGTATAACTTAAATATAGTTTTAAATGTATAAATATAGGCAGATTTAAAAAGAAGAAAACCTATAAGCCAATGATCTGAGGATTCACCTCAAGAAGTGAGAAAGTGCATAGCAAACTAAACCCCAAGAGATGAAGATGGATGTATTATTAACAGAATTCCAGGTCTGCATAACACATTACCACAAACCAGGCAGATTAAAACAACAGACGTGCATTCTCTCCCTGCTCAAAAGGCCAGAAGTCTCAAATCCAAGTATGGATAAGAGCGCCTCTTTCTAAGGGGTTCAAAGTTAAAAAGTGTTCCATGTTCTCCCCTGGTGTCCAGGAGTTGTAAGAAACCCTTGACATTGCTTGCCTTGGAGCCTCATAATTCCAATCTCCACCTCTGTTGCCAGGTTGGAGTCTTCCTTTGTGTCTCTCTGTGTCTTCTTATAAGAATGCCTGTCATATCAGGTTAAAGGTCCAATCTATTACACTGTCATCTTGACTTATATCTTACTTATATCTGCAAGACCCTCTATCTAAGTCAAATCACATTCACCAGTATCAAGGACTGGGACATGAACATATCATTAAGAGGGACATACAATTCGACTTGAATCAGAAGAAAATTACTAAAAAACAGACCTTAAAGAATGTTTAAAACACACACACACACACATAGAAAATTATCAAAGCCAAAAGTTGGTTTTTGAAAGAATAACAAAGGACTAATAGGGCTTATAAATAGCCAAGAAGGTTGATAAGGAAACATACACACTTTAAAGTTGGAAGAACCTATTTTTTTCTTTTCCTAAATAGATATTAAGCAAAAATGAAGATGAAGAATAAAAATGAGATCACTGTGATGTACTGAAAGAACTGGGTTTAGAAAGTACAGGATAAAGGAGTTGTGTCTCAGACCCATTATTTATGAACTATGTGAACATAGGATAATCAGTGAAATTTCAGGAATTTATTTTTTCTCATTTGTGAAATGTGAGGAAAGAAGCATAACATCTCATGATATTGGTTTTAATAGTAAATATAATTAAAACATCTTATAAATGTGAGTGATAGCAAATAAACTTTTAACTGTGACTACTAAATCTACATTTCTAATTTGTCAATTATTTCCCTTTGATTATTAAGATACTGTCTAAATTACTACATGTCATAATTTTAAAAGTTTCTTCTTAGAAAACTTTGGTTACAAACTAATCCTTTAATTTTTATTCTTGATTCCTAGCATTCTTGCCAAAATTTGTATCATCACGTTTAACTTTGATTTTAAGAATAATTACATTTCTATTTGTCTTTTCTCTCCCTTCAATTTAGTGTATAAAACAAGATAATATCAAAATAGCATTTAATTAAAACAATCTTTTCATGTAAAACATTCTTAAAGAAAGCAGAAAAAGAAAAACTAATTGTGACAANGATTTTAAGAATAATTACATTTCTATTTGTCTTTTCTCTCCCTTCAATTTAGTGTATAAAACAAGATAATATCAAAATAGCATTTAATTAAAACAATCTTTTCATGTAAAACATTCTTAAAGAAAGCAGAAAAAGAAAAACTAATTGTGACAAAACGCAGGCTGAACTTATGGTTAGCACACGGTCTGAATCTGATTCCTCAAACAATAGTTGTATTTTCACAAAGTAAATATTTCGAGAACACATTCATTTGGGAAAAGATGTGTTCTCCGTTGAGATTTAGAAAAATAAACAAAGACATAATTCTTTACCCTGACCGCCGTATATGGTTAAGAAAAGTCCTCAACCAAGCATGTGAAAACATTGTTCTACAGTGTGGTTGCAAATAAAATGGCAAGGAAAACCACAGCGGGAGGTGATTTATATCGTGCGGAACAAGTCCTGGTCCGCCCAGCGCCATGGTTTAAGCTCTCCGTGGCCATAAACGGCCCCCGTTGTGCTCCCACGCTGGGGTTCCGCATGGAGAGCAGAGCTTCTGATTGCAGAGGCGTGCTGAGCCCTCCTCCCGGGAGCCGCTCATCCTCCCCATCGTCTTTCTCCGCCTCCGTCCCTGGTGCCTGTGGTGCTTCCTACGTGAGTCCGTGGCCCAGGAGAAGACAGGGAGGCATTCGGGCTCAGTAAAAGTCAATCAAAAATCCTGGTGGCCTTTCTACTGCTGAGGACCTTCAGAGGCTGCTTCCAAGGCCGGTGACAGGAAAAACGAAGGACAGCTCTTCCAACAGACTCGTGGGATTTACCCAGGAGCAATTTTTTGCCATGACTCCCAAAGGCCATCAGCTGGTGCTGTGATCAGTGTGATCTGAGGGTCCATACAGTTCTCTTTGCTTTCATAGATACTAATGCAAAACTTTGGCTTCCTGTTCAAATGCATCCAGAGCATTTCACTTGATGACCTCCTTTTTAAGTTTGAATAAGATAATATAATTCTTTTAGTTTTGAATATATTAAAAATAGCTGAATTACAGTTTAAAATTAATAGAAATATTGATCATCTTCCCAGGTGGAGCAGTGGTAAAGAATTTGCCTGCCAGCACAGGAGATGCAAGAGACACAAGTTTGATTCCTGGGTTGGGCAGATTCCCTGGAATAGAAATGGCAACCCACTCCAGTAGTCTTCCCTGGAAAAATCTATGCACAGAGGAACCTGGCAGGCACCAGTCCATGGGCTCAGACAGACACGGCTGAGCAAATACACGCATTGCTCATCTGATATTACACTACCGTATTTTCAGTTGTCACAGTTTAACCTCTGATAAAGCTTACCTCTACTACATTAACCAGATTTTTGTACTCTGCTTTAAAGCATAGAGTGCCAACTTTGTTTTTATTCCTACCTTTCATGTTTTTTTTCTTTTTTTCCAGACTTTTATCTCTCCTCTGGTCATTTAATGTCTGAGACATCATTTTAAGATCATTTTGTCTTTTGTTTTTCAATAGCTCCTACTATGGCACCTAAATACAATTGCAAATAACTCATGCGAGTTCTGTAAATAAATGAAACTTAGTATTCGATGTTTTACATTTTTAACAAACTCTAGTCTAGTAAAATGTGAAATCAATCGGAAAATAATTTTTGTCTTAGGTTCTCTTGCATCACTTTTAAACTTGTTCCTAAAACATTTCCACATAGGTACACTTAACGGAGAAAGGATTTATATATATATAAATATGTATATGGATAAACTCCAANTTCAAAAGCTGTAGGTACAGAAACAAGGTGGTTGGGGGCTTGTATGACTATATTTTCAACACATTATTTTCATATACTTCATATCCTGGGAACTCTTTATTAAAATATGCATAGTATTCATTTCTTTTTTTTTTTTTTTTGCCTTGCCTTTCTCTTCTACTGATGTATAATTTTCATACCCCTATTGTTTTAAGGGCAATTAAATAATAAACCTTCCTTAAGTCAGATTAAGAAATTTATTGTAAATTTTTGTATCTTTATCCTCATAAAGAGAACAATGTTTTTTGCAGCAAAAATTAATGATATTAGCATGGTTATTATCCATAGTTTAATAACTAATTTTTAAAGCACTTTAAATCTGTATATACATGCAGATAATTAATATGCTAATTTTAGAACAATTCAAACTTATCTTCTGAAGTAGTCACTTGACAACAAACTGGTAATTATGTATGCACTGTAGTAATAATTAAAATTTAAAATTTTCAGTTACTCTCATTGACTATACCTCGAGTTGAATAATTAGAGTTGTACCAGTATGAGTTTACACAACATAAAAATCTTAGGGTTTTCTTCACAAATAAATACTAATTATTAGAGATTTTTTAATGAATTATTTAACAATGTCACAACAGAATCCATGCCCAATGAGTACCATCAAGCCAACAGTTATGGCTAGTGGTGAGTTATCTTGTCTTTGGAACGATGAATTCTCCATTGCCAAGACACCATTTAAGACTAGCTTGTAGGAAGATGCAACAGAGAATGTAATCTTTAAGCACAGCCTAGAATATTAGCTCTGAAAAGTCAGGAAAGAAACCTTTCAAGTGAAAGTCCTGGGGTGAACTGCTGAAACACACTGTCCCTGAATACTGAGGCAGAACTAGATGAAAGTTGAGGAAATCATAGTTCTAGCATCCTCTTCTAGAAGAACATTCATTTGATATACAATATAGTTTTTGTCCCTGATGCAAAGTTTCTTGAGATTCTTTTAATCTTCTGGGTACATTCCAGCTTACTATCATCTTTCACAACTCTACAGGACCTTGAAGGAGACAAACAGGGACTATGGAAAGTGCTAGCAATGATCTCTTTTATAATAGATCAAGGTGTTGGTTACAGGATTGTTCACTTTGCAAAAGTTCATTAGGCTATAATCTTAGGATTGGGATGCTTATCTCTGCATACAGTGGGCTTCCAAGGTGGCACAGTAGTAAGGAATCTGCATGGCAGTGCAGGGGATGCAAGAGACATGGATTTGATACCTGGGTCAGGAAGATCCCCTGGAAAAGGAAATAGCAACCCATTCTAATATTCTTGCCTGGAAAAATTCCATGAACAGAGGAGCCTAGTGGGCTACTGTCAGTCCATGAGGTTGCAAAGAGTTGGACACGATGGAGCACACATGCACATTCTGCATCAGTTCAGTTCAGTCACTCAGTCATGTCCGACTCTTTGTGACCCCATGAATCGCAGCACGCCAGGCCTCCCTGTCCATCACCAACTCCCGGAGTTCACTCAGATTCATGTCCTTCGAGTCAGTGATGCCATCCAGCCATCTTATCCTCTGTTGTCCCCTTCTCCTCCTGCCCACAACCCCTCCCAGCATCAGAATCTTTTCCAGTGAATCAGCTCTTCGCATGAGGTGGCCAAACTACTGGAGTTTGAGCTTTAGCATCATTCCTTCCAAAGAAATCCCAGGCCTGATCTCATTCAGAATGGACTGGTTGGATCTCCTTGCAGTCCAAGGGGCTCTCAAGAGTCTTCTCCAACACTCTGCATACTGTATGTTTAAATACACTTTTACTTAAAAATGAAAAAAAATCTTAAAGGATATATTTAATTTACTCCCATGAATCACTAGAAGGGAGAGTAATTGAGAGATAAAAAGAAAAAGGCAAAAATAAAAAATAAAAATTAGGAAGTAAGAGAGGCACTATTATGCTAAATTACCACATGGCATATGACTACCTGCAAGAGTTCACATTCTTCCAACACCTTTGTGGTGCCAGGAAGATGCTCTGTGCTCCGCATATAACACCTCGTTTAGTTCTCCCCAAAACTTGATGAGTTAAGCATTATCATCTCCATCTTACTGATGAAAAAAATGTAAAGTTCAACAAAGATATATGATTATAGGGTCCCAAATCTGGTCACTGCAGGAGCTAGGATTCTGTTTGGAGATAGGCCCCTTCTCCCTACATACAAGGCTTTTTGGTAATCATAGGAGGTCCCTCTTCTCAGGCATCAGAAATGTTGGCATCTGCCTGCTGTTGTAAGGGTGAGGAATGAAGTATGGGGAGAAAGGCGTAGAATGAATATCATGAAATCTCAAGGGGATTAATGCCCATTACTTCCTTTGAGGTGGAAATCCATCATCGCAGTGTGGAGAGGCACTGCTGTTAAATTCTCTGCAAACAGCCATCTGTCTGAGATCTCCCTGGAGTGGCTGCCATCCAGGACGACTGTGTTGCTGCAGTCTTTGAGTGGTTGGAGCACTGTAATGTCTATGTTAATATCTGGGAAATAGCAGCAGCAGCCAGACCTCTCCAATGGAACAATTCAAATTGGGGTAAGTTTGATTGAGCAAAAACAGTCATGCTGACTGTGTGATGAAGAGGCAGAATTGGTAGCAGTGACAAGCCCTGCAGTCAGCAGCTGCAGATTTTATGTGAAGGGCAGACTGATCTGGAAAATGGGAAAGGTTGACTGCCAACAACAGTTTGGGGAGTTTTGTTCTGTACACCCCCCGTCCTTTTATACCACTCATTGTATGTAGACACTTAGGAAATAAAACATGCTTACCGTATCACAAATTGCAGATGAGCATATGTAGATACTAGTGCTGACAGCAGATAGAAGATAGAACTAGGGTTCATTGCAAAAATCTAAATAGGGCTTTATCTACTACATCCAGAAGGTCATAACTCCCTGGTGTTCCTAGTAGTGAAGTTGCTCAGTTGTGTCTGACTCTTTGCGTCCCCATGGACTGTAGCCTACCAGGCTTCTCTATCCATGGGATTTTCCAGACAAGGGTCCTGGAGTGGGTTGCTATTTCCTTCTCTAGGAGATCTTCCCAACCCAGGAATCAAACCCAGGTTTCCCGCATTGCAGGCAGATGCTTTACCCTCTGAGCCACCAGGGAAGCCCTGGTGTTCCTGGTAGCCCTTTAAGAATCACATGGACTTGACCATAGTTAGACTTCCATAGTAGAACATGCTGTAGTTGTTGTTTACTTGCTAAATCATGTGTGACTCTTTTGCAACCCCATGAACTATAGCCTGCCAGGCTCCTCTCACCAAGGGATTTCCCAGGCAAGACTTGTGAAGTGGGTTGTCAGTTCCTTCTCTGGGGAATCTTCTCAACCTAGGGATCAAACCCATGTCTCCTCTTGGCAGGTGGATTCTTTATCACTGAGTCACCTGGGAAGCCCTATAGTAAAACATAAATCATCTGTTAAGTCAGAAAATACTTGAGTATCTGTTGGGTATAAAGCTTGGAGTGATAAGGTATTTAGGGGAATAAAAGAGAGAGGTCCTAAGACTTGTGCCAGTAAATGAGTACTACATGCAATGAGGATTACAGGAGTACATGGCCTCTCTTCTGGAAAACAGTTTATCTTCTGGGTAGTATCAACTATATTTTCAAGAATGTGAAAGAGGCTAGGACTGGGAATACTTTAGATTCATGACCCTTATATAAATTCTCAGAGTTACACTTTCTGTATCCCACTGAGAAAAATTTTCTCCTTGTATACAAGATAGTCATTTGTAGGTGGTCCTCTGTAGATCTCCCCAGGGCAGTCTGGCAAAAATAGAATGAAATTTTTTTTTAAAAGTCATCATTCAGAGCCAAGAAAGATTCTGATGTCCTCTATCAGAAGCACAGGAAAGGCTGGTAAAAATCAGATTTCCCATGAAAGGGCACTATGAATCAAGTCTTTCATAAACATCAATGACTCCTTGAATCATTTTGTCTGCTGATTTGCAATATGAAATCATCACCATACTGTCAATCCAGCTGTAGTTAAACACTTGGCTCTGTAGGAGTGCCATTTGGAGTTTGTGGCATCTTTCATATAAAACTCTTTAGAAGAGAAAATAAACACATTCCATTTTATTAGCATTTAATTGCACAAGATAAGCAAATAAAAATTAAATGCCTTCCTCTAAATCACACCCGTCATTTTTCATGAACCCACATGGTTCTTTCTTTAGCTCTTTCTGGCTAATAATCTCTTCTTATAGTACTAATAATAACTACTATTTAGTACATGCTTTCTGTGGGCCAAGAATTAGAGATACTTTATTACATGTTATTTAACTACATAGGACTTCCCTGGTGGCTCAGATGGTAAAGCGTCTGTCTACAATGCTGGATACCCAGGTTCAAGGCCTAGGTTGGGAAGATCCCCTGGAGAAGGAAATGGCAATCCACTCCAGTACTATTGCCTGGAAAATCCCACGGACAGAGGAGCCTGGTAGGCTACAGTCTATGGGGTCACAGAGTTGGACACGACTGAGCGACTTCACTTTTACTTTCTAACTACATTCTCAGTTCCTATTAATCATAGTATTATGAAGATTTTTCTAGAAATCTATTTTCTATGGATTTCTGTGGATTTTTCTAGAAAACTATTTTGAAAAATGGTTAATGAACACATAGGCCAAACTTAGATTTCCAAATGAGGGTATCAGTTGCTAAGAATCATTGAGTAACTAGCCTGTAATCTTTCTGATTTACAGTTACAAAGTATGACTTAAACATGATTCAAAAATACAAAGCATAAAGAAGAAAATTAAGATAGTCTCTTCTTTGGAAAATGTTATACACAAAACTGAAAGGAAGGTCACAGCTTAAAAGGAGATATATTCAGCATTTAAAATTGATAACAAGGATTGTTATCTAGAATATACTATGACAATGTCACAGATTCCAAGAGAAGTCATAGGAGTATGACTTAGTTGATAAAGTATTTAGGAAAGGAAAGATGCAGAAAGGGAAGCCCAATGGATAATAAACATATAAAATGATGTTTAAACTTATTAGTAAGGAGGGAAACTCAAATTAAAACAATGAGATGCCATTTTGTATCAATCTGATTGACAAAAACTTGAAAGGAATGACTTTCAGGGCTGCTGAGGATGTGGGAACACTTGTGCACTATTGATAGGAGTGTAAACTGGGTTAGTTTTTCTGGAAAAGTTATTGCTGCAGAGAAGCAGTTATAAGACTGCTCTGTGACCTTGGTTACACAGAAGAACTTAACTATGTGAAACTCCTTTATTTAAAAAGTCACAGAGAGACAGCTACTTGTATTTTGTGGGAAATATTTTCTTACAAGAGGAAAATGAGGCCATTTTATCAGTAGCTTTAAACCTTTTACTAGAGATTTAAGTTAGTAAAAAAATTGAAAAAATTTTCAGATATCCTCATTTATTTAGTCTTCTATTCCCAGAAGCCAAACACTGATGTCCATTATTGTGCCTTGAGTGTATTTGCTACTAACAGTTTTGGATGAATATAAAAATTAAGAAAAATGTTTTTTTAAAAGTCCTAATTACTCAAAATGTACATATAGCTATATGGCTAATTTTAAAAATCATAAGCTAAAAGAAAAAAAACAACAGAAATGTAGACTATATCACAAACCTTACTCATTTAAAGAACAGATAAACCTAAAACCCTACTAGATATTTTGCANTAATTACTCAAAATGTACGTATAGCTATATGGCTAATTTTAAAAATCATAAGCTAAAAGAAAAAAAACAACAGAAATGTAGACTATATCACAAACCTTACTCATTTAAAGAACAGATAAACCTAAAACCCTAGTAGATATTTTACACGTCAACTATCAAGCATAATAGAGTCTGAAGCAGGGGCAGTTTAAGTAAAGGAATTAGTAACAAAAGAGTCTGTATAGTCAAAGCTATGATATTTTCAGTACTCAAGTACAGATGTACAGATGTGGGAGTTGGACCATAAAAAAGGTTGAGTGCTGAAGAATTGATGGTTTTGAACTGTAGTGCTGGAGAAAACTCTTGAGAATCCCCTGGACAGCAAGGAGATCAAACTGGTCCATCCTAAAGGAAATTAACCTGAATATTTACTGAAAGGACTGATGCTGAAGCTGAAGCTCCAATAATTTGGCCACCTGATGCTAACAGCAGACTCATTGGAAGAAGACCCTGATGCTGGAAAGACTGAAGGCAGTAGGAGAAAGAGGTGATAGAAGATGAGGTGTTTGGATGGCATCATTGACTCAAGGGACATGAGTTTGAGCAAATTCCAGGAGAGAGTGAAGGACAGGGAAGACTGGTGTGTTGCTGTTTATGGGGTTACAAAGAATCGGACACAACTGAATGACTGAACAACAATAACAAAAGGGGAAATAAATAGATTTAGAATACTTGTCCTGACCATGTGCCACAAAATGTTAAGAATGATTAACCCAGTTCTTTGCACTTGAGATCCAATAAGCAAATAAAACCCCCTCTATTTATAGCCTATTAATAACAAAGGCAGAACTTGGAGCTAAGTTGCAAGACTTTCAGCTCCTAATCTTACTGTCTTTCTATATTGTGTATTTGTATACTAAATATTTACAAAATTCATTCATGTTGTAAAGATCATTATAACTCAATATGAAAACGTTTACTACGTAGCAGTTGTGTGGCAAAAATGGATTGTCCTAAGTTTTCAAGAGGAATATAGCTAAAAGGGTAAGCCAAATAAAACTTGGTTAAGTTAGGTGTAGTTTCATTTGAAAAAACAAATGCTAAAACAATAATGAAACTTCACCAAGTCTTTGATGCGATGTAAACTTATACTAATATTGTTGAATAGTATAGCACTCAGCAGAATTTCTGAAAAAATATCATTTGCCTAGCTGTCTACTCAAAGTCCTGGCAACTACTCCCTCCAAAATGTATCTTCTTGAACTCTCTAAAGACTCCAGCCCTTTTCTCTCATACCGTCTTCTTTTATTTTGTGTTGTTTAGTTATCTTCTTCATAATATAGTTAACTTCTATGCTCATTTTGATCTCTGCAGCTTTCAGTTCAGTTCAGTCACTCAGTCTTGTCCGACTCTTTACAACCCCATGAACCGCAGCACGCCAGGCCTCCCAGTCCATCACCAACTCCCAGAGTCTACCGAAACTCATGTCCATTGAGTCGGTAATGCCATCTAACTATCTCCTCTGTCATCCCCTTCTCCTCCTGCCCTCAATCTTTCCCAGCATCAGGATCTTTTCCAGTGAATCAGCTCTTCACATCAGGTGCCCAAAGTATTGGCGTTTCAGCTTCAGCATCAGTTCTTCCAATGAATATTCAGGACTGACTGCCTTTAGGATGGACTGGTTGGATCTGCTTGCAGTCCAAGGGACTCTCAAGAGTCTTGTCCAACACTACAGTTCAAAAGCATCAATTCCTCTGCATTCAGATGGGTATATCTTTCCTTTTCGCCTTTGCCTTTCGCTTCTNTTGTATATTTTTCATTTTATTCCATTTTTGGCTTTCTATGTCATAGGCATTGGTGCCATATTTGACTCATAAAGACTTATGACAGCTATATTTCATTGCAGGTTATACCTTGTAAGAGAAAATAAGCTCCATTTTTGCTTAATGCTTTCTGCTTTGATTTCTACTTTGTGTGGAATTACAACTCTCACCACCCCTTCCCTTCCCCACCTTGTATGCTTCTGTCTAATATGACTTTTGACTATCCTTTTTATTTTCCATGATATGCTGTTAGGTGTATTTTTTTGTTTTTGTAAGAAACATACAGTTGACTTTTGATTTCAATCCAAACAGAGGCTGTATACTAACAGGGGGTGCCAACCTTCATCCCTTTGTGTCATAGCAGACATCTTTGCTCATCTCTGTATCACTTTGCCCAGGTGTCGTTTATAGTTTTGCTTCCTTTGTTTCTACAGCCTGACCTACATATTATGTTCTCTTTGATGTTAAATTCTAAGTTGACTCAGAAAGAATCCAAATTTGTTTTCATAAACAAGAACAGGAGCAGTAAATGTTGAAAGCAAGATTATGACCCTCCGTTTTTCCTCTGACGTCCCTGTGTAAATGACTCATTTATCTAAATAAGTTTACAGGTGTGGATAAGGGAGGTGGGGGGAATTCCATGTGCCTTTGAGGCTTTGAAGTATCTGGAGAAATTGAGTCTTCATTTTGTCTTATTGTCAGGCTTTTCCCCTGGGCAAAGTGGAGCAAATGTGACATTTATCTGAGAGTCTTTCCTGATAAATGCAGGATAGAAATCTTCCTGTCCATTTTCTGGCAGCATTGATAAGCAAACTACTCCCAGTGTATTTGGAAAGAGAGGGGCATGCTCTCTTTTGTTTTCATCAGGAAAGGACTGATGACAGAGGAAGGCAACCTCACACATGTCCTCAGGGGAATTTCATCTCTGTAGCCTATTTCTTCTTAGCCTATTGGCATTAGAGTGCCATGATTTCATTCCAACCCATGACTCCATCACTGTTACAGAAATCCCAACAACTTCTTCTAAAAGGTTTCTTAAAACAGTACCCTTGGAAAAATTATCATATCAAACAAAAACCCATCAGGAAAAAATCTCACAATCCATTTAAAGGGATTTAAGGGAATTAAACTAAGCTGAATAATGAGAACAAGAATGTTCTATTTAGGCAGAACAAATAAGAGAAAAAAAGAGGAAATGTTCCATCTGTAAGATTTTGTTCAAGGTTTCGAGAAACATGCTTATAATATTTAGAACTGATATTGCTGCAACTGAAAGAAATGCACATCAACTGGTGTCAGAAAGTTAGAATTTAAGTACAGACTAGTGAATGGAGAAGGCAATGGCACCCCACTCCAGTACTCTTGTCTGGAGAATCCCATGGACGGAGGAGCCTGGTGGGCTGCAGTCCATGGGGTTGCTAAGAGTCGGACTGAACGACTTCACTTTCACTTTTCATTTTCATGCATTGGAGAAGAAAACGGCAACCCACTCCAGTGTTCTTGCCTGGAAAATCCCAGGGACTGGGGAGCTTGGTGGGTTGCCGTNGTCCATGGGGTTGCTAAGAGTCGGACTGAACGACTTCACTTTCACTTTTCATTTTCATGCATTGGAGAAGGAAACGGCAACCCACTCCAGTGTTCTTGCCTGGAAAATCCCAGGGACTGGGGAGCTTGGTGGGTTGCCGTCGATGGGATCGCACAGAGTCAGACACAACTAAAGCGACTTAGCAGCAGCAGCAGCAGCTGTATAGCTAAGCCAGGTGCTCAGATTGCATCACCAGACATCAATGTCTTTTCACTGAGAACTTCAAATGTTAACTTAATTTCCAGGTAGTATCACTGCAGGTTGATCTGACCAAATTCCAGGCATTTAGCCCATTGGTTTCAAATCCAAGAGAAAAACATCTATTAACTAACAGACTTAGAAAATATAAAGGTTAAACATTGAGTTTCAGTGAATTAATCTGGGTTCTCTGTACTTCCAGAGACAGAAGTTCTGGAAGAAGGCGAATTGACAGATAATGAGGGGGACAAATCCCTTAGAAAGTCCACTGTCCTCTCACCAGAAGAAGGGGTGAGCACAAGTCCTTCCTATAGTTTTAAAACCTATGACATGAGTTCTTATATATTATTGTAATATTATTTTAATTGGGAGATAATTGCTCAACATCACTGTGTTGGCTTCTGCCATACAGCAGAGGGAATCAGCCATAAGTTTTCACACGTCCCCTCACTCTGGAACCTTCCCTCCCCCGCCCCACCCTGTCCTGGTTGCCACAGAGCCCCACGCCGAGCTCCCTGTGTCANTTGCAATGGAAAAAAATATGAAGGTTCCCTAAAAAACTAAAAACAGTGTTGCCATATGATCAAGCAATCTCACTTCTGTGCATATATCCAAAAGTGAAAGAAAGTGAAAGTGAAGTTGCTCAGTCGTGTCCGACTCTTTGTGACCCCATGGACTGTAGCCTACCAGGCTCCTCCCTCCATGGGATTCTCCAGGCAAGAATACTGGAGTGGGTTGCCATTTCCTTCTCCAGGGGATCTTCCTGACCCAGAGATCGAACCCAGGTCTCCAGCATTCCAGGCAGATGCTTTAACCTCTGAGCCCATATCCAAAGAAAACTAAAAAAAGTCATTAAAAAATTGCTTGCCCACCTGTGTTCACAGCAGCACTATTTACAATAGTTAAGACATGAAGGACTCTAAATATCTATTGACAGAGGAATGGATGAAGAAGGTGCGGTGCATATGTACAATGTAATATTACTCATTATAGCAAAGAATGAAACAGTGTCATTTGCAGTAACATGGATGGACCTAGAGATTGTCATGCTAAGTAAACCAGAAGAAGAAAGACAAATGCCATATGATATCACTTATATGTGGACACTAAAATGTTATACAAATAAACGTATTTACAAAACAGAAAGAGACAGACATAGACAACAAACTTATGGTTACCAAAGTGACAATGGGGGGCAAAAAGAATGCTGGAGTAGCAATGCTAACTTCTCTGAGGTAGACGATTTCAGAACAATAGAGATTATCAAGAATTAAGGGTATTACAGTTGAAGGACCTGTTGTGTGTCTAAAATCATGACTGTTTTTCCCACTCACAGTATCCCATTTATTCCTCACAAAAATATAATGGTCGGGAAACATTTACTCTTTGACTATAAGGAAATTAATAAAATGCAAAAATAGCACTGCATTGGTTTCATTTTATTAAATTAATTTCTTTAAAACAGGTAACAAAAAACTATCACTTGAAAACTGTAAATAGGAACTCACTGCATCATTATGGACTTTGCTCATCTTGTATCATACTGATTATTGTCATATAAGCCTATTTAAAACTGCTGCTCTCAGTTAGGCAAGACACCAAGGAAGACGTGTGGTCAGCAGAACCTTTCAGGTCAGCCTGTTGCCTTGTGTGGTCTGTGGTTGGTTATCTTGTCTCATATGTGCCTGATGCTCTTGTGTCTGTGTCACATGTAATCTTGGTGGCAATTTTGACTGTTTCCCAGTGTCTCACAGCTCTGCCACATGGCTTGATGTTGTGTTTGATATGTGCTTAGCACATTTCATCTGCCTGCCAAGTTTGCATTTGCTCCACTTAATGCAGCTCCTGCCTCGATATCCTGCTACCATTTATCATTCACAAACATCTCGCCCTGCAGAGTAGAGCTGGAGCAAGCGTGGCTTCCGTGTTGCTGAGCTGGCTGGAATCCAGGGTCTTGTTGCCAGTGTTATGCAATTCCATTTAATAATAGAAAGGGCTGATGGTGTGGCTGGTGAGACTGCCTGAGAAATCCCCATGCTAGCAAATCTACATTCCATTATCACTGCCCTGAACTTCAGTGTTTCAGGCCGCTGACTTCATTCATGGTTGCATGGTCCTTTGGAGAACCAACTGTATACATTCTCCATTTAAAAAGTAGACAATGTGTCATTTGGTCTGATGTGAGAAATGGCATGATTTTTTAAAAATATCATCACAATAAAGATAGTCAGTGTCATTCATTTTTAAGTATTAAATGTCAATTCATTAACGTAAGAAATTAAAATATTCCTTTTATAATATAAATATTATTCTTTAACAAATTGTCAATCAACTAAAGAAACTTAAAGCCCAGATTGTACTTAAAAACAAAATAAAGGAAGCACGGAGATAATTTAGCCAGGATATTCATGCCATAGGCCTCCTCTACACTTCCTGGCTTTGCAGATTTACTTTATGCATATTAGTTGTATTTAACACACTCTTAGGTAGTGATTTTTGTATGTCAAATAGTCTTTTAAGCACTTTACAAATATGACAAGATTTAATGCTCACAACATCTGTATGAATTAGATACTATTATTATCCTCATTTTATTTATTAATAAACTGAGACATAAGAAGCTTAAGTTGCAGAAAGTGAAAGGACTGAGAATCCACTGAGGCAGAGCTACTGCATTATCTCAGATGATAACCTTGTCTTTTGTCATCTCACCCACAAGAGTATATCCCCAATGCTAAATTTCAGTATTACTTCTGGCCAAACTCCTCATTCTATGGAAATGTATTTTATTTTCTCTAACAAAAAATGGAAGGACACTGTGGATATTTACTGATTGCAGAGAAACTTGATGTGATACAAACAGTTCAGTTTTGGCTCCAAACTAACAAGTAAGTGGGGTGGTGACGTTTAGCCCATTGTTCACAGAAACTAAATGTGATTTACAGCATTAAGAGGAACAATATGATGAGAATTATGTTTTCCACCTGCACACTGACTAGGACCCCTTGGATAAATGGAAAACAACAGCAACAGTGTCAAATGAGTAAGGCAGCCTAGTGTGGGCCAAAGATGACAGACTGGAGACCCCAAGTGGAAGTTCTAGTCCCTCTGATGTCCTGGAATAATTGAGTTATTTTAAGTGTTAGAAGATTAAGACTCCTTAGAGTCCCTTCAGCAGCAAGGAGATCAAACTAGTCAATCCCAAAGGAAATCAACCCTGAATATTCATTGAAAAGACTGATGCTGAAACTGAATCTCCAATACTTTGGTCACCTGATGAGAAGAGCCGACTCACTGGAAAAGACTCTGATCCTGGGAAGGATTGAAGGGAGGAGGAGAAGGGGGTGACAGAGGATGGGATGGTTGGATGGCACCACTAGTGGACATGAGTTTGAGCAAACTCCGGGAGACAGTGAAGGACAGGGAAAAGTAGTGTGCTGCAGTCCACAGGGTCTCGAAGAGTCAGACATGACTGAAAGACTGAACAACAGCAACTAAAAGGTGTTAGAATATAAGCCTGTAGTTTCTGGAGCCAAATCAAGTCACCAAACCAGCTTCCCCCATTCCTCCCCTTTGAGAAATAGGTGCATAGCCTTTCACTTTATGTGATTTTTTTGAGCATCGGCATTGTTCAAGGGTCAACCATGCATCTAGACAGTGCCATCGCACAAAATCCTATTTATAAACAAGCACAGATGAGAAAATAGGAAACAGAACTACTTAGATATTAGCTAAGGTTGATAGTGAAGGGTGAACTTCATTTTGTAGTATGTTTACTTAGAATAATTAAGTTTTTCAAAGCCAATATATCACTAATGCTATTTTGCATATTTTAGCACCTTTTGCTTCCTCTGAAGTAAGCATATGAAAACAGTAATTAAATAGCCATAGAAGAAGCCTAAAAAGTGGTTTTAGGCATATTAATCGGGTGGTAATTTCAACAATAAACAAGTGCCCTTGACAGTGTGATGAAACATTACTGAAGAATGGTGCTATGAGGACTGGGATCGTAATAGGTTGAAAGAAAAAGTATTAGTGCAAAAAAGTCAGGGCAGAGATGATACCTGATGTTAATGCCTCCAGTAGAAATAAAAATATATTGAATGAATTTTATGGCACAAATACATTTGCAAATATGGAAAATTACGTTTCTTTTTCAAAGAATGTTATGAGGCATGAACCTCCTAAAGAATAATAACTGAAATAAGATAATAAAGAGAGAGTGTGGATCAGTGTGAATCTGAAGAATATAATCCTCACTGGGTTTTAACTCTTATTTAATTTCTGTGAACAAGTCATGGAGCTTTACTGCCCTACTGAATTGTCAGGTTTTGGTCAAAACTGATTTTTTAAAAAATCTATTGTCTAGTTGTCCTGTGGCCAGTTGAGCACATCTTACTTATTGTACCAAGCTGATTCATTGAAGGTCACCCATTATAACTTCACTTGATTCTCAACTCCTTCACCATATTGAGAAGGAATTTACCTGTATCCTTTGCCCTTCTTGTGATGTGGGACATATACTTTACCTCAAATATATTCCCATTAGAAGATTCCCAGTAGTAAGCCACTTCTACAACTAACTATAGGAATAGTCTTCTAATCATGTTAGCATATATTAAAAATAAAGTTTAATGCCAATGTCTACCATCTTTCTTATAGAAGTTCTATTCAGAATGCTCCTGCATGTGCTATATAACTTAGGGAATATTCTAAGTTTGCCCACTGGTTTATTGAAAAAAAACAAAAATTCTTACAAAAACAGCTATTACAAAGAGTTAAATTCTTTTGCTTTGGAAAAAAAAATTTACTGTTCTGAGTCTAGAGATGTCTTAAATTTCTTTTGTTTCCGAGTGCTCAGGTGACCTTTCATAACCCCTACATATTCTTAAAGTGGTCTCCTTTCTTGTTGTTTATAAATCTTGAAGAATTAAAGAAACATACTCCAGCTCTCTTTTTCCCCTTCCTTCTGTACCCACAATAGCCAATGATGCTTAATTATTTTGTGTTTTAAATAGTTCTTTAGTTATTTGTTGTGTGTAACCCTCAAGGCAAAGAACATGTGGTATTTTCCTTGTATGTGCTCCACACAGCCTATCATAGTCTTGAGCATCGAAAATTGCTCATCAGATGTAAACATAATTCACTTAGCAAACTCTAGTTTCCTTTGAAGTTGTTTCACATAGTACAAGATTCCTAGGGCATGAGAAAACAAGTAGACTCCCTGAAAAGCCAGTCACTGGGGAAGGAGTTACCCGGTCTCCAGTGCCAGTAACCTCATAATTTTACCTTCAGTTCCAGGATATTTTTTTTTAACCTCAAAAGGGGTTATCTTATGGAAAGGGCTGTCCAAGATTCCTCAATTTCTTTCTGTGATTCCAAAAGCCTTTTCATTGGCTCCAAGTGATTTTCCGCCTTGAGAATGAAGCATTCAAAGGTATCGGGTACGGAAGATAACACTCAGGTTAGTGCAGCTATTGGAGCTCAGTCCTTGCAAAGGACAAAATATGCATCCCTGAAAAAATGAGAAAAGCAATGGGGTGAGTTGCAGGACTGACAAGCACAGCCAGGGTTTCTGGCCATGAGGGTGCGGTGTGTTTGAAATCATTTGTGTTCACAGAGGCTTTGTAACAGGCCTGTGACTGCCTGTGCTTAGGAAGATAAGGAACATTAAGAGGTAACCATTTTCTGCTTAAAAATGTGAGAAATTCCAGTAAAATAGGCAAGACCTTCATGTCAGCACAACGGTAGCTGAAAAGTTTGTTGAAGATGAGCTATTGATAAGTTGAGAATAGAAATAAGGCCAATCCTCGGATGTTCCAACCACTTTCCTGAAAATGATCTTTCTGAGGTCAGTATTCACAGTTCTCACAAGTCAAAGGCATTTTTCTCTGTCCTAATTCTCCTTGACTTTCCATAGCAGTTGACACCGGCTCCCCACTATTTGTGATAGGCTCTAATTTGACATCCAGCCTGCTACATTCTTCTGTCCTCTTTTTTTTTTGCCTACTCTTTTCTTTTCAGAGAAAAGATGCAGGAGGCTAAAAAAAGGCTGAATGTCCAGTGTGGATCTACCTCTGATTAGGTCTGTGTATGGTGATAGGAAAGATGGGGAGGGAGGTCTACTATTCCTTGGAGAGGTCAAGGACACCCTTCAAAAGAAACTTTGAGCAAGTGACAGCCAACTCCATACAGGAGGAGTGAGGAATGGAAGTTAGGTGGGAAAATATGAGCAGATTCTAGCCTCCTCTGCAAGGGGCTTCGTGTGACCCTGAAAGAGGATGTTAGTGAAGTAAACGATAAGAGAACCAACACACCTGACACACACAGTAGGTCAGCTTTGTGCTGGGCAACACATTCATGCATTATAAAAAGAATAATTGATCAGCTACATTGAAATTGAAAACTGCTCATCGAAGGACATCTCTGAGGAAAATGAATAGGTAATCCACAGTGCAGCCTTCCCTGTTGACTCGGTGGGAATCCTCCATCTGCCAGTGTAAGAGAAATCGGTTTGACCGATGAGTCTGGATGATCCTAGAGAAAGAAATGGGAACCCACTCCAGTATTCTTGCCTGGGAAATCCCATAAACAGCGGAACCTGGTAGGCTATAGTCCATGGGGTCCCAAAGAGTCAGATGCGACTTAGTGACTAAACAAAAACAGAGAGTCCACATTGTGGGAAAACAGATTTGCAAAATATGTACCTGAGATGTCACTGTCTCCTTTTATCTCAGAAAAATTCTTTAGGAAGAAATTATGATTTCCCCTTACCAGAATATGAAAAAAAATCAGAAATTTTCAACTTTTTTGATAAATTTTATAAAAAATTTCAAACATCAATAAAGTTGAAAGAACTTTACAGCAAGTACTCCTCAATCTACCATTAAATTCAGTCATTAACATTCGTATACTTACTTTACTCCATATTTATCCATCTATTAGCCCTCTATCCATAAATCTATCTTAGTTTTTGATGCAATTCAAAGTAAATTTCAGGTATCAGTACATTTCTGATACTTCAGATGCTTTAATATGCATAAGCTAAGCTAAGTCACTTCAGTTGTGTCCGACTCTGTGCGACCCCATAGACAGCAGCCCACCAGGCTCCCCCGTCCCTGGGATTCTCCAGACAAGAACACTGGAGTGGGTTGCCATTTCCTTCTCCATTAATATGCATATATAACCTGAATTCAATATGTTCTTCATAGCTTTATTTTTTTCCTGTTGATACAAAGCACAGACACATATGCACAAATCTTACATTTTTTTAACAAAGTTTTGACAAATGCAAACAGACTGTGTTACACTGACAACATGCTTCATCACAGTCATTGCCCAATCCAAAGTACAATCACTGACTTTTTGTTTTCAGAATAATTTTGCTTGTTTAGAAATTCTTGTGAAAATAAAGTGAAAGTGAAGTCGTGTCCGACCCTTTGCGACACCTTGGACTTGTAGCCCACCAAGCTCCTCCATCCATGGGATTTTCCAGGCAAGAATACTGGAGTGGGTTGCCATTTCCTTCTCCAGGAGATCTTCCCGACCCAGGGATTGAACCCGGGTCTCCTGCATTGTAGGCAGACACTTTAATGTCTGAGCCACTAGGAAAGCCACCAAGAAATTTGTGTAGATGGAGTCAAAGAGTATGCGTTTTGCCTATAAGGCTTCTTTTATTCAGCATAATTATATTGAGAACTGTCCGTGTTGTTGGCATATTAGTATTTTTCTCATGTTGAATAGTATTTCATTCTGTTGTATTCTGTTTACTTATTCGTCTATTAATGGACACTTAGGTTGCTTGAAGTTTGAGGTCATTATCAATAAAGCTTCCATGAATATTGTTGGACAAATCTTTTTATGAATATAAATTCTTTTCTTTTTTTGTATAAATACAAAGGAATAGAATTTCTGTGAGTTATTTCTCCAAGTGATTACCATTTTCTGTAAAAATAATATATGTCAGTTATAACTGTTCCACAGTCTTCCCCATATTGGTGTGCTCGGCTTTAATATTATTCATTTTTGTAGTATTTGTAGTAATTTTAATGATTATTTCCTGGATAATAATGATCTTGACTGCTTTTGGGGTGCTTTTTTAAAAATCAGCTTTGTGTGTGCTTATTGGCTGTTTTTTATCTTTTTTAGTGAGAAGTCTGTTCAAATATTTTTCCCACTTACTAATTGGGTTGTTGGACTTTTTATCATTAGAATGTATAATTATGTATATTTTGCATAGTTTTTCTTTATCAGATAATACATTTCACAGATATTTTCTCCCACTTTGCTTATTCATTTTCTTAAAGGTATCTTTTGGTGAGCAGAAATTTAAAATTTTGATGTATTTCAATTTATCAGTTTTTAAATACTAATTCTATCTTCTAAGAAACTTTTGTTTAGCTCCAAGTCCTATAGATATTTTGTATTTTTCTTTTTGTATTTTCTATTTTTCTTTAAAAGCATTAATGTTTGGATGTCAGAATTGGGTGAATGTTCAAATTAATTTTTGTATATGATGTAAAGTAGCTTTTGAATATTATTTTTTTCCATGTGGGTATCTAACTTTCTAGTACCCTTTGCTGAAAAGACTTTTCTTTCTCTATTATATTGCTTTGTTTCTTCTCAAAGACTTTTACATAAATTACTTAAGATTTCTCAGGCCAAGGAACAAAAGCCAAAAATTACATTTGACTGAATAAATCAATTTATGTTCTTTCACAAAACATATATGCCTAATGAAAAATAATGCTAATGAAAATAATCAAAAGTTAATAGTCACTGTGCTGTTTCTTAGCATAAGTTGTTCCACTTGATTTTCAAATCCACTCTATTAAATAAGGAGAAGGAAATGGCAACCCACTCCAGTACTCTTGCCTGGAAAATTGCATGGATGTGGGAGCTTGGTAGGCTACAGTCCATGGGGTTGCAAAGAATCAGACACGACTGAGTGACTTCACTTTCTTTTCTTCTATATTTCCTTTTGGAGAAGGAAATGGCAACCCACTCCAGTGTTCTTACCTGGAGAAGCCCATGGACAGAGAGGCCTGGTGGGCTATACAGTCTCAGTTCACTTCAGTTGCTCAGTCGTGTCCGACTCTTTGCAACCCCATAAATCGCAGCACGCCAGGCCTCCCTGTCCATCACCAAC
>SJYV01034926.1:647162-672034 GCA_006410875.1 Neotragus pygmaeus | reverse complement strand
AACAAAGACTGTGGGCAGCTACTGGGGTCAGCTGTCATGAAGGTCACATAAAAGTACGGTCCAGGGTCAGGGCCACGGCATGGCCACGTGGTATTGACTCCAAAGCTGTTGAAAAACAAACACTATGACTATAAAATAGAAACTGACTGGTACAGAAAAACGAAAAAAGACTGATGTGAATCCAAGAGAATTAAATCCATCATTGTCTTATTTCTGGATATATTTCAAGTTTGGAAATGTGCAGCTTCATTACTTTTCCATGAGATTTTTGTGTTGAGTCTTGTAGTTCAAAAAGGTACTTGACTATAACAATGAGTCATTTTGGCTTAAACATCATAGGCTTTTCTCATTATTTTCTGCCATCTAGTATTGCAGAGTCAAGGCTGAGATCAGCCTGATTATGTTGTATACGTTACTATAATTTTTATCGACCTGAATTTTCATGCAAACTCTTTGCCTGTTAAATTGTATATGTTTTCCAAAGTGTATCAAGGCTGAATCTCTTTCTAGTTTATCATACTGAAATATAGGGCAGTTTTAAAATGTGTTCCTCTGTTATTTCATTTCTTCTTGTTACTTTTAGCTACAAGCATGATTATTACCTTTAAACCAAACATTCTGATCTCTCCTTCCTGTGCACATATGATTACCAATCTAGGAATGTCTTGTCTTTACACCGTAGCTATTACTTTAAGTTACTTTTATTTGCATTCTAGGAAAGTGTCTCATGATTACACATCATGGTTTTAATTATTTCAGTGTCAAATTTGCTCTTTAAAGCTGTCAATGTTGTTTAAAGTTTTCTTATCATGATGTTAACTTTATTACTACCGTATCACAACTAAAATGTATTTTACAATTAAAATACTGTGCTCTGGAGAGGAACTTGGAGATTATCGTTAATCAAAAAGAGAGAAGAAGAGACAGTTAAACAATGCTAATGATGAATAGACTATGTTTACTTGTACAGAAGCACTTACAATATCTAAAATTTCTAACATGTCTTTGTTCAGTCAGTATTATATTTTCTAAACTTGCATTCTACCTATTTTGACTCTCCATACTAAGAACTCTTTGATACATAAGGAAAAAACAGTTTTTGGTTATAATCACTTGATCTCTGGAATGAAGCTTAAATTTTCAGTAATGATGCTCAAGCATAACACACCACATTCCAGATGACCAAAATATTATGCAAAATGAGTAACCAAATTACTTAATGTCTTTAACATAGATTCAGAAAACACACATGTATCAGCATCCTAAATACAGTTGACTCTTGAACGGTGCAGATTTGAACTTCATGGATCTACTTACACATGGATTGTTTTCAGCAAATACATGAATGCACTGTGAATATATTTTCTCATCCTTGTGACTGTCTTAATCACATTTTCTTTAGCTACTTTACTGTAAGAATACAATATATAATACATATTTGTTGTTGTTCAATATACAACATATGTGTTAACTGACTTTTAGGTTATCTGTGAGGCTGCCAGTCAACACTAAGTTATTGGCAGTTAAGTCTGGGGGAAGTCAAGTTATGTGTGGATTTTTAACTGTGCGGGGCGTGAAAGAAAGTGAAAGTACAAGTCGCTCAGTTGTGTCCGACTCTTTGTGGCTCCCTGAACTGTAGTCCGTGGAATTCTCCAGGCCAGAATGCTGGAGTGGGTAGCTTTTCCCTTCTGCAGGGGATCTTCCCAACCCAGGGATTGAACCCAGGTCTCCTGCATTGCAGGTGGATTCTTTACCAGCTGAGCCACAAGGGAAATCCAAGAATACTGGAGTGGGTAGCCTGTCCCTTCGCTAGCGGATCTTCCTGACCCAGGAATCGAACTGGGGTCTCCTGCACTGCAGGTGGTTTCTTTACCAACTGAGCTCTCAGGAAAGCCCTGTGGATGGGGTGAGCACCTCTAATTCTTCAAGGTGTTCTAAGGTCAACTCTACATGTTACTCAAACTCACTCTAAGTGTACAGATATGTAATAAAAGAAAAAATATAGATGCAATAGCAACAACCAATATGAGGTCATAACTCAGTGAGTTCACAGTTTACTGGTGTAGAGTGGTAAAACTAGCTTTAATGTTGTCTTGTTGTTGTTTAGTCACTAAGTCATGTCCAACTCTTGTTATCCCATGGAATGCAGTCTGCCGGGATCCTCTGTCCATGGGATTTCCCAGGCAAGAATACTGGAGTGGGTTGCCATTTCCTTCTCCAGGGGATCTTCCCGACCCAGGGATCAAACCCTTGTCTCCTGCACTGGGAGGCAGATTCTTTACCCCTGAGCCACCAAGGAAGCCAAAGTTATCTTTGAAATGGTAAACTGGCAATAGGAACAGAGAATGAGAGGCGTACAGAATGAGGAAGATGCATTAAAGATGGGACATTATCTTCTGAACCAGTGAGTGGTTTACCGTGTGCTATCTCTAAGGTCTTGACCTCTTCCATTACTAGTCCCTTTAATTATTCAGTGAGTGGTAAGTATACTTTCATTGTGTGTAAATGTTTACATGATCTCCAAAGTGTGATGAAATTGAGTTTTTGAAACTCTTGACTAGGAAACATCTAAGGCAAGATGGTACTCCTGGTCCCGGGCTCAGATAAGAATCTGGGATGTGTAAAATCCACATTATGGATTTATGCTATTATATTCAGAGAGTAGAGACTGCATTCCTCACCCACAGGCTTCCCATTTGTCAGCTCTGACAAGGACTGATCAACATATCCAATTTGCCTTCCTTCTAGGATTTTTATTTTAATCCAGAGAGAGACACTGGTGTACAAGTGAGTGAATAATATAAACTGGGTTTATCTTAATTTGCTGATACCTGCTGGAACAATTTTCTCTTTTTTATCTCAAGTTAATTAGTATGAGTAAGAATTAAGTGTGTGTAAATATGTTAAAGAGCAGAAATAAATACAAAAGTTGTAACGGGAAGACATTCCACTAGCTGCATTAAGGAAATGAGGAGACACAATCAGAGTAGAAATATTATCAAAAGATAGAAGAGGAAATTACAACATGTGAATGCTGGCAGGCAGAGATGGACATATATAATAGATGTGCGTAAAATTTATTTGGAAAATTACTACACCTTTTTCCTTCTGTGTAGTTACAATGTTTGTGTGGTTTATTGTATTTAGTAACTTTTTCTTAAGTTTTCTAAGAAATCAATGTACTTTTTACAACAAATGCTATAAAGAGAAGTGGGTAAAATAATGCAAATTTACACTCAAATTCTTACCCTTTTACTTACAGATTGGATAACCTAGGAGGATTTAACTTTTAAAATAAACATTCTTATGGGATACCCCTGGGGGTCCAGTGGTTAAAAATCTGCCTGCCAATCAGTGCAGGGAACAAGGGTTCAATCACTGGTCCTTGAAGCGCCCACATGCCACTGAGCAACTAAAGCCTGTGCACCCAGCTTGCTGAGCCCATGATCCAGGGCCCGTGAGTACTAACTCTACACATCCAGAGCTCATGCTCTGCAACAAGAGAAGCCAGTGCAACAAGAAGCCCACACACAGCAAGGAAGACACAGCACAGCGTAAACAACTAAGTGAAAATAAAGAGTCTAGACTTACGTCACAGGAAGAATTCTTTGAAACATTTCCTGTTCAGTACCTAACAATACAGCTGGTAAATAAGTGGTCATCAATAGTTTTTTTTTTTTTTTTTCTAAACAGAAATACACACATATCCTCACCACCACTCTCTCCACAAGCACACACCCAGATTTCCACTTCTCATTCCAAAAAGCTCCTTTCCTGTCTGACTTTTATCACCATGTGAAACCACTGCCACATGGAGAACTAACGCAGCTGGGAGAACTGCATTCTGATGCGCGCTCTTCCGCTTTAAAGCCGTATTAAAATGTTAAAAGTACAGTTATATGTGAGGCATGTACTAGAATGATGTGGAGTCTTTGAGGTAAAGATGATACTTTCAATGCAAGCAAGATAATCAAATCTCATCATGGAATCCTTTGATCTTTGATTCAAAAGAAAGGATTATTTTCTCTGTATTAGGGTGATAAAGACTGGAAGACATCCCCTTACCCAGCGGTAACATGAAGAGGAGTCATAGAAACAAAGATGGTTAAATACATAGGTCAGTAGGTCGTTGGCTAGATAGATGCTAAAATTTAATTCTCATGAACACGGTTCCATATATATATATATTTAGAGGAGAGTGTCCAAATACAGCTCTATTACAGAGTAGAGTTTGAATATTCTGCAATAAAAGGCTGATTAAGTTTCTTATGGATACAAATGGCCCCAACTTAAGATGGTTTGGCTTAGAATTTTTCAACTTTGTGTGAGAGTCCTGTGAATTCAGTAGAAACCTTACTTCAGATCCTGAATTTTGATTTTCTCCTGCTCTTTGGATATGTGTCCAGTACTCTCTCTCAAGATGCTGGTCAGTGGCCTTGAGCTATAATTCCTGGGCAGCTACGTGATCACAATGGCACGCAGCTGATACACTGACAACCACTCTATACCCACAGGAGTGTTCTATTTTTCACTTTCAGTCAAGTATTCAATACATTACATGAGATTCTCAGCACTTTATTATAAAATAGACTTCGTATTAGATGATTTTGCCCACTGTAGGCTAGTGTGCAAGTGTTCTGAGCACACGGCTAAACTCTGCTTTGTGCTCATAGCTTAGGGCAAGGCTAAATTATGATATCCAGTAGGTTAGGCATGTTAAATCCACTTTCAAAAGCGATTTCCAACTTATGATGGGTCTGTTGGGACCTAACCCCAAAGTAAGTCAAGAAAGATCTGTATACTATGCTGAGTAAGCAATATCTGCCTCAAATCTTTTTGTTTCACACTTTGTTGCTGAAAAAGTGTACATATCCAAATATGCATACAAAAGCCTATATATATATATGTGGCTTAATCTAACATTTTTAATAAAAGTTTAAAATTTGAGACCTCTAAAAAGATAACATATCATTGTTATAAAAAGCAGGTCTTATTTCCTTATATAGAAACTGAACTATAAGTCCATAAGTTACAATCAATTATGTGACAATTTCCTAAAATCCAATAATCCCCTCAAGTTCCCACCAAAGTTTGAAAACAGTGCTTTTTTTTTCTTAGAACATGAATCTTCTTCCAGAAAGCAAAAATTGTGACTAAATGCAATTCAGATAAGTAAGAATTCATTAGAGCTTTATGATTTTACAGTTACTTTGAATTAAGGCAAAAGGGGCATCTGCCATAAGAACCATAGGTTGGGACACAATGCCCCAAACTGAGGAGTGATATTCTGAGGATGGTGGGAGATCTTGTCAGAGGGTTGGTGCAAACACACTTCCTGATTCATGGTGTTCATCAAATGCTTCTCTTCCTTCTTCCACAAACTCACTGTCCTACCAAGTGAGTCATCTGATTCTATTCTGTTCCTAACTGATAAACAATAAACAACATAAGAACAACAGGTCTTTAGGCTGCTTTGAGTAGACACCAGACATCCCCAGCTTAAACACAAAGCTCGAGGCTGGCAGATTCTTACAAGGCCACGTCTTTATGGAAGTTGAATCAAAAGCAGAACCCAGAGTGGGTGGGGAGACCCTCTTGAAATTCTCACAGAAAAATGTTTCTTTTCTCAGCAGAGCACTTAGCTTTTTACCATGGTTTCTTTCCTGCCTGGATTCTTAAAATTCCTTTAATCTTTCTAAACCATTTAAAAAACATCATTTACTTAAATCTTCAAACTTGTCAGGGCAAGAAGTATTGTAAAGATATGTATGAAGGAAGTAGGAAGAGAAGTGTAGTGTGTGTGTGTGTGTGTGTGTGTTTGTGTGTGTAATTACGCTTGTAAGAGTAGCAAGTATGGAGAAGGGTCATCTGGTAAATGAAAAGAGCACAGTTCAGAATGAAAGCTCCTGTCTTCCGCTTTTAAGTGGGAATATTTTACCATTGATCAGAGATGTGCATCTCCTAGACACAGGCCTTCCAACATTAGCACAAAGAAACTGTGTGTTGGTCCCTGGTCATGCCCGACTCTTTGTGACCCCATGCCTTCCAGGATTAACATAAAGGAACTGGGACAGAAAAAAATCGAATAAGCATTTCAATTCTGAAATTCTAGGATTCCAAACATACAGATCTACAATAAACACCACTGAAAACACGAATCTGAATATACTGCAGGAGATAGGGAATGACAGGGGAGCCTGGCGTGCCATGAGGTCACAAAGTGTCAGACACAACTTAAAAACCGAACGACAACAGAAAAACATTTAACCACTAAGGACTTCCAACAACGATATCCCAGTATTTTCTGGTAATAAACAAATGGATTAGCTGCTGTCTGAAGTGAACCAGATCACAGGGTTTGGGCAGCTGTGCTTGCTGGAAACACACTCCGTACTGCACTCTGTTCTACTCTGCCCTACCCTATAGTTATTTGTAAACAATACTGATGCAATATTCAGGCATCAGAGAAAATATAGACAAGCATTTTTAATCTGAGAGCTTTTATAAGCCTCCTTCCTTCCAGGGATCTGCACTTAGCTGAGGAGGAAGATCAAAACATGGAATTTTGGAATTCCACCAACTGGTAGAATTTAAGGAGGAGGAAATTCAGGGTAGAAACTTTGGAACCAAAGAGATCATGGGTTGAGTTTTGTTCTGCTATTCACTGAATGTGTATTTGCTCAAGTTTGCTCACAGGATTGCTAATGGGATTCTATGAAATAATCTTTGCATATTATTTCTTTACTTTCATGATCCTTGTAGATAGCAGAACAAGACCAAAATTTCTTGAATTAAATCAGCAAGAAATCCAACAAACAAAAAACAACCTTGTCTCCTCTACCGTTTGTATTTTCAGCAAACGCAAGTTCTACCGGACACGTTGAAAAGGCGTGATAGCGAAGTAGAGCAATTGGAACTTCTGATGGTAAAGAGCTAGAAGAGGAAAAAAGAATTACCAGGACCTTTTCCACTCTAAATTCAATCAATACAGGTGATTCAATTTTCCTTATGGAAACACACACACACATACAATACAAAGAATTTATTTCTGATGAAAGCAAATATATGAGTCTTTTACAAACTGATGGTCTCTGTGGAAGTTTTTACAAATGTTCTTCATTTTACCACTGTAGAAACCACAAGAGGAATTTTAAAGAAGGAAGCAAGGATTGACTAGACACGCAGGCACTCTTAGATCTTGCAGTAATATACTAAGTGCTGTTTTAATACATCACAGCGTTAGCCACATGAGAAGGAGATTCTTGAATGCAAAATGGCCAAGTGAAATGGAAATAAATAAAAGCTAACAGGACTTTAAAGACAATAAGGGATAAAATATCCTGTCCCGTTTATAGGTTTTATACATGTATGGTGATTTTATTCTTTTGTTAAGTAAAAGTTTTAAAAGTTGAGATAAAAACTGTTCTCATTTAGGGATCACTTCTCTTTTATTATCTGAAAGACATACAAAGTAATGCTTAGCATCTGAGTTGCTCCTTTATTTAACATTGTAGAGTCTTCTCTTCAGAGTAGAAAAGCTTCTGTAAGCAACCTTAAAAACGAGGCTTTTGAGATCTCTTACCCGCTGCAGTTTAGTTGGGATTCTCTGGTCTTATAAGAGGTATGCTTCATGTGTTTGTATGTTACGTTGATCATAGCTCAATGGAGGAATTATTAGAGTCATGAAAATTTGGATATGATCCTCAAAGCTTCCATAGACTGCTCTGTCAAGCTGAGAAGCATATGAGTGCCTAGATCTCTTGAACTTCAAGTTGAAGATCATGCAACCCCTCTAGGTTGCTCTCGCAAGAAGTATATATAATGCATGTATATATAACACATAATGGGTGGTAGCAGAGTAGCCATCCTATATAACCTATTTGCTTTAATTGCTGAGGTCTCATGCAAAAAATAAGCAGGAAAAAACTATACTAAGTGCCTGGTCATTTGGTATATTTTGGCATTATTTCAAAAACATCTATATAACAACAATAACAAAACATCTGATAGCTAATCCTGTTTCCTCAGGTAAGTGATTGTGGCTATCCATTGCAGTCTATCTGCTCAGACTTGCAGACAGTGAATCATTTTAAGTTGAAAAAATGTTGAATGCTATAGTAATTCTTCTATTCATTGATGTTTCCCCAGTACCCATAGTAATACTGAGAACAGAATAGGCATCCAACAAATATTTGAAAATTCATATATGTTAATACCTAATTTTTATAATCTTCCTTAATGCAGACTCTAAAACAAGCAAACCTACTTAGATTTAATTCCTATGTCTGACATTACCTTGGCCAAGCTACTGAATTTCACCAAGATTTCATTTCCTTATCTAAAAACAATGAAAGTAAACCTCATCTCTAAGAATTGCATACAAATAAGTGGTGCTGCCCCAACTCGGTCATGGCCAGCTCTTTGCCACCCCGTGGACTGTAGCTTGCCAGACTCCTCTGTCCATTGGATTTTCCTGTCAAAAATATTGGAATGGGTTCCCGTTTTCCTTCTCCAGGGGAGCTTCCCAAGCCAGGGATGGAACCTGTGTCTCCTGCATTGGCAGGCGGGTTCTTTACCACTGAGCCACCTGGGAAGCACAAATAAGTTAAATAATATCAAGCATTCCCACAGCACTTAAGAAAACAGTAAATCATCATTAAGTTAATATTATTACTTGCCTTTTTAACCCTGTGGTGTCATCATCTGTCATTAAGTTAAATATTACTATCTATCTTTTTAGCATTGTGTTGTCACCTATCAAATACATTATAGTAAATATCAGATATAGATCATTATTTGTTTTTCTGGAAACAAAAAAGAAAAATAAGGAAAAACTACCTTTAACATGAAATTTTGATAAGATGTTTGCTAGTCTTCCAGTGAAAAGTAATTCAGTGTGTTGGCCAAGTTAATTTTTTGAATGAACACAAGTTAATATTTCTATAGAGAAGTAGCAGCACACTCTGATCCTCTCTAATGAATCACAACAAAAGAAAAATTAAGAAATTTCCAAGTTGTGCATTCAAACATCCTACTAGCATTTCCTCCAAGAAACAGTGATAGTTGTATAAGGAATTTTTTAAGGAGTCTAGATAACCTCAAAATCTTTCCAGCACACACTTGAGAGCCCACACATAAGATACAACTTATTTCTTATGAATGTTTAACCTTATTTATCCAACTGGAGAATCTCTGGGATCTGATTATTTCCTGTAATCTTGTTTGTTCTGCAGTTAAGATCCTTAACTCTTAGGCAGAATACACAGAATCTTTTCTGAAATGTACTAGTGTTTGTCAAAATAATTCCAAATCTTTAATGTTAACTTTCCTTTTCTCTGATCAGTTTGGTGTGTTTATATGAGCATCAGCTTACTAGCTTAAAATTAAATTACTTGTCTCAAGTTTTCATTTTTAAAATAATTGTGTGCTGACTTCTTGCATTTTGTACTTTACTCTTAGATGATCAATCACAGTGACAGGTAGGGACTTTGTCATCACCTTGGAGTACTGTGAACAATCAATTAAACAAGGACATAAATAGCAGAGAATGCCAGAACGTGTGTGAGTGTTTTCTTTTTTAAGTCAGTGGTGTGAATCATCTGATTGTTCATATAATGTGACTGTGTATTTTAAGGAAATAATTCGTTTCCTGTTGCCTGCATTTTGCTATTCATTTTGAAAGCTGGAGATGGTAATAACTGACTTGCTTTCTTTAAGTTGAAGCCAGAACGATGACACCTGCATGTGCAACAGTTTCTGAAGAATGAACGATTTTTGTTAGTTGAGTTCTAAAGTGATCAAGTGGAGACACAGTACATTGTAGTCCTATGCCAAAGGACATTTACTTAGTCAGTCAGTGGTCTTCAAATTTATCAGGCTCATGTTATCCCACCGTATTTAAATTTACCATCCTTTTAGGAGAAATCATATCAGCACATCAAGCATAGCCTTTTTCTTTTCTTTCTTTTTTTTTTTTTTTGCAAACTTACTTGTAGAGGCATAGTCACAAAGTCTGAACTACATTGCTAATTTATCCTAGTTGATAAAGTCTTTCTGCTCTTTGTTAAATGACTTGAAATTTGAACTTGCATCCATATTGTAACAAGATCCCCACATCTATCTTAATTCCCCAAGCATATATAGTTCTCCCCAAAGCGTTATCATTTAAAGAAAATCGTTTAACCCTGAAGTATTAAGTATGAGAACTTTCAAATCCAAGCTTCTGTGAATGGATTTTTACACTATCTTGAGTCATAAGCGTCCATATATTGAGACTCAGCATCTTGCCCCTTCCCTTGTGTTTTTATGTAAATGTATTCTGAGCCTAATGTGTTTATAACTAATATTAAATGCCATGTGTTGGTCTTCTGTGCTATAATTAAGTACATCCGTGCCTTCCGAATTTCTCTGGCAGTCATCTCTGTGTTCACTGTCCTCCAATCAGCTTCCGCAAATGTAACCACTTAAATCTGATCCCACTGTCTGAACCAGTTACTCAGATAAAAGGCAGCCAAGATCTAAGCCCTGCTCCATGTGGGAGCCTCGTAATACGCTCCTCAGGAGTGGACATGGTTCCTCTTACTAGGAGTGTCTGTTCTTTGTTTCTTTCACTCATTCTTTATCTGCTCCCATGTCTCCTCCTGGATTCTTGCAAGCTCTGTCTTAAGCAGGAACCAATTATGCAGAATTTAACCGAAGGCTTTCTGAAATTCAAACAGTCATAACATATGTACTGTCATTCTCAACACTTGCTGGTACCACTTCAGATTGGAAAGGATGTTAAATAGGCAGATCTGTTTCTTAAAACTACATTTATCATTTCTGTCTGAGGCCCTGGGTTAAAAAATACGCATTATCGAGTCAACTTACTTTTTTAATTCTCAGTTATTAAGTATGTATTTGTGTTGCATGATGCTCAATGAAATTAATCAGATTTCTAAAAGCTTTACTTGAGGGCTTTTCTTTGAATCACCTTTAAGCCAATGGACAATTCTGCTTTGTTCATTTTCCTTCCGAGCAAAATTGTGATATCAGCATGTAAGTCATGCAAAATTCTTACCAGCATGTGATATCAGCATTTAAAAAACATTTCAAAAATTCTGATACAGGTTTATATATTTACAGGACTATCCAGGTTTTGCTTGTGACTACTCATAGAAATAAGCTGGAGACTGGTATTAATACATGTTCTTAAAAGCAGTATTTTATTAAGCTTGTTCCATGGTTCCCCATTATTCTATCAATGAAAACATGGTTACGGTTCATTTCATTCTTCACCATATCACAAAGGCTTTATTTGGAATCATTATGATGACTAAATCAAATTAGTTTGATTCAGGGACAGGAGTTGCAAGTGAGTGTCTTTTGGCATTGAGTATCCAATAGATTTCCCAACTACTGGCTAAGAGCATTGGTGAGCACTTGATATGACTCTATGAACCCGAGAGACAATGTCATATTTATTTTCATCCTCAAACAGTCTTTTCGGTTGGTGTTAATTGATCTATTTTTCTCAGATGGAAAAATTAAGATTTGGAAAAGTCTTAGCCATCTGCATAAAGTCATACAGGCAAACTATCAGAGCCTGCATGCAAACATCAGAATTATCTGAATTTGATCTACACTCTGAACCACTGAATATACACTGCTCCAGAGAACGTGGGTACAGACTGACACATGCATACATACATGCATATACACCTAAAAAATATATCATTCCTGAACTCAGAGCAAGAACTCCTTTTCCATATAAAGTTGAAGGAGGTCTTGAGATTTGTTCTGAGTTGGCTACTATGTTTTAGTGGGAAAGGGAAGGAAATTAGAAATGAGGGCAGAAACTCGATCATAGGAATTATCATTGTTTTTCACCGGACAATAGGTTGAAACTTTTTTCCCAGGATATAAATATTTTGGGGCTTGCAAACCATGACATAGTCTCTATTGAAACTATTCCGTGAAGCAGTTGCAGCAAAAGTCAGCCACTGACCAGAGTAAATGTATAGGTGTGACCTGCTGTGGCTCCCTAGGCAAGAACACACCACATACCATATTTTATGAGAGCCTGGGTTTTGTAATCAGTATGCAGGAGAAGGCACAGGGGCAAAGTCATCGCATTAGACTTATTTCATCGATTCTATGTTAAGTCCCTCAATCATGCTTTATAGACAGACTATATTAAGAATAAAGGCTTCACAAGGGAGCTCTGTTAGAACCAGCAAAGACCATGCCACGGCAACTAGGCTTCCATTCTGGTGATAAAAAACAGGTATCTGTGGTTTTGGCTCTCTGAAGGGTAAAAAGGAGAGTGAACTTTGCTGAATATAGAGCTTCTCATCTACTAACAGCATAACATTTGGTGTGAGCATTTGGTAGTGACAAGTTCTGGAAGAAATTAGTCATGCAGTTGCAAGAACCATTATTAGATTTTTGGAAGAAAGATAACATGAATGTGATGTTCAAGGAAAGCATCCCATGTGGAGATGCAGAAAGTTTAATGGAAATATTAAAAATTAGACTGTGAAATGATGTTTGACAGCAGGCCTTAAAAATGGCCAAATTATAATGGAAAAAAATTTGATGTAGGACCCATACAACAGTAAGTTAAGAACAGTTATGATTAACAAAGGATTTGAATCACTTCTTGGGTTTCATCAAATAAGTGGCTCTCTAAGTAAGATACACTTTTGAGTAAGTTATTTCAGGTGATACACTTAAAAAAGACATGTACTTGGTCTTGTCCCTCTCAAAATACAGGTCAAGAATAAAGTACTTTGAGGTAGGAGAGGAAGACCAGTGGGATTATTCTTATGTAATGTTCACACATGAAAAATGTCCATGTGGCAAAGCTAGTAGCTAACAGCAGTCTCTAGAAACAGCTTCATAAAACCCTATCTTACTTTTCCATTTCTGTGACCTCTTCCCCCTTTTCACCAAAGCAGACCCCTGCACGAATTAACTGTTGGTCAAGTAATTGTGAATGCCTTATAGCTTTCTCATTAGAGTAAATTACCCCTCAAATATTGACTTTTGCCAGCACAGCTTCTGCATAATATGAATCCATAATGAATGGAAAAAAGCAGAGACATTGCTTTGCCAACAAAGTTCTGTCAAGTCCAAGTTATGGTTTTTCCAGTAGTCATGTATGGATGTGAGAGCTGGACCATAAAGAAAGCTGAGTGCCAAAGAATTGATGCTTTTGAACTGTGGTGTTGGAGAAGACTCTTGAGAGTCCCTTGGACTGTAAGGAGATCCAACCAGTCCATTCTAAAGGAGATCAGCCCTGGGTGTTCTTTGGAAGGAATGATGCTAAAGCTGAAACTCCAGTACTTTGGCCACCTCATTCGAAGAGTTGACTCATTAGAAAAGACTCTGATGCTGGGAGGGATTGAGGGCAGGAGGAGAAGGGGACGACAGAGGATGAGATGGCTGGATAGCATCACTGACTCAATGGATGTGAGTTTGAGTGAACTCTGGGAGTTGATGATGGACAGGGAGGGCTGGTGTGCTGCATTCATGGGGTCACAAAGGNGAGGAGAAGGGGACGACAGAGGATGAGATGGCTGGATAGCATCACTGACTCAATGGATGTGAGTTTGAGTGAACTCTGGGAGTTGATGATGGACAGGGAGGGCTGGTGTGCTGCATTCATGGGGTCACAAAGGGTCGGACACGACTGAGCAACTGAACTTAACTGAACTGAGTGACTGAACTGAACTGAACTGAATGCAGAAAAGGGATGATATTCCTGACATTTGCTTGACTTGACATTTATACACATAAAAACATTCAGAATTATTATTTTTGCATGTGTGAGAGCTTAGTTTTTTGAGAACATACAGATGTTTCCATTTCACCTAGAGAAAAAAATATCTGCTCTATAATATTGAAGATAGGACTTAATTAAACCCATCAGATGATAAAGAAACAATGCTACACTTCACATGACTTAACTGCAGCTTTGTCCTTGACCTTTTCCCCCACTCCCCAGCACCCTGTGGGCTTCTTCCGTGGCCTTTCCCCTCTTTGAAGTCAGTGGGGGCACTGAGCTTACAAAAGTCACCCAGAGTACAGAGGTGCACGAGGAGAAGGCTGTTTGACTTTCTGCCCTGGCAACGATCATGGGGTGGGTGAATTAGTAAGCAGAAAGAAAAAATTCTAACCTTGGTTCCAAATGCAAAGCAAGCATTTTTTTCTTTCTTTTTTTGAAGTTCAATATTGTTTTCTTTACTTTTTCTTTTTTTAATATTTTTTGTTTTTACCTTTGCCCTTCCTGTTTCCAACAGAGGTTGGAAGTACTTAAAACTCTTCAGAAAGCATGTTCTGTTGATATTTCTAACAGGGACTGGAACAGAATGTATGGCTTATGAACTTCTCCCCTTTGATGCACTGTCACTGAGGCTGGAAGTGCAAAGCATGGATGTATCAGGCTTACACTAGCTCTCAAGGGACTGCCAAGATCAAGGAGTCACTGATGGGGATTTCAAAAGATGAATAACCAAGCAGACTCCTTCAGTGTGCATTAACATTCATAATTACGAAGGGACATTACTCGTGCTTTTCTTAAAGCAGAGACATTGAATGCACTTCTTTAATTGTACATGAGTTTTGACAAGTATCATTTATTAAAACATTTTGAAACTTTACAAAGAAAGATATTTTATAAAGTCTTACTATAATGGCCCATCACTACATCTTAATTAGCTGTTAATATTTGTTAAACATACAATTACTACCTTATTAAAATAAAAGCTGATTGTCAATTAGAGAAACAATATATTACTACTTTGGCTAGTTAATAATTTAATATCAACCCCTCCCTTACTTTTCAAAGATGAATAAAAATTTACTGTATATTAACAAATTCTGGTTAGTTTACTTTTATTGCCCTATAGGATTTACTTTCTCTTTTAATCTTCTTTGACTTTCATGGGCCTACATCAATCCACCTGGTAACTTTTCTACCACATCAGACAAAGACATTTCCTTTGGTTCTATGCCTGACCTGATAGATGGATTTTGACGGCAACCAACTGAATCTATTGCAATTCCGGAGATGAACCCTGTTCACATGTAAGAAATGACGCTAAACCTTTCAGGAAATAGAGAAAAAGGCCCTAATGTGACTAACTGTGCTGATTTGCCCAGAACTGAGGGGCATCTGGGAATTAAACTTTCACTGCTAAACCTGCAAAACTTCTAGGCAAACCAAGACAGGGATTTTACCCTAACTGAAGTCCTCTTGTTAGGAAACTTTCTCAAGTAGAGAAACACAATGAAATAAAGAATACATGATGCCATATTAACCTTTTTTAGATGGCCAGCAATACAAATAGGTATATATTAGTTCTAAGTGGCCAGAAGAGATGCTTCTACAGCAGTTTCTGATCATATTGTTAATAATAATCGTGATTTTACCATATCTTATTTTAATGTAAAACTTCATAGAATATATGATATTATGGTGCTCGTAGAATTCTGAAGTTCTGAGTTGTTTAAAAAGCTGCATTCAGTTCAGTTCAGTTCAGTTCAGTCGCTCAGTCGTGTCCGACTCTTTGTGACACCATGAATTGCAGCACGCCAGGCCTCCCTGTTCATCACCATCTCTCGGAGTTCACTCAGACTCATGTCCATCGAGTCCGTGATGCCATCCAGCCATCTCATCCTTGGTCGTCCCCTTCTCCTCCTGCCCCCAATCCCTCCCAGCATCAGAGTCTTTTCCAATGAGTCAACTCTTCACATGAGGTGGCCAAAGTACTGGTGTTTCAGCTTCAGCATCATTCCTTCCAAAGAAATCCCAGGGTTGATCTCCTTCAGAATGGACTGGTTGGATCTCCTTGCAGTCCAAGGGACTCTCAAGAGTCTTCTCCAACNGACTAAGTTCTCCTTAACTTAGGGCTAGAAATTTCCTGATGCTAGAAAAGATAAACATTGGGATTATAAGTTATACCTTCACTACCTAGTGCTTTATGTTTTTCAGATTTCCCTATGCGATTCTCTTGGTACTGTTGCGTAAGATACACAAATAAATGCATCAAATAACAACTACATAGGCTATTTCCATCTTACATACAGAAATACTGAGGCATAGGGTTAAGTAAGTGGTCCAAGTATGAAAGTATAAATGGTAGCCAGGATGTGAACGTCATTAGTCTAGCTTCAAAGCCCAAGGTCATAACCGTAATTACTACCTGCCTTCCTGAAGCAGCACTTGACCTTGGTGTTATAATTCTTATTATTCAATTTAATTGAAACAATCATAAAGAGGGTTATCCCACTCTGATTGCTAGCACAGCAGGCGAGCTCAGGTTTGAACAAGTTTTCTATAGCAGTATTCACTCAATCAACATGAATATGAGCAAACTTCAAGAGACAGGAGAGGGAAGAGGAGCTTGGCATGCTACAGTCCGTGGGGTTGCAAAGAGTTGGACCTGACTTAAGAGACCTAAACAACAACAAGCCTAACGTCAACCCATATAACAGAATTTATTCACTCACCAAGTTATAAACCAAGTAGAGTCGGGGAATCAAAGGAATGAGGGGAAAATGATCACTTCCTTGGCACTTATACTCTAACAAGGAGAGGAAGTGTAAGTTTCGATTTGTTTTCTTTTGGATTCATTTGTGGGGTGGGAGGTGGGAGGGGGATTCAGGATTGGGAGCTTGTGTGCACCTGGGGTGGATTCGTGTCGATGTATGGCAAACCCAATAGAGTATTGTAAAGTTAAATTTAAAAATAAATAAATAAATAAATTTAATTAATTAAAAAAAAAAAAAGTTCTGGTATCAAATAGAGGTAAGCTTCATTTGAACAGGGAAAAAATACATAAGTAAACAAAGGGTTTCCACTCCGAAGCAGGTGAGCAAGCATTAGTGTTCCATCTACGTGACGTGTCTGGCCTTCCCTGGTGGCACAGAGGGTAAGGATTCTACCTGCAATGCCAGAGACCCAGGTTCGATCCCTGGGTCAGGAAGATCCCCTGCAGAAGCTAATGGCTACTCACTCTAGTATTCTTGCCTGGAAAATTCCACTGATGGGGGTCCTAGCAGGCTAGAGCCCATGGGGTAATAAAGAGTTGCACATGACTGAGTGACTAACACTTTCACATTTTCACTCCTCGGTATCCATTCCCCTTCATCACTCAGGAGGAGGGGTGAGCTGGAACTGGGTTCTAACCAGCGTGGCTTAGGAATCATTGCTAGAGATTCTAAGGCCATAGTATCTGTGTTCACATCTGGGTGAAATAATGGAGAAAGATCTCACAGATCTGGTGGGATTTGATGTGGGCCTTAAACCATAAGCAGCATTTCTCTGATTTCACTTCGGAAAGTAGTTTTATTTTGTGGGGATGGTCAGCAAGAAAAGCCAGCCATTTAACAAAATCAGGACATTTGTACTGAGAAATCAAGACCGAAAATGGTGTGAGATTATAAAATGGCTTCCTTATAGATTTCCTGAAGAAAGAAAAATAGCTAAAAACAGATAAATCAAAGGGAAGAAGCTGAATAGTCCTCAAGATAGTCTCAGTATATGCGAAATTTTACTCTCACTGGGATGTAAAATGACAGTCACACAAGTCTTTTTCCAACTTCAGTATAAATGATATTAATGATGCCCTTAAACTATTAGAAAAAATCAAAAAATCAGTCAGATCTCATCTTGTTATTTTAAAGAATTTAGAGTCCTATCAAACTACTTAGTATATCTAGATGGGAATCCACTTAAATGTATATAAAGAAAAAATAATGCAAGATACAGCTAAATTCTGTGCCATATTGGCAACATTTGCAGACTTCTGCAAGCTGTCAGAAGTAGGTAATGTGGTGGCATGGATATTTGTATCCTGACTACTTTCTTATTTAAATGACAAAGTCTCCATTACACACTAAAAATCAAGGTGTGCCATTCAAATCCCAATTTATGTATCTGGTCATTTTCCAACCACAGTCACCAGAAGAGAAAAGCCAAGGATTTTAGGATGAATTATTATATCTAATTGAGTTTTATTTATTAATCTGAAGAAGATTAAATTAAGTAGAGAAGTACTTAAGAGAATTTAACTTGGATATCAATAATCTGATTTCAGAATACGCTGTACATATTTGACAATTTGAGAATTTGGCTAATCGGGATAAATGTTAACACTTGCAATTCCTTTTTACAATGTGTTAAGTGACCAGTCAGGGCTTCACCGGTGGCTCACCTGGTAAAAAAAGAAACCTGCCTGCCAATGCAAGAGGTGCAAAAATGGAGGTTTGATCCCTGGATCAAGAAGATCCCTGGAGAAGCAAGTGGCAAGCCACTCCGGTATTCTAGCCTGGGAGATCTATGGACGCCCACTCCAGTATTCTAGCCTGGGAGATCTATGGACGCCCACTCCAGTATTCTAGCCTGGGAGATCTATGGACGCCCACTCCAGTATTCTAGCCTGGGAGATCTATGGACGCTCACTCCAGTATTCTAGCCTGGGAGATCTATGGACAGAGCCTGGCAGGGTGCTGTCCATGGGGTCACAAGAGCTGGACGCGAATGAGCACTCTTGGGCCAGGTGATTGGTCTAACCCCTCCTGTATTCTTGCCTGGAGAATCCCATGGACATAGGGCTGTTCAGAGTTGGACACAACTGAAGCGACTTAGCATGGCATGGCAAGTGATTGGTTTTGCAACTTTACATTGAAGTACAGTAAAGTTCATACATTAGCCAATTATTTAAGAGAATGTCATATTTCTGAGGGCTTCCTTGGTGGTTCAGATGGTACAGAATCTGCCTGGAATGCAGCAGGCCCAGGGTTCATTCCCTGGGTCAGGAAGGAAGAATCCCTGGAGAAGGGAGTGACTACCCACTCCAGTATTCTTTCCTGGTGAATCCCATGGAGAGGTCAGTCTGGCAGGCTACAGTCCATGGGGTCACAAGGAGTTGACATGACTGAGCAAGTAACACTTTTCACTTTCATCTATTTAATTAACGAGATTTACTTTAGTATTAGGGACAGTTTATAGTCAGCTGAATAATTTAAGTTCCTTAAAAGAAACTATAATCAATCTATAAATACATTTCAAAATGAGAAGTATATTTAATAATTTTGTAAATGAGGGGAAAAAACTGTATTAAGGCATCTTAAGAGTGATTATCATCATTTGCTATACTTTAGAGATGAAAAATAAAGCAGAACAGAAAACCAAGTTTAGGATATGTAATATCAGTAAATTTGATATTGACTATTTAAAGCAAAATGTGAACAGAAAATCCTCCCTGAGAACATCAATACTTACATTGGTACTAGGTAGGTGAACTGAATTTGCTATAAATAGAAATACTTCCTGTGATAACTTGGTAACCATGGAACAATTTAGAGATGGAGAGGTAGTTGCACTAAATAAGTAAATAAAAAGAATCAAAAGCTACTCTGTGATTGAACACTCCCAGACAACTGAGGGAAAGTTGATACTTTACCAGGCGTCATGCTGATTTCTCAAGTTTCTTAACCTTTGAACAACAAGGAATTGGAATTCTGAGGGAAGTCAGGGTGAATATTGCCACACGGAAGAAGTTTCTAAGGCTTAATGGACCACTCCGCACCCTGCATAGTAAGTGTCATTAACTGTCTTTCATAATTCTCATGCCACCTCTAAAAACAGTGATTGAGATATTTCACACGGTGATTAAGAAGCGGATGATGATTCTGGCTTTAATTTCATTTGATTGAAAAGTTATGGCACTCAAACCTGGAAGTCAGTGGGGGCTGTGTAGTTAACACTATATTAGCATTCAGTCCCAGGTGAGGAGCGGGCTGGGGTAGGGCTGGTGTCTGTGGCTTCTATTGCCATCATCCGCTACTCCTCACGGCGGCCAGAGGAGCCGTACTTCTGGGATACTGTGAATGATGCCATGGTCTCCTATCATTATAAACATGGTTGCTAAGGAGATATATTGGGCTGGTTTTACTCAATAGCTCCGGAGCCCTCATCGCCTAATGGTATAATTTGACAAGCAAATTTGAAAGCCATTTTATTTCCTCCATAGTTTGGATCCCTCTGGAGGCAAACAAACTCCACACACTTTCGGCCTCCACAGAGGCCTCATTTGTGAGAGCCACATCAAGGCACCGGTTGGGGGTTTTCTTCAAAATGAAACATTTGCGGCCAGTTGACATTGCAGAAGGTTGGGTCGAGCAAACTGTATCAAGAGGGAAGTGTTTGCTGACAGTTTGACAAAAGTACATGTTGCTTTTGCTTTACCAGCGGAGAGGGTAGGCGTTACACAACCACTCCCAACGAGACCTTGGGGTATTGCCTAACTATCGATTCACAGCTTTCACGGTGATGAATGAGGTCTTAGCAGATGCCTTGCAGAGAGGGTTAAAGAAGAATAGATTCCTCATACGTCTGCCCTTTCCCCCTCAGATTGGCCCAGGCAGATGCTTAGAGACAGAATGGTCTGGGCAGTTTAATGAAACCCATCTGCTTTGGCAGTTAACAGAAACGTCTTTCAGAAGCTCTTGGAAAGCAAAAGCAATTTAATTTTAAAAAGTCATATATAAGCATGTGTTATTATATATTTTACACACACATATGCACATATAGCAAAATACGTACTTATTTACTCCAAGGATAAAACTTTCATTTTCTGCAATCCCAGTTGGACGGATATATAGCTGTATCTACATCCCTGACTACACAGTTTTGACATCAATATATGGTTGTGTTGATTGAACGTAAAGGAAACTGAACCAATGCAAATCCAAAACATTTTTGTTAGGTTTGCAAAACAGCATAGGGAATTTTATAGCAAAACTTAATTTATTGAAAATATCTGAATATTCTGACAGCTTGAGGTATTGAAATCATACTGAATGCTTCCTTTCTCACAATGCCTTNTTGAACACTCCCAGACAACTGAGGGAAAGTTGATACTTTACCAGGCGTCATGCTGATTTCTCAAGTTTCTTAACCTTTGAACAACAAGGAATTGGAATTCTGAGGGAAGTCAGGGTGAATATTGCCACACGGAAGAAGTTTCTAAGGCTTAATGGACCACTCCGCACCCTGCATAGTAAGTGTCATTAACTGTCTTTCATAATTCTCATGCCACCTCTAAAAACAGTGATTGAGATATTTCACACGGTGATTAAGAAGCGGATGATGATTCTGGCTTTAATTTCATTTGATTGAAAAGTTATGGCACTCAAACCTGGAAGTCAGTGGGGGCTGTGTAGTTAACACTATATTAGCATTCAGTCCCAGGTGAGGAGCGGGCTGGGGTAGGGCTGGTGTCTGTGGCTTCTATTGCCATCATCCGCTACTCCTCACGGCGGCCAGAGGAGCCGTACTTCTGGGATACTGTGAATGATGCCATGGTCTCCTATCATTATAAACATGGTTGCTAAGGAGATATATTGGGCTGGTTTTACTCAATAGCTCCGGAGCCCTCATCGCCTAATGGTATAATTTGACAAGCAAATTTGAAAGCCATTTTATTTCCTCCATAGTTTGGATCCCTCTGGAGGCAAACAAACTCCACACACTTTCGGCCTCCACAGAGGCCTCATTTGTGAGAGCCACATCAAGGCACCGGTTGGGGGTTTTCTTCAAAATGAAACATTTGCGGCCAGTTGACATTGCAGAAGGTTGGGTCGAGCAAACTGTATCAAGAGGGAAGTGTTTGCTGACAGTTTGACAAAAGTACATGTTGCTTTTGCTTTACCAGCGGAGAGGGTAGGCGTTACACAACCACTCCCAACGAGACCTTGGGGTATTGCCTAACTATCGATTCACAGCTTTCACGGTGATGAATGAGGTCTTAGCAGATGCCTTGCAGAGAGGGTTAAAGAAGAATAGATTCCTCATACGTCTGCCCTTTCCCCCTCAGATTGGCCCAGGCAGATGCTTAGAGACAGAATGGTCTGGGCAGTTTAATGAAACCCATCTGCTTTGGCAGTTAACAGAAACGTCTTTCAGAAGCTCTTGGAAAGCAAAAGCAATTTAATTTTAAAAAGTCATATATAAGCATGTGTTATTATATATTTTACACACACATATGCACATATAGCAAAATACGTACTTATTTACTCCAAGGATAAAACTTTCATTTTCTGCAATCCCAGTTGGACGGATATATAGCTGTATCTACATCCCTGACTACACAGTTTTGACATCAATATATGGTTGTGTTGATTGAACGTAAAGGAAACTGAACCAATGCAAATCCAAAACATTTTTGTTAGGTTTGCAAAACAGCATAGGGAATTTTATAGCAAAACTTAATTTATTGAAAATATCTGAATATTCTGACAGCTTGAGGTATTGAAATCATACTGAATGCTTCCTTTCTCACAATGCCTTCAAGACTGGTTTTCACATACAGCTAAAAGTGAAAACGAAGGGGTAAAAATCATTATTTCAGCCCACATCAAAAATCATAGGTGATGTCTGAAAGAGATTTATTCTATACACAGTAGCTTCAACACCCTTTTATGCCTTGTGAACTATTTTTGTTTGAATTTGGCTTACACAGAAAGTTATTTAGTTAAAAACATTTTCATTGTTATTTAGTTATTTTGTTAAAAACATTTCTGAACTCAATGTTCAGAATTGAGTATATTGTAAAATATAGATAAACATATATATTTGTCATGTATACATATTTCCTGAAGAAAGAATAAAACATCCAGAGAAAAACTAGTGAAATTAAAAAAGCAAAAAGCATTAGTTTTGTTTAATATTTACATGTTGAAAGTTACAAATTTTTGATACTTTGTGACGTTTCTTAAATAGTTACCAATAATGGGCCAGTGCTGCCAGGCAAATAATATTTTTTTATAAAGAGAAATATAATGAGTTGATATATTGTAAATAAATTGAAATTTTAGGGAAGAGCTCTTAAACCAATTCCTATTTTATTAAATTTATTTTTTATTGAAAATATTCTTCACATAATGAAAGTCTTTTTTGAAAAATGTTCAGTCCTTTCGAAATTATGGCAAACATTTTTCAAATATTTATGAAGGATAACTAGGAGGCTAACCTGGGGGTTATTTAATTTATAGCAAATACATAATTTTTAACTATTAAATGATATGCTTATTCTTCTTTATGAAGAAACAACTCATACTATCAGTTTTAGAACATGAAATCTCATCTGCATTAAAGCATTAAAAAAGCAGTTTAAAACCAAATAATTGAATTGAGAACTTCCATGCTAAGACAATTTGAATAGAAATAAGTTATAAAAACTCCAGAGACCAAGCTGCTGCTGCTTAGTCGCTTCAGTCTTATCTGACTCTGTGCAATCCTTTGAACTGTAGCTTGCCAGGCTCCTCTGTCCATGGGATTCTCCAGGCAAAGAGACTAGAGAGGCTTGCCATGCCCTCCTCCAGGGGCTCTTCCTGACCCAGGGATCGAACTTGGGTTTCCTGCACTGCAGGCAGATTCTTTACTGCTGAGCCATCAGAGAAGCACTCGGATATCATAATATTTGTTTAAAACAATGGTTCTTAAATTTTAGAATGCACCAGAATCACCTGGAAGGCTTTATAAGCAGACTGCTGTGCTCCAGCCTGGAATTTCTGACTCAGTTGGTCTGCACTGGAACCAACCACATGCCTTTTCTACAAGTTCCCAGGTGATGCTAAAGCTGCTTGACTGAGGGCTATGCTCTGAGAACTGTACACTTATACTATCAATTTGATCTTTGAATGTGAATTCACTGCTACTAATAAAAGAACAAAAATATGAAATGATAAGAAAGGAAATGTTCATAAAAAACATTAGAGAGGAAGGAAAATGTTCTTTCATCTGTTTGAAAATTGGCTTTTTTTTTTTTTTTGGTTTATTTATCTTCTTTTTGCTTGCTCAGCAACCTACAGAGGAACCAGGAAATTGGAGGGGGAAGCATGAAGAGGCAATTTATTTATATTTATAGTCATTGACCTTGCTGTAGAGGAGTTTTTCAAATCTCACTCAGCCTTCTTAAGTCATGAAGCATTCTTCTTTTCCGTTGTTGTGACTTACTGAGATGTAATGGTAATTTTATAATGATATTGTATCCTTTATAATTTTTTATCATCACTCTACAACAGAACACACTTTGTATTATAGTGATAGAAAGCCTTGCAAAAGCTCTCTCTTTTTTTTTTTTTTAACTTAAGCAAACATTATTTGTCTAAATTTGTTGGGACATTCGTAGCTCTCTAATTTGTTTCTGTTACAAATTAATATAAATGTAAACAGCCCTGGTGTTTCCTCTTCATGACAGGGATTTCCTGGGATAGTCCCAGTAGGCTTTACTTCGCAGGTCTTGCAATTACTGCTTGCTGCTTCATTACCTGGGGCATTAAAACGAAGCATCGTGTTTGGATAATAAGGAAGTGCTTTCATACCTGGTCCACAAACCGGCGTAGCCTCCTTCTCAAATGGGAGCAAAGGTGAGCCCCTTCTTCTTGATACTTCTCTGATGGCATCTGAACTTGAGCCCCATCACAACAAGAGGGTGGTTTTCAGAAACCCTGGGTCCTAGCCTAGCTCTCCCAACAGCATAGACACTCAACGGGAGGAGACAATCTAAGAATGGCCGAGCATCCTTTTTCATATTTAAAATGATCATCTTTTTCCATGTCTACCCCCACTCTTTCTGGCAGAAGACTGATTCGCATACACTCCCAGATACTCATGCGTTGTTTGGGAACATCCCTCACCATCTCAGAGATGCAGTTTCCTTCCTTGGGTGGCTCTGAGTACACTCTCACATGGTTTTCAAACTCCAAAGGGAAAGAGTCCGTGGTGCCAAGTAAAAGCAATTCAATCACAATCAGAGCTTAAAAAAAAAAAAAAAAAAAAAAAAGAGGAACCAAAAACTTGTTTGAAATTAAAGCTCTTT
>SJYV01034926.1:573896-647067 GCA_006410875.1 Neotragus pygmaeus | reverse complement strand
TTAAAAAAAAAAAAAAAAAAAAAAAAGAGGAACCAAAAACTTGTTTGAAATTAAAGCTCTTTGTGCTTCTTCAGCATCAGGCATAACCCCCGATGCCTAGTTACAGCAGGTACAATGCCTAGAAAGGAAAAAAAGGGCCAGCCTATTTAAAAAAAAAGTTCACTCGTTTTTAATTTATAGAATGTCTCACTCACTGCCTTTAAAATGTTTTGTAAGCCGGTGAAGTTTGACAACATCAGGAAAGATGCTAAGTTCCTCCTTGGCCTTATACATTGATTCCTGGCCCCAGAAAACAATGGGGTTTTGAGGGCGTGTTTTGTATCAGAAAGCTCTTCTTCATTCAGAAAGAATCTCCCCAAATTTTTCTTCCCAAAAATATATTTTAAAAGATTCTGGCAAATGATCATATCATTCAATATGTGTTGTATAGTGGTAGTTGGTCTATACACTTCCCCCATGGATCCTTTTGTCGTCTTGGTCCTTTGATGAAGTACAGTTAAAGTCTCGGCAACCTCCGACACTTAACAGGAGAGAAGAGCATTTTGAGAGACCCCAAATTTTCACCATTGGATCTATTTAGGGAGGCTGTACAGAGCCCCTGTTTCCCTAATCTCCTACTGATTTCCAATGCAAATACTGCCAGCCAGGCTCATGGCCACAGGATTTAGTTGCTCACTTCACTGAAAACCATGTCAATGCAAATTCAGAGGATATACCAGCATGCAAATCCCCAAGGCCTCAGCAAGTTATAATTCAACCACGGCATTAGCAAAACAAGATAGCAATTATGCAAGAAATCAGCTGAAAGGTTATTTTTAATTTAAAAATTTTGTATCTTCACAGCTGGGAAAAATGAAACCCTGCCTCTTCTTTCTTGTAAAACCCACCCAGTAGAAGCCAAAGGCCATATGGTCCATGATCACAGGCATGTTGTAAGATGAGTTACACATACCCACACACGCCAACCAACAGTTACACAGACCGTTTCAGGAAGGGTAAAGAGACTTCTGGTGAGATTCAGTTGTTTTATTTTCTTCCATTTAAAAAAAAAAACTCATCTTTCAAAGATCAGAGCATAATTGCTATCCAGTAATGAAAGAGAGATGTTTGAAGGTAATTGCTGCTGCTGCTAAGTCACTTCAGTCGTGTCCGACTCTGTGTGACCCCACAGACGGCAGCCCACCAGATTCCCCCGTCCCTGGGATTCTCCAGGCAAGAACACTGGAGTGGGTTGCCATTTCCTTCTCAGATGCATGAAAGTGAAAAGTGAAGGTGAAGTTGCTGTGTCGTGTGCGACTCCTAGAGACCCTGTGGACTGTAGCCCACCAGGCTCCTCTGCCCATGGGATTTTCCAGGCAAGAGTACCGGAGTGGGGTGCCTTTGCCTTCTCCTGAAGGTAATTAGCTCTGGGCAATTTTTTCACCCTCATTTTTGAACTTATCTCAGGTCTGACTATTTCTCTTCAATTCCACTTCTAGGTGCTATTGCTAAGGTCACTTCAGCTGAGACAGGCAAAGACAGAGGTTCTACTTTTTATCAGTGTGAGGACCTATTCTCTGTTCAGAAAAGACCAAGGGTAACTTATGACTGGTAGAGCTATTTGGCAGGATGGTAAGAAGTTTGCCTGCAATGCAGGAGACCTGGGTCGAGGGAAGATCCCCTGGAGAAAGGCCTGGCAACTGACTCCAGTAGTCTTGCCTGGAGAATCTGATGGACAGAGAGGCCTGGCAGGCTATAGCCCATGGGGTCACAGAGAGTCAGACATTACTGAGTGACTCACTTTGTCACTTTTCTCAGTTTGTTTCCTCTAGGTCTGGAGAATGAGCGGGTGCTGTTTCTTTGAGAAGTCAGCTCTCGCCTGTACAAAATACCCTGGGCACGCTGCATTACTCATGAATCGGGGGCAAGCTAACCACATGTCCCATTGCAGTAGTTTCAGGAGCCAGAAAGACAAGCACCATTTTGGAAGGGGGAGAAAGGGAAGTTGTGTGGCTCCATTTAGGAATGGCTGGAGTTTAGGAAAGCAGAGAGCGGACTTGAGAACTAAGGGGTCCTCAGCCTGGTCTGGGTGAGAATGCTGGGTAAACGGACAAGTTGCTAAACTTTTGGATCCCCAGATATTCTGCCCGAGGTGTCTAACTCCTGTTTCTCAATGTATACCCAGAGTGAACAACACCCCAAAATCTCTGAATGAAAACCCCCTTTCAAGCAAAGTTTAAGGTGATTGTAGTCACGTTAAAATTTCACAGTTCACTTCAATACCACACAGCAGGCCTCCCATAAATGATAACATTATTAATTTACTTAGTACTGACTGTGTCCCTAATCTGTGGCTATAAGAGAAGCCAGAAATGAACATTGGGTTTTACTCCTGTAGTAGGATAAACAGAATCTCCTAAAGGAAAAATTTAACTGCAGATTGAGATAAGTGATCTATAGGCATTGAAGGCAGCCTTATGATCATAAGAAATTTACTTCAGCAGTGGTATCACAGTAGCTATGTGTTAATTCTTAAAGTCTGTCTTTAAGACAAACTCTGTTCACAGAAATCCCCTGTCATTCTGTCTTTCCCAGAGCATTTTGATCTTCAGATCTTATGTGCTAACCAGTTTTGCACTTCTGAATACATATTAGATCCCGTTAGGATTAAACGTTCTCTTTCTCCTCCTTGGCATCCAGTCCTGGATTTCCAAACAACCGTGCTCCCTGCATTAACTCAGCAGACAAATCACTCACTTTCTTTCCCAATAGAGATCTCTTGGAAAAGGGTATTTAGCCTGGTAGGGGCGACTGATCTCTTCGCTATTCAGCACAGCTAGTGGAGCATCTGCAGCAGCTCAGGATTCTAAAAGGTCAAGCCCCCTCACTGGACACGTTATATTATAGTCATTACTTTCCCTTGGTTTTCCCCCTTTAAGTACTGTTCTCAGGCTCCACTGAGTCTTGACCTGCCCACCTAGGACTGCTGATTGCTGAGTTACCATATCAAGAGTAAGAGCTCAGCCACACAAAATTGCAATGAATGGAGAGACCCAGAGGGACCAAACCTCCACAACAGGAAAATAGCAAAGAAGGAAGAATCTCAAAACTGCCAACCCATGATACTTGGATGCCGAAGTATTGGTATTACAACAGTGACTGAGACTTATAGATTCTAATTACTACAATGCAGTATCTGTCTTCCAGAAACACTTGAACATTGTCATTAACTAATACAGAGCACAGAGCATCTATCTTTTGGGGGTTTGTTCATTTGTTCAGCCACTTACGTTTAAATGCAAATCTGACCAAATTGTTCCCCACTTACAGAGTTTCGAGAATTTCTGTTAAGGACGTCCCTAGGAGTCCAGGGGTTAAGACTGAATTTCCACTGCAGGGGTGCAGGTTCAGTCCCTGGTGAGGAAATTAAGATCCCTAATGCCGTAAGACTTGGCCAATAAATAAATAATAAATAGGATTTCCCAAGTGATGCAATGGTTAAAGAGGCAGCTTGTCAATGCAGGAGGTGCAAGAGATGCTGTCTGATCCCTGGGTCGGGAAGATCCCTCCAAGTAGGAAATGGTAACCCACTCCGGTATTCTTCCCTGGGAAATCCCAAGGACAGAGGAGCCTGGCAGGGTCACAAACAGTCAGACACAACTGAGCACAAAACAGAGAAACAGAAATAATAATTAAGTCAAAGTCTCAATCAACTGGGGAATTCTGTGATTTAAAAACACAGTTTCTATTAAGCAATGTAAACAAGGTTCAATTCCCTACCAGTCCCTTCATCTACTGTGGCCCTTTCACCTTGGATCCTGTGCACCTACCATATTGAAGACAGAGATTTCCAATATGTCTTATTACTCTGTGAATTTGAGTCTTTTATCACACTTATTCTTTGATATGAAATCTACTTATTACATTCTCTTTTTTCTTCGATAGTTATTCATATCTCCTTGGTGAGGTCTTCCCTGACTCCCTGAAAAAGACTAAATAATTAGAAATTCCCGCTAATGTTTCCATTAACAATTTTTTTACTCTTTATTTTTTTACACAACATACTATACACAAATATTTTTGAGTTTTTGCATGATTTTATATTATGTTGTAGCCTCAAAAGCGTATATCCAGACTTTTGAGTTGTTTATTCCCAGAGGATAATATAGGTGCTGAAGCACAGCATGCTTTTGGGGAAAATGTGTTCAGAACATCAGGCATGAAAAATTGTGTCCATTTTAATAAATGGATGAATGAAGGAACAGGGATTGTGAACTGCTTCCATCGACAGTTGAAAACAGAACAAAATTAAAGGCCAGATCCTTGCATATTGCTTGTTTTGTAATCGGTGCTGAAATATCTGTGAAATCAACAAGAAAACCTTATGGAGGTAGACAAAAAGTCAAACTTGTGAGCTCTGAAAATGTCTCTTTTGCCAACACTGACCGCACAAGTATACCAGGTAGGCACATTTCAAATCTTTCAGATCCAATGTCACATTAGGAAAATATTTTTTTATTAGTGGATCAACTTCTGTGGTTAAAGAGCAATTTGTAAATGTTATCTTTTCAACTCAACTAATGTAGACAGTCTGCAAACATTACACTTATGCTCCAGAAGAGAGGCCAAGGAAGTGTGTATGTGTGTGTGTGTGTGTGCACGCACACATGTGTGTGCATGCATGTCTGCGTGTCTGTTTGTCTTTGTGTGTACATGTTGTGAATGGAAATCAACCTTCACCACGCTGAGTTTTCTCCAGCCTGTCTCTCTCAGTGCCTTGCTAGATTACATGGAGTTTACCAAGACGGTCAGGCAGAGATCCCAATCAATCATTTAAATGACTCTCCTTCCAGGTTTCACACACTCTGCTTGTGTAATCCTAGAGACTAGTCAATGACACAATTTATCTCTATTTTTTTCTCTGTTTTGATATGGGTCGTTTTTAAGGTCCCCACTGAATGTGTTATAGCATTGCTTCTGTTCTCTCTTTTGGCTCATTGACCCCAAAGCACGTGGGGTCCTAGCTCCCCAACCAGGGATCAAACTTGTAGCCCCTGCACTGATGATGTCTCAACCACTGGACGACCAGGAAGTCCCTTCTTCTCCATTTCCGTATCAGTCTCCCTCTTCTCCTTTCCAGGTGTGGCTTTCTACAATACTTCTTGTTCCCTGAATTGGGGGACAAACTAAAAATATAAATCATGTATTCTTCTCCCAGAGAGTTTGCAATTTAATGGATTACTAAAACTTGTTCCCTGTTTCAGTCATTGCTTCTTGATACACGACAATAATCACACCCTCCAAACTGCAGGACAGAAATGCAAGTATCAACATGGTCCTTATTATATGAGAAGGGCTTCAAGGAATCACCTTCCGTGTGTCCTTAAACCCTTCAACAGAAGGATTGCATCTTAGCTTATCCAATCTCATTTCTTGTTATGCTTCAAAGGACTCCAGTTATTCTGTGGGCCTTATATTCTCACACTCACACAGCTCCTAATTCTGCTTCAACTCTAGTTCTTTTTTCTGCATATTTTACCTTCTCTGCATACTCAAATTCTGCCCCTCTTTTGTGATGTATACCTCATCCCCACAAATAAACTTATATCCTGATGATTCTTTCTATCCCTGAAGTTCTGGTAAATATTACAAAGGTTAGCATATAATTGCATATTGATTTATAGTGTTCTCTATTTGTTCGATGTATGCACACTTTATTTCCCCAAGGATGATCTAAGTTTACAGACTTTTACAAATATCATATCTTAAATTAGTTTGTATTCTCCAAAGGCTGAATAACACTTCTCGTTTAGGAGTTGGGATTGAAGCATGTTCATTGAATTTTCCTTTGCTTATTACATCATTTGCTCACAGCTCCACACCTTCATTCATATACTTCTCTATGCCTGGGGTTTCCTCTCTCCACCTCCAACCTTATAAGCACTGACTTATTCATCAAGACCCAGAGCATTGAAGTATTTCTCCTTGGACATACCCCAAATTAATTTGATTTACTTACATGCTCCTATGATACTATAAACAGTACTCTACTTTAGCTGTAATTACATACCCTTACAATGTTAACATTTATAGATTTATCAAATTCATTACTATCTGTAGTAGATTGAAAAATGACCCCCGCCAAAAATATCCACCTCCTAATCCCTGCCTGTAACTTGGGAATGTTACATTATAAGGCAAAAAAACATTAAGGAGGGTTGAGGTATTGAAGATGTAACTAACTATCTTGAGATGAAAAGTTTACACTCACACTTAGAGAATATCTTTATACTTTTTCTTATTTTTCTATAGCTTAAATGGAATGTTGTAATCTTTAAATGTTTTAGCTGTAATAAATAATGAAGTCAAATCTTTACATTGCAATTAAATTTGAATACATTTAGCACAGTGTTTGATAGTTTTATACCAGCTGTACTGCAGTGTTGATTCACTTAGCAGCCTATATTCTAAAACTTGGGAGGTTTTCTGATAAAGTAATTTATAACTCACAAAAATGAAAAAGACTATCCTAGACTATCCAGGTGAGCTCTAACTCCATTCATACCTATCCTTTAAGGAGGAGATAGTGAAGAGTTGTAACACATATAAAGGAGAGTGTGTGCATGCGTGCTCAGTTGTGTCTGACCCTTTGCAACACTAGGTACTGTAGCCTGCCAGGCTCCTCTGTTCATAGAACTTTCCAGGCAAGAATACTGAAGTTGGTTGTCATTTCCTTCTCCAGGGCATCTTCCTGACCCAGGGATTAAACCTGAGTTTCCTGTGTTTTCTTCTGCAGGTGTATTCTTTACCACTGAGCCACCTGGAAAGCCAGGAGTAGATGATGTGTATGCAGAGCAGATATTTGAAGATGCTAATCTCAAAGATTGGAAGGACACACCCAAAGCCGAGGAGTGACAGAAGCTATCAGAAACTGGGAGAGACAGAACAGGATTTTCCCCTAGAATCTTCAGATAGAGCATGTCCCCTGGCACGGATTCCAGCCCAGGGATACTAACTTCAGACTTGTGACCTCTGAAAATATGAAATAATAAATTTTTATTCTTGAAAGCCATCTGGGTTGTGATATTAATAATGTTACACTCGCTGTGGGAAACTAACAGGCTATCTTTTAAATTGCTTAAACTATTTCTGTTTCTTTTCTCTCTGTCTTACCTTTAGCACTATACCCTCTGCATAAAAATGCACATAAATGCTTACTGAGTTCCTACTAGGTGCAAGGGTGATGCTACATGCTTGGGAATGTTGCCACAGTGAGGATTGTAAAGGCTGCATTTACTCTGACGGTGTTTACTTGTTAATATATCTAAACTGAAATTTTCCCTGAAAGTCCAGATTTGAATATCCAACTGCTTCTTGGACTTTTTCACTTGCATTTCCAAACGGTGCCTCAACTTTAAAATCAAAGACACATAACTTTTGAAGATTCACTCCAGTAATGTTCTCTGGATGTCACACTTCTGCTGTATTCTAAATTCCCACATCCACTAACCCAGCTGCATAAAGTAAAAGTCTTTTTTCCTCTTCGCTTACCCTCCACGTCCAACCCCTCTCAACAAATCCTCTTGTCCCTGCCTCCACACTATATCCCATTTTCGTTCATCTCTGTCATCACCACCATCACCCACATCCATAGCCCTAAGTACTATAGTGGTCTCTGAAATGATTTCCTTGCTCCTTCTGTTGTTCCTACTCCCTTTAATTCTGCATTCATTTTCCAGTATGTTCTTTTAAAAGAACAAAACAGGGAATTCCTTTCTGGTCAAATAGTGAAAACTCAGTGCTTTCACTGCTATGAGCTCAGGTTTGATCCCTGGTTGGGGAATTAAGAACACATCCTTGTGTGGAATGGCCAAAAAAAAAAAAAAAAAAAAAAAGCAAGAGCAAACCAGTTTGTCTCCTACCTAAAAATATTCTAGCACTTTACTACTGCTCTCTTAGCTCAGGTGCTATTATAAAATACCATAGACCTGAAGGCTTATTAACACAAGTTCTAGAGGTTGGGAAATCCAAGGTGAAGGTATCGGCCAGTCCTGTGTCTGATAAAGGTTTGTTTTGGTTACACAAGGTTGTGGCCTTGCTAAATCTTCACATAGTGTAAAGCAAGCAAGCTAGTTCTCTGTCCTCTTCTGATGAGGGCACTAATCCCATTCACGAAGACTCCACCCTCAATTGCCTCCTTAAATACTCACCTCCAAATACTATCATATTAGGGGTTAGATTTCAACATATGGGTTTTGAGGAGACAAAACAGCTCAGTTCATAACAACTACATTTCAAATAAATCTCCAAATTCTTACCTCATCGCATGAAACGTATTTCTCAGATTTCATTCCCTGCCATTTTCTACTTTGTTCACTATGCTCTAACACATGGCTTTATTTTAGATTTTCAGATCAATCTCACTCTTACCTTGGCATCCTTACAATGGGCTTTGCATTTTCTGACTGAAATGGTTTATTTCCTCAGAATCACTTAAGGTCACATTATCATCATCTTTTAAATCTTAATGTTTAAAAGGTAACTGATCCCGTTTTGCTACAAGAGCCAATTGTAAATCTTTGCACCGTATTTGGTATCTTTATTTGCATATCACCCTTCGTTAAAATGTAAGCTTCATGGTTGCAGAAAAACCCTCTCACTTTCACTTATCTCTTTTCCCAAGATCTAAATCAGTGTTAGCATGTCACTGTTTAGCATAGAATGATTTCTAAATAAATATCTGTTGGAAAAATGGAATGAAAATATAGGAGACCATTGTTGTTACTGTTTAGTTGCTGAATTATGTCCAATTGTTGTGACTCCATGGATTGTAGCCTGCCAGGCTCTTCGGTCTATGGGATTTTCCAGGCAAGAAAACTGGTGTGGGTTGCCATTTCCTTCTCCAGAGGATCTTCTCTACCCAGGGATTGTACCCGAATTCCCTGCATTGGTACTGCTGAGTCACCAGGGAAACCCATAGAAGCCCATTAGCCATAACCGATTAATGAATAATCTACAAATTTGAATATGAAAAGAGTTCACATGTTACCAGTCTGGGTTACAGCGAAGGACCTACAGCGGGAACTTACAAAATTGTTTCAAGACTGTATTTCTTTTTCTTTCTTTGCCTCAGTTCACATCGGAAGAACAGTGAAAACTACAGCCCAAAGCAGAGGAGGCCGTCTATCTTTTAGGAAGTAACGTCTCCTGCATGTCCTCAGTTTCAGGTTACACTGCTGGCTACCTGCATTTTTCCTTGTGCCTGGCTGGTCCTGCAAAGCAGGCCTTCTGCCGATAGTGCCCCTGGAGGGTGCTCTCTTGTTTATCTGATTTTCTTGGCTGCTGTCATTTATCTGATGACCTTCACAACTCACAGTGGCAATCACCTCCGTGACTTCCCTGTGTTCATATTTTGGAAGATAACTGCCTAACATAAGCCAAGCCACTGGCTGCTCCATTTCTCCACTCTGTGACACTTTCCCACACTCACTCCTGCCCCTGGTAGTCCCTGATCTTACAGAAAGTCGGCACCGTATTTCCCTGTCTTTTTGAATCCATTCTAAGGGAACCTTACCTCCTAGTCTGTTTGCTCACAAAAGGATCAGAGCTAATTACCAGTCTCATGTCTGCTTGTATTTTTCTCTTTTTCCTCTTTCTCTTTATGCTGTGACTTGAATGGAAGACATGGAAGTTTGTAAATTTGGCCTAATAATTATTTAATCATAGGACATCCTCAGTGGCTCAGTGGTAAAGAAACTGGCTGCAATGCAGGAGACACAGGAGATGCAAGTTCGATCCCTGGGTCAGGAAGATCACCTGGGGAAGGATATGGCCACCCTCCCCAGCATTCTTGCCTGAAAAATTCTATGGACAGAGTAGCTTGACGGCATACAGTTCACGGAGTCACAAAAAGTAGGACACAACTGAGCAACTGATTGAATTGATTGAATCTGATTGAAGTCGCTCAGTTGTGTCCAACTCTGCGACCCCATGGACTATAGCCTACCAGGCTCATCCGTCCAAGGGATTTTCCAGGCAATAGTACTGAAGTGGATTGCTATTTCCTTCTCCAGTGGATCTTACCGACCCAGGGATCAAACCCAGATCTCCCGCATTGTAGACAGACACTTTACCGTCTGAGCCACCGTACATTATTTAATTATATTTAGGAAGCTTTTAAACAAAAAAATATTATTATCTACATATTCCTTTATTCCAACCTTGTTTACTTACTAAGCCCAGTTTCTTTAAATACAAATTAATCACATGAGATATGACAAGTAAAAATGCTCAATAAATGGAAGATACCATCATAGCTAGCGTTATAGTTAAACAATTAACAAGGGAAAACCTAAGTTCTATTTGAATTTTTATATGTCTTTCTGGAAATGCTCTGCAAATACAGTGAATTTTAATTGGGTAAAAAAATCCTTTTTCATTTTCTCTCAGGGTGCCACAGCAAATGATTTGAAAACAGAATATTCTGTTAGTCAAGAAATGATTCTTGTACATGATGTCAAACATCAGCTTCCATTTAATTGCCTGATCAATACACCTTTTGAAGTCATGCATGCATCGTCTCATGTGCAGATTGAGATCATAGTTTGTGCCTACAGAAGGAGAGGAGGACAAAAAGCAGTATCCAGCATGTGGTAGCAATTGCCTTTGATCACGTCAAAAGGAAGATTTGTATAAAAGATGGACTTAGCAGTTTACGAAGCACATTCTCTCAATTTGTGAATATAGTCTGTATTTATGTCCTCCATATTATGACACTGAAATGTATTAACTACATCAATAAAACCTTATTTTTTCATACATAAACTGTATTTCAAAATAACATATGGGTTCAACGGTTCCTCTGTTTACTCTTGATTAATAAAGAAATTTTCGTAACACATTCCTCTGAATAAATTATGTTTCAGGTCCATACCTTGAAATCTCTAAAATCCATAAAAAAGAAAGAAATCAGCTCTCAATTTCTAGAAATTAGTCTTAGAAAAATGACATTAAAGAGTTATTAAAAAATAGGAATTTATTTCAAAAATGATGACAAAAAAATCCAAGGGAGATGAGGTAAATAATTTGCAACAGGAAATATTGGAATCTTCAAAATATAGTGAATTAAATATCAGATGAGATGAAATTCCCGTTCACATTGATTTCAAAGGGATGTTTCTGAAGAATTTCTTATCTTTGCTTTAAGAGTCGGCCATAAGCCACCGTCAATGTTTAAAGGCTAAAGCTATCTTTCTCCTAAACTCTGTCTGGGTAGATCTTAGCTCTTTGCCTTTGCCATTGGGTCTTAGACATTTTTCCATGAGGAGGGTGCCATGGAATTCTAGAAATCCTTCAGGGCATAATACTGTCAGTCATGCAAGGAAATTTCTTCAAGCAAAACTATGATTTATTCTGCCCTCTTAGCTTAAGTCTTCCCATAGTCCTCCAGGGTCTTCCATAATTCTATACATCAAAGGCAGGAAAAACCTATAATTTTAACAGCTGTGTTATTTCATTTCTAACCAAACACACTTTTTTTTCAAGGGTGAGAAACAAAATAAGTTCATATTGTTTTTAAAAGGAGAATCGACATGCTTCGCTATGAAACATAAGTCCCCTCCATACTGAGATAGTGTGGAGGGTAGCTTGGAGCACTCATCTTCACCCCAACCACTGGAACTCACCCCATCACACTGCTGAGTTGCTAGAAGTTTCCTTCTGGTCTCACAGTTATTCTGGGTTGAAAAACTCTGTGGAAAGAATATTGTAGAGTGGTTAGGTGGTTAACCAGGCAATTAGCTGTCATGCTGCTGGCTGGATCAAGGATGGAGTTCCCACTCACAGGAAGACTGAGTGGTGAAGTCAGGAGCAGAAGTGACAATTTCAAGTAAACCAAGCAGAGATCTAGCAGGGATTCTGCACATTCAAATATGGACCTGATTTCTTTGCAGTGGTTTTTTGACCACCTGGTTTTTTGACCAACTGTCCAATCCCAGTGACAGTCAAGCATCACACACCTGGACAATTCTCCCAGCTCAAACTCCTACTCTTTCGTTTTCCCAATCTCATCCAATGAATGTCTCACATTGCCATTACTCCTCTCTATTAAAATACTATTATTCTTTTTATTATTGTTCCTCTCATAATACACATAAAATGCATATTAGGAAGAGACCATTCACTCATAAAAACAACAACAATGAAAAAAAAAAAAACATGCAGAATCAATAGCAATATAATTTAGTGTTCTCTTTTCCACAAGAAAAACAGGGCTCTGACTTTAGAAATAACTCAGTCTGGTGTTTCCTCCCAGGAAAAGAAAGGATATGTTCATATTTATTGCTGGGGAAAAATACCTCTATAAGCAGATGATCCCTAAGGCAGCAATGGAGAAAACAAACAAACTAACAAAACCAACCGACATTTCCAAGCAACTGCATTAAAAAAAAAAACTGAGTTTTCAGATTCTGTTGTATCTGTCTGAACAACCTTAAGCCTGAGTAATTTTTAAAACCATTCAGACTAAACTCTAGTCAAATTTTAATTTTAGTCAATGATAGTCATGAGACCATAGGTCTTGAATCTAAAAACATTTTCATTCTCGAAATCCATTACAATTCAAAGCCTTTCTTCTGCTGGTTCTATTAATTTGTGGTCCAAATTGCCATTTATTTTTTCAATCTTTTGGTACTGATGAAAGTTTCAAACATATCCTTTTCACATTTCTTCACATAAAAAGTGTCCACAAAGTTGATTTAATATTCCTAACATGCATTAACTCTTTTATCAAACACTAAAGCTAAATGTCTATATGCAGGTCAAGAAGCAACAGTTAGAACCCGACATGGAACAACAGACCCGTTCCAAATTGGAAAGAAGTATGTCAAGGCTGTATATTGTCACCCTGGCATGTGAAATGCCAGACTAGATGAAGCACAAGCTGGAATCAAGATTGCTGGGAGAAATATTAATTACCTCAGATATTCAGATGACACCACCCTTATGGCAGAAAGTGAAGAAGAACTAGAGAGCCTCTTGATGAATGCAAAAGAGGAGAGTGAAAAAAAAAAAAAAAACAGGCTTAAAACTCAACACTCAAAAAGGAAAGATAATAGCATCCAGTCTCAACACTTCATGACAAATAGCTGAAGAAACAGTGGAAACAGTGACAGACTTTATTTTTTGGTTTCCGAAATCACTACAGATGGTGACTGCAGCCATGAAATTAAAAGACCCTTGCTCCATGGAAGAAAAGCTATGACAAACTAGACAGCATATATTAAAAAGCAGAGACATTACTTTGCTGACAAAGGTTCATCTAGTTAAACCTATGGCTTTTCCAGTAGTCATGTATGGATGTGAGAGTTGAACTATAAAGAAAGCTGAGCACCAAAGAATTGATGCTTTTGAACTGTAGTGTTGGGGCAGACTCTTGAGAGTCCCTTGGACTGCAAGGAGAGCCAACCAGTCCATCCTAAAGAAAGTCAATCCTGAATATTCACTGGAAGGACTGATGTTAAAGCTGAAACTCCAATACTTTGGCCACCTGATGGGATGAGTGACTCAATTAAAAAGCCCCCGATTCTGGGAAAGATTGAAGGCAGGAGGAGAAGGTGATGACAGAGGATGAGATGTCATCAATGGACAACTCAATGGACATGAGTCTGTGTAAACTCCAGGATTTGGTGATGGATAGGGAGGCCTGGCGTGCTGTAGTCCATGGGGTCACAAAAAGTCAGACAGGACTGAGCAACTGAACTGAAACTAAATGTCAATGATATATAGCAAAATCAAATATGAATGAGTACAATAATAGCTGAAAGTTAAAGTTTCAGTTGCTCCACTATTTGCAATCCCAAGGACACCTGTGCTTATGGAATTCTCTAGGCAAGAATACTGGAATGTGTTGACATTCCTTTCTCTAGGGCATCTTGTCAACCCGGGGATTGCACCCAGGTCTCCCACATTGCCAGTAGATCTTTACAACCTGATTCACCAGGGAATCCCATAAAATCAGCTCAGTGAAGTCGCTCAGTCATGTCCAACTCTTTGGACCCCGTAGAATGTAGCCTACCAGGCTCGTCTGTTCATGGGATACTCCAGGCAAGAATACTGGAGTGGGTTGCCATTTTCTTCTCCAGGGGATCTTCCCAACCCAGGGATTGAATCTGGATCTCTCGCATTGCAGGCAGACAGTTTATTCTCTGAGCCACCAGGTAAGCCCAATATAACTAATAGAAGTCAAAAATTATCAATCCCATTGCATTCTGCCATGCTAACCTTTTCTCATTTCTACTTATGTCTGTGCATGCTAAGTTGCTTCAGTCAAGTTCAACTCTGTGCCCTTATGGACTGCAGCCCACAAGCCCCCTCTACTCTTCAGGCAAGGAGTAGAGGGAGTAGGTTGCCATGCCCTCCTCTCCTGCATTGGCAGGTGGGTTCTTTACCAGTAGCACTACCTGGCAAGCACCACTTCCTGCACACAACTTCCTAAACAACAAACGTGAGATTTTTAAATGTTTGCTTTATAATTCTATATATAATGAGTCTGCAAAGGAGATAAAACTATATATTGAGTTAAAAGAAATAGACTTTGTGGAAGTGAAGTCTAGAAGCTCAGTTGCTGTTTGTGTAAGGAGCTTCTGTGTTAAATAAAAGCATTGGACTAAATGATTTCTGTGTTTCCTTTCAGCTCTCGGGGTCTCTGATTATTATTAGGCATTTGTTCATGTTTCTTTTTGGAGATTAGGGACACCATTTTTAGTTGGTGTGGTCTGTCTGTTTTCTCAGTTCAATTTATTCACCTTGTAAAAAGACACCATAACTGCACTGCCTTCACTCCAGGAGTTTCTGTGAAAACACAGCACGTGGGAGTACTTTATGGACTAGAAACATTTTGCAAATCATGATGGTAGTTCGACATTCCATGCTATAAACTAGTACCAGAAAGCAGAATTTAGGGTTGAAGTGTTTGGCCTTGATAGTCTAATTCAGACTGAGTCTCTGTCGGCCCAATGCCACTGAGTCTGGCGCCTAACTTTGAAAACAGGGATTCGGGCATCTACTTAATGAGATTATTGTGAGATAAAAGATATACAGCTCTCATCACAAGACCATGCACATGATAAGCACTTAGTAAATGCCAGTGATGATCTTTGTGTACCCCTAGTTTGTTGGGCATGCTTCTGGGCAGTGATCATGAAACAAAATTTAAGTGAAAATAAATTAAAAAAAATTAATTGTAATAATTTATTAGAGTGGCTGTTTCCCAGAGATTGTTCTATCTTACAAAAGAGGTTATTGTTGCTGTTCAGTTCCTACTTGTGTCCAATTCTTTGTGACCTCATGGACTGCAGCACATCAGGCCCCCTTGTCCTCCACTCTCTGGGAGTTTTCTCAAATTCACGTCTATTGAGTCAGGGGTACTGTCTAAACATCTCATCCTCTGCTGCCCTCTTCTCCTTTTGCCTTTAGTCTTTCCCAGCATCAGGATCTTTTCTGATGAGTCAGCTCTTCACATCCGGTGGCCAAGGCAGAAGTAAATAAAAGTTAAGGCTGTTTGGCTTCTTTCTCTTTCAAGTGGGAAAGAACAGTATATAGAGGTCTTTGATCATCATTCTCAAGATACAGATACATTCTTTTAGGAGAGATGAAGATTGTATACTGTTAACAGCCCATCAGACTTTTTTCCCTCAAACTGTGCTTCCAAATACTAGTATTCCACAGATGTTAAACAGGTTTCATGTGAGAAACGATCCTGTAATTTAATAAAGTGAGGGAATGCTAAGTTAGACAAAAGTTAAACATATTTCTTTCCTGTACATTTTCTCAGAGATGTTAATGAAATGATGTGCATTATAAATTCTTGGAAAGGGAAAACAGTATACAATGGTTTTAAGCTACTTTTGGTTAGAATCATGTCATCAATTTGACTACTTCTCACTGTTTCATTCATTGCCTGACATCTATTAACAGTATATACTCAGTCACTCTTATTTCAATGAATAAGTAAGACCCAGGCAGGATGACGAGTAGAAAAGGCACTCAGACTAGCACTTGTTAAAAAGTGTCTTATTTTTGCAGCTCACAACCCCTGAACAAGAAAATGGGCACATCTTCTGGGGAATTCCCAGGTGGCGTTAGTGGTAAAGAACCCACCTGGTGATGCAGGAGACATGAAGGACATGTGTTTAGTCCCTGAGTCAGGAAGATTCCCTGGAAGTGGGCATGGCAACCACACTCCCGTATTCTGGCCTGGGAAATCCCAAGGACAGACGAGTCTGGCGGGCTACAGTCCCTAGGGTCACAAAGAGCTGGACAGGACTGAAGCAACTTAGCATGCACACAAGGTTAAAAACAAAAACACATCTTGATTGGAAATAACTTTTAGTTGAGAATGGCGGCTGGGGGTGAGTAGATTTTCTATGATCTAGTTGACTTGCTACCTTTTAATAGCAAGAGCATCAGGACTGAAGGGAGGGAGTTCTTGGTCTCAGCTACAATTGCTTTATTTATGATAAATCATCACCCTTATCTTAGGACAAGTATACAAACATTATTAGTGATTAATGAAATAACCTACACAGGCCTTTAAATTATCCAGGCATCAGATAGGATCTGTGATCCTCTAATGCAGGAAATTGGAAGAAGTAGGCTACACTCAATCTGAAGCAATCTTTCTTTCTGTTTGTTGTACATTTAATGGCCTTTAATTTCATCTAAAGTCATCCTGTTCCCATGATCTGGAAAACATCTGCACGGGGAACGCAGGAGGCTTTTCCCGACATCTATTGGACTCTTGAGAAGAGCGCTGAACGCCCTTTGAGAGTCCTTCGTTAACACTGCAGCGGACCCATCACTCTCGGCCGTGTTTCCACTCCCACTCTACACAGGGCACTTGCTTACACAGCATCAAACCACTCTCGCCTTTACACCTTCTAAAGTTTCCCTTTTGCCCTCAGATAAAGCTCAGGCTTGCTTGCATGGCTTATGAGGCACTTCACAGTTATCTCCTAGACCCATCTCCCTGCCTCACTTCCTGTGCCCCAGCTAAACTGGATGTCTTTCAATGTCCTGAGGAAAGGACTTTTTATCTCATCTCCACATATCTGTCAGTGCTGTTTCCTCTGCCCAGAGTGGTCTGTTTCCCGCACCTGCTTTCTCCTCCTCTTTCAGGTCTCTTTCGATTGAGTCTCCAACAGAGACTCCATGTTGACTTCCTTCTAATTGGTAAGGAGCCCCTTTTATGAATTTCAAAAGCATTATGCTCCACCTCCTAGAATCCACTTACCACACTGCGTTCCAAACTGCCAGTGTACTTATTTGTTCCTCTCATTAGATTTGCCTTTTTTTTTTTTTTTTTTTTTTTTTTTTTCTTTNGGAGCCCCTTTTATGAATTTCAAAAGCATTATGCTCCACCTCCTAGAATCCACTTACCACACTGCGTTCCAAACTGCCAGTGTACTTATTTGTTCCTCTCATTAGATTTGCCTTTTTTTTTTTTTTTTTTTACTTTTTTATCCATAAGGTCTAAGGCAATACCTGTGCAGAGCAGTTTAGTGTTTTGTTAAAAATATTTGTTGAAAGAAGGAATAAAAAATCATGTAGACATCATATATCCTTAGTGCCTATATGCGTACTGGTTAAAATTTGGTAAACGTGGTGGGCAAAGTCCACAAATATATATGTAACATAGAAAAAGCTGTTGGTGAATGCTTATAATAATAACAAATGTTCTGCAGGGGGAAATAGTGGTTGAGAGGAGGATATGGTGTAGAATCTGGAGCTATACAACATCAACCTGGAAAAACAGCAAAATGTATTTTCAGAAAACAGGTAAATTAAAAAAAAAAAAAAACAGGCAAATTTCAAATCAAGAGAAGCCTTGAATTTGTTCAGAAGAACAAAGGGAATATAGTATTGAAGATGACTAAATAGTTTATGGTGTTTATTGAAATAGATTAATTGTAAGATATTAATATCATCACGCTATCTGATTACCAGAACACTATCCCTCTTCATCTTGGACACATGGTTAGACATTGTCCAGCCTCCCTTCCTTTTAGGGATACAGGTACTGCTCCATGTTGCCCATGGCCTAGGGGTGAACATGTCTCTTTCTGCCCCTGCAGGTTGAATGTACGCTAGCAGGAGACGCTCATAGAGCCACGGCAAAGAAAGAACTGGGCTTCTAAACCACTGAGGGATTAACATCTGCCTCTTCATCAAGAACACACACTTCAGGCTGATATGTGATACATTCTAAATTTTAGAACAGTATGGTGCAAATATTATTACAAACTTCAGGGTATTTTTAAATTTTCAACTGCATACATTTTATATTTTTTTATTCAGACATCACAAAGACTTTAATTTTATTAAAGAAGTTAAGGTTACCAGGCTTTCTCTGTATATACAATTGACAGTACTTTTATTTTGTTTATATTTCTTAGGGGCTATACATTATCGAGAAGGAAAGAGAAGAAGTAAACAACACTTAGAATATATAGATGTATTCATAGGTAAATATATACACACAGATGTAGTATAGATATCAATAGAGACTTTCAAGTAACTGTTAAAACTACATAATGATTTTAATATCCATTCAAGTAGTACCAAGATCTTGCTATAAAGAAGTATATTGGAGTTGAGCTGCATAAGTTGCTTGTATATTTTTGGGATTAGTTGTTTGTCAGTTGCTTCATTTGCTATTGTTTTCTCCCATTCAGAAGGCTGTCTTTTCACCTTACTTATAGTTTCCTTTGTTGTGCAGAAGCTTTTAATTTTAATTAGATCCCATTTGTTTATTTTTACTTTTATTTCCAGTATTCTGGGAGGTGGATCATAGAGGATCCTACTGTGGTTTATGTCAGAGAGTGTTTTGCCTATGTTCTCCTCTGGGAGTTTTATAGTTTCTGGTCTTACATTTAGATCTTTAATCCATTTTGAGTTTGTTTTTGTGTGTGGTGTTAGAAAGTGATCTAGTTTCATTCTTTTATAAGTGGTTGACCAGTTTTCCCAGCACCACTTGTTAAAGAGATTGTCTTTACTCCANGTCAAGCGTTTTCCACAGACACCTGCAAGACTATTACAGAGAATGTATATAGGCCTTAGCCATACTGCATTGTCACGAGTTTTCAATATTTGTCCAACTGTTCCCATTTCTACTATACATGCATTTTTATTACTAATATATCTTACCAGATTATTCTTCAGGTTTTACTATAGTTACTCAGCTCCTTTGAAAGCATTCTTTCTTGTACACAGAGAATATTCACATTAATAAATTTTCCAACCACTTCAAACATGGCATTGACTCAAATAGCAACCTGTGAGCAGTATCAGTATCTGATGACTCATCAAGAACTACAGAAAACCACTTGAAATCAACTGGCATGTTTTTTTCTTAATTGACTATTGCTATTTTACTCAAATTCTCAAATCTTTGAACAATCGTTCTCACTCAAAAGCTGTTAGTCCTAACCAAGTTCATTTTTTCTGAGTACTTGGGTCAGTGCTGTGTGCTGTGCTTAGTCACTCAATCGTGTTCAGCTGTTTGCAAGCCCATGGACCCCAGAGGAGCCCACCAGGCTCTGTCTGTGGGGATTCTCCCTGCAAGAATATTGGAATGGGTTGCCATGCCCTCTTCCAGGGAACCTTCCTAACTCAGGGATAGAACCCAGGTGTTCTGCATTGCAGATGAATTCTTTGCCATCTGAGCCACGAGGGAAGCATCAGACACAATTGAATAAAATGAGGTTCTTTGGTTTATGAGTGAGTCATTCACAAACTGTAGTTCTAGCCTCATTTTTAGTTTTACTTTTGTGAAGAAATTCTGGCATTTTTAAATATCCCATTTAAAATTTTCATAATTTTTCATCTCTTTTCTGTAAGTTAACAATGTTGTCATAAGTGCTTATGCTGACATCAATGATATCAATATATATTCTATTCTTTTAATACAGTTATATTTGAATAATAAACACAATATTTCACAACTAATTCTATAATAAAATAAACTATAACCTGTTCTATTTTAAAAGGATAACAAGATGCGTATGCGTTTGAAGTAAATGAGTAATTCTTAGCTTGAGGCCCATACAGAAACAGGTAGCAAGCTGAATTTGGTCCGGAATGCATGTTTGCTGATCTGGTCAATTTGGCTTCCTTACCCACTGACTCCTGGTTGGGTTTGTCAGTGGTAATACTGCCAAGGATTGATAAAACGGGGAAGAGCATCTTTCAGGTATTTATTCCCTTGTCACTGGCCCTCTCTGTGGGATTATTGCATGTTGCTTGCATACACCAACTGAAGTTTTAAGGCTTCGTTAATCCACTTGAAGGTTTATCAGATAGCCTTCTACACGCAGATCTCTCTCTTTCTAGGTTCTCGTAACTGTTTCATTTGTTTTTTCATGTTTAGGTGTATTAAAGGGATTCCAGCATTACCAGCCCTGGCCTTATGCACAGGCCTTATGGTTTCCTATACTGTGGCTTTATAAATGGTTAACCAAATTATCCTAATTTGTCCAGAATGTTTTCTAGTGGAACCCTAACTATTCCAGATACTAATTTTTCAGAGTTAATGTATTATGACTACATCATTCCAAATATACTAGGCACTTTCTAAGTGCAACTGAGATTGCACCTCCTTTCTTTCCTGGTATACCTTCCTATTGTAAAAACTTGTGTTGAGGATAGAAGAGTCTGATAAGAGAATCAAAGCCAGAGTGAAGTGAGGGAGAAAAAACAATTCTTACTCTGAGGGTTGACTCCGAAGTCTTGCAGGTAAATTGCCTTTCAATTTTCTCTAGTTATTTCTGTGGTTGAAATGTTCTCTAGCTAAAGGTCTTTATAAAACCTCTCTTAAATCACCACTCAAATACCCAGAAAAAAGGGTCTTCCCTGGTGGCTCAGTGGTAAAGAATCTGCCGGCTAATGCACGAGATGTGGGTTCAGTCCCTGGTCAGGAAGATCCCCTGCAGAAGGAAATGGCAGCCTATGCCAGTATTCTTGCCTGGGAAATTTCATGGATAGAGGAGCCTGCGGGTTACAGGCCATACGGCTGCTAAAGAGTCAGATGTGAGTTAGCAACTAAACAATAACTCAGAAAACAGAATAAATATGGAAACTCTCAACACCATACACTTAAGAATGCTTCACATGCTATTGCCAGAGTCAGAGAAATATTCATCACTTATAACACAGATAGAATTGAATTGAAAACGAATCCGAGTTTCTCATAAGTATTAGGTACACAACTGCCAGTCTGACTGAAGATAAAAAGGCCCTCTGCTTTTCTCTCTATCTGCCTCTTGGTACATAAATACATTTTCTTAACTACTTGGGACACAGTCATACCTGGAAATTATGTTGGTTTTGAGACTACTCCTCATCTCATTAAATTATTAATTAGATTGTAGAAAAGGCACAGCTAAGGCAAATTGCCTTCTGATTAAAAAAAAAATTATGAATTCAGAAAACGTCCCTTGAACATTTACCATATGCCTGTCTCAATATTAGGTGTTGAGAGAATAAGACGGTGATCTCTCAAAGAGCCTGTAGTTTGTTGTGAAAATAAAATGACTATAATTTAGGACAAGATGCCTCATGGGAGCATAGAGTTTAGGTCAGAGAACTTCTCCTGAAGGAAACAATATCTAAAAAGGATGTACGAAGGGTTATTAATGTAAAGTTATATGGATTATTAATATAAGGTGATTTGCAATAGAAAAGCATGTGCATAGTTCTGAAAGAAATAAAATTTGTAAAATAAAACACTAAGAGACAGTATATGAATGTAATTTAGAAGAATCCTTTGTCAGATAAAAAAAACAAGTCCATACTTCAGTTTTGTTTAAGTAAAAGAGATGTTATTTGATATGTTTGTTTCAAGAGGACAGAAATGGGACTCTGGAAAAGGAAAGCTTACTATTACACTTGGGGAACATTGGTACCATGGGCCCTTCAAGATTCTCAAAGAATTTTTCTTTACAGGGAGGAGTAAACAAGACTGGATAAAACCAGATTTGGGGAAGTGAGATGAAAGTTGGCATGATTAGAGTAGATCAGAGATTGTTTTACCCTGATACCAAAGTGTACTTCAGAGAGGCCTCAGGGCCTCTCAGTACTGCAACGTTGATTCAGACCAAGTCAGAGTTCAAGGTCCTGGCAGAAGTAAAGGAGCTTAAGGCAATATTTGCTAATAAGCATTTTGTCCCTGTTGATCAGGGGGCAAATTGTTCAGTGAATCATTTATGAAAAAAGAATGGAATTTGGAGAGTCTATGTGTGACCTGATCATAGGTTAAAAAAAAAGTGGGGCATTCTCGAACTTTATCTAAGTCATAGCCAAAGAATGGTTCCGTGCTACAAGGTGTTTATGAAGGGAAGACAAGTTGCAGGATAGGAGAACCTTGAACTCACCTCCTTTCATCAGCACACCAAAATCACGACTAACTGCTGAACAACCATTGATGAGAAAGACTGGAATCTACCAAAGAAAAAGATATCCTACATCCAAAGCCATAAGGGAGAAACCAAGAAACAGTAGGAGGATGCCTATGTGGTATACTCAAACCCTATACCAGCCAATGGGTGGCCCACAAAATGGTGAATAATTATATCACAGAACTTCTCCCACAGGAGTGAGACCTCTCAGTCCCACCCTAGGCTCCCCAGTCAAAGGGCTCTGTATCAGGAGAAGGAGGCTTCAGAACATTTAGCTTTGAAAGGCAGTAGGACTTGATTGCAGGAATGCCGTAAGACTAGGGTTAATATAGAGGGAGGGCACACACAAGGTCTCACGCACACCAGAACTCAGGGCAAAAACAATTACGCCACAGGAGCTTGGGCCAGACCTACTTGTTGGACTTGGAGGACTTTCTCAGGGGGCAGGAAGCAGCTTTGGTTCACTCTGGAAACCCAGACACCAGTAGTGGCAATATTGGAAAATAATTCAACTACACGAACTCTCGTGAGTCAGACATCTTGTTTGGGTCATTAGTACCAAGACCTGGTTCCACTCAATAGCTTTTAGCCACCAGTGCTGGGAAGCCTCAGGCCAGTCAACAGGTTGGGACACAGCCCCACTCATTAGCAGACAGGCTGCCTAAAGACTTCCTCAACTCACAGTCATTCTAGACATGTCCCTTGGCACTGCCCTGCCCATCAGAGGGCCAAGACTCAGTTTTACCCACAGCTGGGTAGGCAATTATCCCTTTCTCCAGGAATTTACTTGGGCTCCAAAATTACTGCAGTGGTGACTATAGCCATGAAATTAAAGATGCTTGCTTCTTGGAAGGAAAACTAAAACAAACCTAGACAGTGTATTAAAAAGCAAAGACATCTCTGCCAACACAGGTTCCTATAGTCAAAGCTATGGTTTTCCAGTGGTCATGGACAGATGTTAGAGTTGGACCTTAAGGTTGAACACCAAAGAACTGATATTATTTTTATTATGTTAGAGAAAGGACTTCCCCAGTGACTCAGCTATAAAGAATTTGCTCGCAATGCTGGATCCCTGGGTTGGGGAAATCCCCTGGAAGAGGGCATAGCAACTCACTCCAGTATTCTTTTCTAGAGAATCCCATGGACAGAGGAGCCTGGTGAGTTATAGTCCATAGGGTTGCAAAGAGTCAGACATGATTGAAGCAACTGAGTATGCATGCATGCTTGCTGGAGATGACTCTTGAGAGTCTTTTGGACTGCAAGATCAAACCAGTAAATCCTAAAAGAAATCAACCTTGAATATTCATTGAAAGGACTGATGCTGAAGATGAAGCTCCAATACTTTGGTCACCTAATGAGATTGGAAAAGAATACTGATGGGAAAGATTGANACTGCAAGATCAAACCAGTAAATCCTAAAAGAAATCAACCTTGAATATTCATTGAAAGGACTGATGCTGAAGATGAAGCTCCAATACTTTGGTCACCTAATGAGATTGGAAAAGAATACTGATGGGAAAGATTGAAGGCAAAAGAAAAAGAGGGTAGCAGAGGATAGGAGGGTTAGATAGCATCGCCAACTCAATGGGCATGAATGTAAGCAAATTCCAGGAGATAGTGATGGACAGGGAAGCCTGGCATGCTGCAGTCCACGGGGTCGCAAAGAGTTAGGCACAACTTAGTGACTGAACAACAACAACAACCAGAAATTCTCTAGACTAGCCTAATCCACCGGGGGAAGACACCAGAAGCGAGGGACCTATGACCCTGAGCCTGCAGAACTGAGTCCACAGACACAGGTTAGAACCTATCCTGGGACCAGCTGGTCCTTGGCTCTTGATTGACAATAAGGGAACGTACTTCTGGGACACATAGGACATCCCCTACAGAGGACCACTTCTGCAAGGTCAAGAAATATAGCATAGCTTACTCAATACATAAATGTACAAAGAGAAATTTAAACAAAATGAGGCAACAAAGGAATACGTTGCAGATGAAGGAACAAGATAAAACCCCAGAAGAACAACTAAGTGAAGTGGAGACTGCCAACCTACCTGAGAAAGAGTTCCTTGTAATGATTATAAAATGATTTAAGAACTTGGGGAAAGTATGGATGCACAGAGCAAGAAATTACAATAAGTTTTTAGCAAAAAGTTAGAAAACAGAAAGAATAACCAAGCAGAGTTGCAGAATACAATAACTGAAATGAAAAATACACTAGAAGGAATCAAAAGCAGAATAACTGAGATAGAAGAATGGATCAGTGAGTTGGAAGACAGAATGGTGGAAATCACAGCCATAGAACAGAATAAAAGAGAGATAAGCTTACAAACGAAACAAATGAGGGCAGTTTAAGCGACCTCTGGAACAGTGTTAAACACACCAGCATTCATGTTTCAAGAGTTCCAAAAGGAGAAGAGAGAGAGAAAGACCTTGAGAAAAGATTTGAGGAGATAATATGCTGAAAATTTCCTTAACATGTGAAAGGAAGCAGTCACCCAAGCCCAGGAAGTGCAGAGTCTCATACAGGATAGACCCAGGAGGAGCACTGTGAGACACATGTTAATCAAATTGACATAAAGACAAAGAAAACTTTTAAAGCAATAAGGAAAAAGCAACAAATAACATAAACGGGAATCTTCATGAACTTATCTGTTGATTTTTTAGCAGAAACTCTGCAAGCTAGAAAGTAGTGGCGTGACATATTTAAAGTGAAGAAAGGAAAAAAACCTACTACCAAGAATACTCTACCCGGAAAGTTTCTCATTCAGATTTGATGGAGAAATAAAAAGTTTTGCAGAGAAGCAAAAGCTGAAACAACTCAGCACCATCAAACCAGCTTTACAACAAAAGCTAAAGGAACTTCTCTAGGTGGAAAAGAAAAGGCCACAATTAGAAATGACAAAGTTACAAAATGGGAATGCCCACTAGGAAAGGCAAACATACAGTAAGGTAAGAAACCATCCACATGCAAATTTGATATGAAAACCAATAATTGTGAGAGTAGAAGGATACAGGTGCAGAATATTTTAAATGCATTTGAAATTAAAAGATTAACAATTTAGAAAAAACCTGTATGTATATAGACTGCTCTATCAAAACCTCATGGTAACTACAAAAAAAAATCTAAAATAAATATGTACACAAAAGACAAAAAGGATTCCATGCAATAATAAAAAAGTCATCAATTCACAAGAAAAGAGAAAAAAGGAAAAGAAGAAAAAAAACTACAAAAGCAAATCCAAAACAACTAGCAAAATGGCAATAAAAATATTTATTGATAATTACATGAAAGGATTGAATATTCTAACCAAAAGAGATACCCTGGCTGAATGGATACAAATTAATACCCATGTATTTGGTGTCTACATGAGACCCACTTCAGATCTAGAGATACATACAGAATGAAAGTGAAGGGATGGAAAAGGTATTTTGTGCAAATGGAAATCAAAGGAAAGCTGGAGTAGCAATATGCATATCAGAGGAAATAGACTTAAAAATAAAACACTGTTACAAAATAAAAAGGACACTACATAATGATCAAGGGATAAACTCAAGAAAATTTAACATTCATAAATATATATGTACCCACCAGAAGAGCACTTCAGAATATATAGGGCAAACTTAGCAGGCATAAAAGGACAAGTTGAAATTAACACAATAACAGTGGGGGATTTTAACATCCCCTGCTTACATCAACAGATAAATTATGCAGATAGAAAATCAATAATAAAACCCAGATTAGGCCAGATGAACTTAATTGACATTTGTAGAGCATACCATCTGAAATCAGCAGAATACACATTCTTTTAGTGCACATGGAACATTCTCCAGGATAGATGACATACTGTGCCACAAAGCAAGCCTCAATACATCTTTCAAAATTGAACTCATATCAAGTATCTTTTACAAACACAATGCAATGAGATTAGAAATCAGCTATAAGAAAAAAAATGCAGCACTGTTTATAATAGCCAGGACATGGAAACAACCTAGATGTCCATCAGCAGATGAATGGATAAGCAAGCTGTGGAACATATACACAATGGAGTATTACTCAGCCATTAAAAAGAATACGTTTGAATCAGTTCTAATGAGATGGATGAAACTGGAGCCTATTATACAGAGTGAAGTAAGCCAGAAAGAAAAACACCAATATAGTATACTGACATATATATGGAATTTAGAAAGATAGTAATGATGACCCTGNTGGAGTATTACTCAGCCATTAAAAAGAATACATTTGAATCAGTTCTAATGAGATGGATGAAACTGGAGCCTATTATACAGAGTGAAGTAAGCCAGAAAGAAAAACACCAATATAGTATACTGACATATATATGGAATTTAGAAAGATAGTAATGATGACCCTGTATATGAGACAACAAAAGAGACACAGACATATAGAACGGACTTTTGGCCTCTGAAGGAGAGGGAGAGGGTGGGATGATCTGAGAGAATGGCAGTGAAGCATGTATACTATCATGTAAGAAACAAGGCGCCGGTCTATGTTTGATGCAGGATGCAGGATGCTTGGGGCTGGTGCACGGGGATGATCCAGAGAGACATTGTGGGGTGGGAGGTGGAAGGGGGATTCAGGATTGGGAGCTCGTGTACACCTGTGGGGGATTCATGTCGATGTATGACAAAGCCAACAGAGTATTGTAAAGTAAAATAAAGTAAAAATAATAATAATAAAATAAAATAAAATAAGGAAAAAAAAAAGAAGTATATTGGAGACCTCACCTGTCACATTTGGTAATCTACTTGGAATGTTCACCATCCTGAATTGATAATCCTAAACTGATCATTTTACCTAAGCCTGCAGAACCTACCCTCCCTCCACCTACTTTGCTAAACTCATCCAACTCTGAAGAATATAGCACTCATTATTTAAATCATTCCCCAGTGTACTAATAAAGTACATGATTTTATATGAGTATATGGCAATGGGAACTTAAGTACTAACTGCTGTCCACTTTCACATTCTATATCATTTTAACACATAGAGGTGCTTAATTGGATTTGAAAGGATGATTTTTTTCTCTATTAGATTAAAGCACTTACATCTACTTGGCATGCTTTGGATGTGGGGGGATTAGGAGTCCTGTAGAGATTAATTGCCATTGGAGCCTAGACTAATCCCTTGAAAAATCTAAACAGTACCAAGAAAAAAAGGAGAACTATAAAGTCCAAGCAGTTGAGTCTGGACTGGAAAACTCAATTCTGCTAGTTCTTTTAAGATTAGGGATCAAAAAAAATCCAGAGAAACTGGAGAATATACATACAAAAAACAGGAATGACTAATACTTAGCAAAAATATTCACATATCAAAGGCCAAAGCTGAGCTAGGGAAGGCAAGCAAATCAGTGAAGAGGTCACACGCTAAAAAAAACTAAGTAAATAAATTAAAAACGTGATTTTTGTTCATTTGGATTTGTGACTGTTCTATTCCCAAATCCTGACATAACGTTTACCATAGAAATGTCATTCAGGGATTTCCCTGGTGGTCCAATGGGTTAGACCCATGTGTCCAATGCAGGGGCCCAGGGTTCGAGTCCTGGTCAGGGAATTTATATCCCACATGCCACAACTTCTTAAGGGCCCACGTGCCACAAGTAAGACCTGCTACAGCAACTACATTTTTTAAAAATCAGAAAAAAAAAAGAAATATAATATAGCATCTGGTTGTAGTAGCATAGGTCAATGCAGAGTTCAGAAGAGGGACAGGTTTGGATCCTTCCTTGGGCTGCCTGGCATTACAATCCCCCAGCTGGTGGGGGAACAGGAGGAAAGCGGACTCTTGGGATCTGTACACAGGTGCTTAAAACACATGGCACGTCCTCACCCAGAGCCGCCACCTGGTGTTCCCCAAGACTCATTCTAGGTGGGCTTCTTGGAAGNCTGAACTAATGGTCTTATTGTTTGCTTGTTATATTCTAGAATATGCCTCACATGTTCAAATCTTTCTTCTTGTTACTTAAGAAGCAGCTGAAATTCACTGTCTTTATAATTAGCAAGGTCATGCAAATTATATAAAGCATATATATGTATAAATTACGTAAACATCCAAGGAAAAGGAGATTTTTTTCCTAAATTCAAGCTATGGAAACTGATTAGAAATATAATCCCATGTATGTCCATACACAAAAACTTAATCAGAATAACACCCTAGCATCAGGGGTATAATTTTTTCACTTATTCGACTTAAAGATATGAGGGGCATAATTTTCATAATAAGATAACAGTATATATCAACAAAATACAAAAAGCCCACTTTATTGCTGTGCAATTATGATAAACTCACTTTTTATTAATCTTCCACCTGAGGCACAGCAATGTTATAGTACCCTCTCATTTAATAATTGAGGCAGCTGTCATACATATAAAATGCCAGGAAAGATGCAAACATTCTTGTAACCTTGCTTATTAGCTTTGACAAGTATTTTTTTGCTGTAAGATTGCCATCAACACGTTAGAATCGATTAGATGAAAAAATAATTTCCATTTGAATGGTACGATCTGTGTTCTTTCTTTATTAAAAGCACACAAAAAACTCAAAATGTACAATTGTGTTTGAATAGTTATTCATGGAATACAAGGCAGAGTTCACTTAAAAAAAAAAAAAAAACAAAACAACTCAGTCCCTATTTTTACATCTCAATGTGCTGAAATGTACTGGGATTGAACATCTGTTAGAAGAGTTAGATAGGGACCTTGCAGCATTCTTCTCTCTTCTAAACTAGCTCACTGGTACTTAAAACAGAACTAAATAAGCTGGCTTGATTTGCTTTTGTCCCAGGAGGAGGATAAATTCTGATTACCCCTTTGAGAAAGAGGCAAATTTGATCTGTCTGCAGCTAGGAAGTGAAGGCTACACACCATTTAGAAATTGTAATTCAGGTTCATGCTGCAAATACAGAAGAAGATGCAAAATAGAAATATAAAGCTTAATCACTAAATCTGAGGGACATTCATTTAGAAACAATAGTTAGAAACAGGAAGAGAGATAATATATTTCCATATTTGCACAAATTGGCTTTCAAAGTAGGTGCAGAAATGAAATGAATGATGTAAAAGAAAATTGCAGACAGCTATGACATGGGGATGAAATGAGTAGGGACCTTAGCAGGTAAATAAGAATAAAATGTCCTACTCTGGGCAAAGACAATTAACATCTGCCTATTGTCTACATCACAGTCATACAAATGGAATACATAGAACCTTTGACCTCTGAACTCTAAACTCAGTGAGGAATACTCCTGAATTCAGCATGTCAAAACAATAGGAGAAAATAAAATATAGTGGAATAAAGCCGCCTCTTAGAAATGCAAAATCTCAATTCTATGTTAGGCTTTTTCCTAAACTAACTTTTAGGTTAAAACTATCTACTTCATAAAGAAGACAAAATAAGATTAGGAATTTTTGAAATCCAAAGGCCATAGAACCTGCAACAGGCCAGTGGAAATCTCAAGTTTAGTCTTAAAATCTTTGCAAATGATATGTGCTTCAGTTCAGTTCAGTCGCTCAGTCATGTCCGACTCTTTGAGACCCCATGACCCGGAGCATGCCAGGCCTCCCTATCCACCACCAACTGCTGGAATCTACCCAAACCCATGTCCATTGAGTCGGTGATGCCATCCAACCATCTCATCTTCTGTTGTCCCCGTCTCCTCCTGCCCTCAATCCCTCCCAGAATCAGGGTCTTTTCAAATGAGTCAGCTCTTTGCCTCAGGTGGCCAAAGTATTGGAGTTTCAGCTTCAACATCAGTCCTTCCAATGAACACCCAGGACTGATCTCCTTTAGGATTTTCTGGTTGGATCTCCTTGCAGTCCAAGGGACTCACAAGAGTCTTCTCCAACACCACAGTTCAAAAGCATCAATTCTTCGGTGCTCAGCTTTCTTTATGGTCCAACTCTCACATCCGTGCATGACTACTGGAAAAACCATAGCCTTGACTAGATGGACCTTTGNTGCAGTCCAAGGGACTCACAAGAGTCTTCTCCAACACCACAGTTCAAAAGCATCAATTCTTCGGTGCTCAGCTTTCTTTATGGTCCAACTCTCACATCCGTGCATGACTACTGGAAAAACCATAGCCTTGACTAGATGGACCTTTGTTGGCAAAGTAATGTCTCTGCTTACTTTCTACCAATTTTGTAGAATATTTGTCTTATGATACAGTCCTATATCTATTTAATATTTTTATATTATTGTTATGCTAATGTTCCTTGTCATGGATTTCTTCTCAGAATTTTGCTTATTTTATTTAAGTACTATCAATAAAAGTTGTGCTAATGAATGGTTTTGTGCCAATAACATTTTTTTCAGGCTCAGCTTTAAAACATGGGTTGCTCTTTGTGCCAAGTCACTTCAGTCGTGTCTGATTTTTTGCAGCCCCATGGACTATAGCCCACCAGGCTCCTCTGTCCATGGGATTTTCCAGGCAATAATACTGGTGTCGGTTGCCAGGCCCTGCTCCCGGGGATCTTCACCACCCAGGGATCGAAGACATCTCCTATATCTCCAGCATTTGACAGGCAGCTTCTTTACCACTAGCACCACCTGAGAAGCCTTAAGTTGCTCTTTAGTTGAATATTATAGTGAATTATTTTGTAGCAAATTTGCCTCAAGTTTATCTTGTATGTAAGTTCAGATTTGTATATTTTGGGTTTGTTTAAAAGATATTTCTATTGTGGTTGTCGACTTTGTATTGGTAGAGATCCAGGTCTTATAATTATCTCTGTATCAGTTCAGTTCAGTTCAGTCGCTCAGTCGTGTCCGACTCTTTGTGACCCCATGAATTGCAGCACNACACACACACACACACACACACACACACACACACCGAGAAAAGAAAAAGAAAAGAGAATTAGGTCAGAGTATTAGTCGTCTCAGGCTTTCTAGAAAGAACACTGCAAGCCAGGGACTTAAACAACAGAATGTCTTTTCTCCCAGGTGTAGAGGCTGGAGGTGCAACTGGGCACTTTCGGGTTTGGTTTCCGGGCGAGCTCTCTTCCTGACTGCAGACAGTCAACTTTGCTCTGTATCCTTACGTGGCCTCTCCTCTGTGCGCTGAGAGCGCGCGCACTGGGATGTCTCCTTCTTTCTGCAAGGACTCCAGCCATACAGGATTGAGACTCCGCCCTCGAGCCTCACTTAGCTTTCCCTTTTTTAGGGCTCCGGAAAGGATGAAGAGACAGAGCCAAAGCGAAAACAACACCCCGTTGTGCATGTGACTGTGACGGAGGTAAAGTTAGATGCTGTAAAGAACAATATTGCATAGGAAGCTGGAAAGTTAAGTCCATGAATCAGGGCAAGTTAGACGTGGTCAAACAGCAGTAGAGTCACACTAGAGGGTTAGGGCTTGGACAGATCCATCTAGGGGGAGCACAACTCAGTCCATATAAACAGACGTAGAGTGGGGCCGAATAATGCATGACACATGACATTTTTTAGTCTTTATTGAACTGGTTGCAATATTGCTTCTGCTGTTTATGTTCTGGTTTTTTGGATGTGAGGCAAGTGGGACCCCTGGTGAGCTCCCTGACCAGGGATTGAACCCATACTCCCTGCACTGGAAGACATAGTCTTCACCACTGGACTGCCAGGGAAGACCCATGACCCATGGTATTTAATCCTCGGGAGAGGAGAAGTCACTGAAGGGTTCTGAGCGGAGGAGAAACACAAACTGATAACAGCATATGGACCCCTCTTTTTTTCTGGGTAAGAAATAGAGTGTGTATCAAATGGAGGATGCTGAGATACCATAGGCAACTGTTCAACCAGTTCAAGAGGAAGNCAGTGATTTTGGAGTCCTCAAAAATAAAGTCTGACACTGTTTCCACGGTTTCTCCATTCATTTCTCATGAAATGATGGGACTGGATGCCATGATCTTCATTTTCTCAATGTTGAACTTTAAGCCAGCTTTTTCACTCTCCTCTTTCACTTATATCAAGAGGCTTTTTAGCTCCTCTTCACTTTCTGCCATAAGGGTGGTGTCATCTGCATATCCTAGGTTATTGATATTTCTCCCGGCAATCTTGATTCCAGCTTGTGTTTCTTCCAGTCCAGCGTTTCTCATGATGTACTCTGCATATAAGTTAAATAAGCAGGGTGACAATATACAGCCTTGACGTACTCCTTTTTCTCTTTGGAACCAGTCTGTTGTTCCATGTCCAGTTCTAACTGTTGCTTCCTGACCCGCATACAGATTTCTCAAGAGGCAGGTCAGGTGGTCTGGTATGCCCATCTCTTTCAGAATTTTCCACAGTTTACTGTGATACACACAGTCAAAGTCTTTGGCATAGTCAATAAAGCAGAAATAGATGTTTTTCTGGAACTCTTTTGCTTTTTCCATGATCCAGCGGATGATAAACCAAAGCCTTGTGTCTTGAAGGCTGGCCGAAAAGCAACAGTCACAGCATTCCCTGCAAGTTGTTAGAAATGTAGAATCACAGGTCACACTCAAAGCCTAATAAATGAAAACCTATATTTTGATAAGATCCTCTGTTGATCATATGTTCATTTACTTTTGAGAAGCACTGTACCAGTCTAGAGAATTTTCTGTGTAACTTATTTAAAGATATGTATGGTGCTAGGATGGCAGTGATTTCGATGGCATAGTGATGCAAAGATTGTGGTTCTTGGTGGTAATGTCGTCACAGTCATGATTTTGATGGCAATGATGGAAGTGAGGGTGGTGGTATCAGTTTCCTTCCCTGGTCCCTCTATGTAAAAGAGATATCACTTCTATCACTTTGATATGAAAAGATCATTAGAGAAATAATTAATGAAAATGAGAAAATTGTATTTACCAGAGACCCTATGGGGGGAATTTTGTGCCTTTTTGGGAAAATACTGATAAATTACTTGAAAGAGAGAAAAGGTTCCCAAGGTTTATGCCAGAGAAGGAATACTAAGGATAGATCTTGGAAACAAACAAAGAATTTGAGGGCCAGAACTGAACCTGACACCGTACAGTAAGCTCTTCCCTATTACCTTTAATAAGCCTCCCAAATGAGACTCAGTTGCTTCTCTGAAGAAATGCTGAACATATTTGATTAATGCAGTCCTGAAGTGTGGATCCACTGCTAGCTGCCCTGCTTTCCCGTAAGAGTTATTAACTTGTGTGATATGTCTTTATGATTCATCTCAGCCCAAATTTCCATGAATATTTGGACTTGAAAAGTTTTCAAGAGTTCTCTTCCTCTATCGTGTTTCTTCCTCTATAAAGGAACACATTTATTTCTGTGTTATCATCTCCCTCTGTCACACATATCATTGCTACTGTACAAAGGATGTGCTGGGAAGCAGCTTCCATCAAAAGCTGTGCCGTGCGCTGTGAAGAGCTCTGAATGTGGCCCCCACCCCACGCCCGCCTCCAGTTTGAACGCCTTCATTAGCTATCAACACGGAGCTGTGATGTGTTTAGCAGGTCAATGGGAGAGCCTAAAGCAGCATATTAAAATTGTAATTGCAGCTATTCTGTCAAGGAAGTTTCCCCATTTGTCATCTATGAAGAATATGATAACAGATGTCCACAGGCCTTCCGCAACTCTGCTGCTGCTAAGTCATTTCAGTCGTGTCCGACTCTGTGCGACCCCACAGATGGCAGTCCTCAGGTCTTCCTAAAACTCTATGTGGACTATCATGTTTACATGGCAAAAGTTGCTGTAGCACTTTGTTCTTAAAGCATCACCTCTTTAAGAGTGAAAAGAGAAAGTCAGATTAAAATAAAATTGTCTTTATTGCAAAATTAAAAACAAACACAAACACCTGAAAAGGTGGGAGAATGCTATGTTTATCCTAGAAAGCCATAATGCGTACCATCTTTAGGGGGAAATACTTCAGGGGGGGTTAATATTCACAGTGCCTGTCTAAGGCAGGAAATTGAACTAAGTCTCTAGAGTCCCACTGTCAATTCATCAGGATAAATAAGAGGCTGCAATCCAGCATGTTCCAGATGAGAAGCAGGCCTGAGGCAGCTTCTGCCATATTTCATTAGCAACCTTTCTGATCACTGGGTTATACCTAAGGAAAAACATATATCTCACATAATGCAATGAAGACCAAAACAGGTGGTCAGAAAGAAAAGAATGCTCAATCACAGTCTTCTGACCTCTGTAATTATGTGAAAAGATAAACTTAGAATAAAATATAGTCTATAATGAGTTAATATATTAACAAAATGTGTGACATTTTGTTTTTCATTGTCAATGGATTGGAACATTTTAGTTAGGTATTTTTTGTTGTTGTTTCTTTCATTTCATAATCACTCATAATGTACCCTGTAAAATATATGTACTTACATTAAATACTTAGGGGGAGGCAGCAATAAAGGAAGATTATAATCTTTGAGTCCTTCCAGTAGCAGAAGGGATTTGCTGTATAAAGTCTCCACTGGGATGTGCAAGCATTTGGCTCTAATCCCATGAAGTACACAGGTCCCTGCAGAAAATTGTTAAATAGATATTTCAGTTGGCTATAATAGGTAAATCTTTGGTATCCTACTCATTTTTTTTAAGTCCAAGTTTTATATGTGTGTGTTCAATATGGACAATATTTACAAACATACTATTACAGTTATACTATTATTGTTTGTAGATTTACTGTGAGAAATAAATTAGCTGTGCTATTTGAAAAATCACATTTTAAGCTTCAAAATGTTGTTTAGTTTTATAATACAAGTACAAAACCATACTGGATATTTCAGAAGAAGCTGCATTCCAGTGAAAACGCAGAGCAATAAATGGAGACCAGTTGTGTTCACTTATATGGGCAACCAACAGAATGCTGGAAGAACATTTAAAATGTACATTGGGGCCATATTACTAAGTCACGGATACAAATGTCTGATGGTTTCTGAATTGTGTTAGAAGGAAATAAGCTAGTGATCACTGGCAAAATAGAGCTTATTAAATTAACTTTCAAGGGGCTACGAATTGACTTAGGAAAAAACACACAGAAGTGGAAATGAAACGGTAAGGGAAACAGATATTGTAAAGAAGGCAGCCTGAGTGCAGTAAAGATCAAAAAGGGAAAATGAGGTTTTTGTCTAAACAAGGGTACCTAAAACACAAAAGAAAGCTAAAAATAATAGATACAGATGAGATTTTCATTCCTAACCTGAAATTTTCCTGAGTATATTTCTAATGATTTTATTTTTTCTATTGATAAGAATTCCCAGTGACTGCCTGACACAGAGGTTCTAAGATACACACACACACACACACACATAAGGCAATTAAATTTTAACAACTGGAAAAGTTTTGCTGAAAAGGACTCTTAATAATATAATAAAATACTTCAGTTTTTCTCATCCTCTGTGTGGTCCTCTGTATTGAAAATATCTGATGTGCTCTAAAAGACCACCCAGAGTTTCAATTCTTGCTTTTCTCGCTGCTTCCTTAATAACGTTTACTCTTTCTTCAGTTTTTCCTGCTGTATTTGAATTTGGAATCCTTACATGGAATCCTTATCAGCATAAATTGAGACTCATTGAATAAAATGGCAGAGGTGTAGATAAAAAAGCCAATTCTACAAGAGCCAAATTTTAACACAGTGCATAATTGAATGGAACAATAATCTACAGAGTAGCATCTACAGATATGTTGTGTAGGATTTATTGTACATCTTGATAATAACTTCTAAGTTTTTTAAAGTAATTATAGCAAGCAATGTTAAAATCAACTCAGCCACAAATGATAAGGACTCCACTGATCATTCTAGAGGTAAATTAATTAAGGATAACATACTCCCTTGGGGCTTCCCTGGTGGCTCACTGGTAAAGAGTTCGCCTGTGAAAGCAGGAGATGTGGATGTGATCCCTGGTCAGCAAGATCCCCTGAAGAAGGAAATGGCAACCCACTCCAGTATTCTTGCCTGAGAAATCCCATGTACAGAAGAACCTGGCAGGCCACAGTCAATGGAGTCACAAAAGGGTCTGACATGACTTAGTGGCTAAAGAACAACAGAACATACTTTATCTCTCTAAAGACAAAATAGAAATATTCACAACTACCTATCATAACTGGCAAAATCTTCAAGATATTTTCTGGACTGACTACTATCCAAAACCTAGTTAGTTGTTTAGCAACAAAAACATCACTAAGGTACAATATTTTCTTAATATAAAAGTTCCAATTAGTCCAATTCTGTTGTATTATAGGTGCTTTAAGACTCGAGTATAAAGAATCTGAATTTGTCTCAATTTATCAAACAAATCAGCAAATGAAACCTTTGCAGTAGCTAAGGATTATGTTTGTGTCCTTGTTTATAAATTCTCACTTCTGTGGTATGGAAAATTGTTTCTATAACTCATTGAAGTAGAGTTTAGTAAGACATACTTGTCAGGACTACTGTAAATCTAGATAGAAGCAACCAGCAATTTTCTTCTATTTTCAATTCTTTTGTTAAATATCTGATTTTCGAAGCTGAAGCCAGTAATTTTAGAGGAAAAAAAAAAACTTTTAAAGACAAGTTTTAGACTCATCACTTCGTGGGAAATAGATGGGAAAACAGTGGAAACAGTGTCAGACTTTATTTTGGGGGGGGCTCCAAAATCACTGNGGCCGTCTGAGCACCTCGGGCTGCTCCTGGTTTCTGGAGGCAGGCCGGTTTTCCACCCCCAGGACAGGCTGGACGTGAGCTGGCCCCAGGGGTCGCTGAAGGCCACTTCCGGCCACACAGGGCCCCCTGTTTGCTCTGCTCTCACTGTCATGAACTCAGTTGGGGTGGCAGGCAGATGCCCCCTGGACTCTGCCAGGTCACCCACAGCGAGCGGACACCCGGCAGGACACACTTGGTTTCCCCGGGCCTTCCTGCGCTCTGTCTGAGTCTCCAAGCGTCTCACCTTCACTGAGACTTGAAGGGGTGACGCTGCCAGGAAGATATGACCCCGCCTGCCAGGCAGAGCTGCGCCCTCCTCTCCTCCAGGGTTCCCACTCACGCTGTAGCATCATCTCAGCAAATGGAAGGAAGTGTGGCGTTTCATCAGCCAGAGCCCGTGCTAGAGAGGGAAACAGACCCAGACGGTGCCAGCTGGAGCAGCCTCGGGCTGGGGCTGGATGGGGGGGGGGCCTGCCCCACCCTGAGAGGGCAGGAGGGATGGACAGGCCTTGCCTTCAGAGCCCCCATCACCCCGCTCTTTCACGGAGAACAAAGTCTGCCTGCTGACACCGCTGCTGGTCAGATGCCATCACCCCCAGGGGAGGCAGCAGGAAGTGACCAGAGCCTGGGANAATCCAACAGTAACCACAGTACTGGAAAAATTAGTTCCTGATTCCAGTTCCCAAGAAAAGCAGTACTAGAGCACTCTCAAACCACCAGACAATTGTGCTCATCTCGCATGTTAGCAAGGTTATGCTCAAAATCCTGCATGCAAGGCTTTAGCATTATGTGAACCAAGAAACTCCAGGTGTACAACCTGTGTTTAGATAAAGCAAAGGAACCAGAGATCAATTTGCCAACATTCGCTGGATCATAGACAAAACAAGGAAATTCCAGAAAAAAAAATCTACCTATGTTTCATTCACTGTGCTGAAACCTTAGACTGTGTGGATTATAACAAACTGTGGAGAACTCTTAAAGAGATGCGAGTATCACACTACCTCACCTGATGCCCGAGAAACCTGTATGCAGGTCAGGAAGCAACAGTTAGAACCTTGTGTAGAAAAACTGACTGGTTCTGGATTGAGAAAAGAGTGTGACAAGGCTGTTTATTGTCACCTTGTTTATTTAACTTATACAAAGACCACATCATGAAAAAGGCCAAGCTGAATGTATTACAAGCTGGCATCAAGATTGCTGGGCAAAGCATCAACAACCTCAGATATGCAGTTGATGACACTCTAATGGCAGAATGTGAAGAGGCTAAAGAACCTCTTGAAGAGGGTAGGTGAAGGTGAAGTTGCTCAGTCGAGTCTGACTCTTTACGACCCCATGGACTGTAGCCTACCAGGCTTCTCCACCCATGGGATTCTCCAGGCAAGAATACTGGAGTGGATTACCATTTCCTTCTCCAGGGGATCTTCCTGAACCAGGGATCAAACCTGGGTCTCCTGCATTGGAGGCAGATGCTTTAACCTCTGAACCACCAGGGAAGCCACCAGAGAAGCCACCAGGGAAGAGGGTAGAGGAGAGTGAAAAAATCTGGCTTACAACTATTAAAAAAGCTAAGATCATGGCATCCGGGCCCATCACTTCATGGCAAATACAAGGGGAAAAGGTGGAAGCAGTCACAGATTTCCTCTTCTTGGGCTCTAAAATCACTGCAGATGGTGACTACAGCCATGAAATTAGATGACTGTTTCTCGGCAGGAAAGCTGTGACAAACCTAGACAGTGTGTTAAAAAAGCAAAGACAATACTCTGCAGACAAAGGTCCGTATAGTCAAGGCTGTGGTCTTTCCAGCAGTCATATGTAGTTGTGAGAGCTAGATGCTAAAGATGGCTGAGCACCAAATAATTGGTGCTTTTGAACTGTGGTGCTGGAGAAGACTTTTGAGAGTTTCTTGGACTGCAAAGAGATCAAATCAGTCAATCTTCAAGGAAATGAACCCTGAGTACTCACTGGAAGGACTGAAGCTTCAATACTTTGGCCACATGATGTGAAGAGGGATTCATTGGGAAAGACTCTGATGTCAGGAAAGATTGAATGAAGAAGAAGAGGGTGACACAAGATGAGATGACTGGATGGCATCCCCGATGCAATGGACATGAACTTGGGCAAACTCTGGGAGATGGTGAGGAACAGGGAAGTCTGGTGTGCTGCAGTCCATGGGAGTCGGACATGAGTCAGACATGCCTTGGTGAGTGGACAACAACAATGAAGCAACAACTTAGCAGCATAGCATCTTCTTGAATCTAAAGGCACCAAAGCTACTCAAGGACCAAGAAAGTGGGGTCCTCATAGCAGTTATAGCCTCTATTTCCCATTCACGTTCCATATCATTCGAGTCATGCAGGCCCTGACTTTTATGTCAGTGTTCCTGTAGTTCAATAAAGGATCGTAACATTCACCATTTTGTTAACTCTTTTACTTGAAAAATAGCAATGCTAATGACAAGGAGGTCATTCTCAAGCAGGTTTCTATCAGCAAGAGCCTGATATTAACTGTTCATGTATTTAATGGAAATTTCACAAGAAATAACTTTTTATTTTTACTTGTTTTGCTTTACAATACTGTATTGGTTTTGCCATACATTGATGTGAATCTGCCACGGGTGTACATGAGTTCCCAATCCTGANTCAGCAAGAGCCTGATATTAACTGTTCATGTATTTAATGGAAATTTCACAAGAAATAACTTTTTATTTTTACTTGTTTTGCTTTACAATACTGTATTGGTTTTGCCATACATTGATGTGAATCTGCCACGGGTGTACATGAGCTCCCAATCCTGAACCCCCCTCCCACCTCCCACCCCATATCATCTCTCTGGATCTTCCCTGTGCACCAGCCCCAAGCATCCTCTATCCTGTATTGAACATAGACTGGTGATTTGTTTCTTACATGATAGTATACATGTTTCAATGTCATTCTCCCAAATCATCCCACCCTCTCCCTTTCCCACAGGTAATGATAGCCCTGTATGTGAGACAGCAAAAGAGACACTGATGTATAGAATGGATTTTTGGACTCTGTGGGAAATAACTGTTTTTAAAGAATGGGAAAGAAGTTAAGTTTGGAAGATAAAACGAACAACAACAACAAAAAATGCTTTACAAAACTAAATGAAGGACTAACTCAGAATTTATAAAACTGTCATTATTACAAGCAAGATAAATTAAAAGAAAGCAACATCTAGAGATATCATGAAGCCCTGAAATAAAGAAATTTTAGAGAATAAATAAATATTTTAAACAGCTAGACGAGGAAACAATTCTCTGGAAACATTTCAGAACAATCAAATGACTATATAAGAGTGAGTCTACATCTGGGCTATTTTTATATTTTATTTAATCTACCCATTCACCTTGGTTTATAATAATTCTTGAGCTCAGGGCTGTACAGGGTCTAACTCTGTTTTACCCTGTAAAGATGGATTTTAAAATTCTGTATTAATTTTGAAATTGGTTTGTCACTTTCTACCAAAAAAAAAAATCACTGAGGTTATTAAGCCCCCTTTTTAACATATATTTTTAAAAGATTATTCTGGTTTGCATGCAGGGAACAGATTAGAGGGAAGAATCGTGTAGGGAGCCCAGTTTGGAGATTACCACAGTGTGCAAGAGAAGCTGATGGAGCCATGATACAAAGGGTCGCACTGAGAGGGATACAAGTGAATGGCTTCAAGTTAGATCTTGCAGTATTCAAACAGATGGAGACTCGAGAGCACGGTTTAGGGCATTTGTGAGTGTAATTCAAAAGTGATGTTGTGGGTGGAGATGTAAATTTTGGAGTCACTAGACATATAAATGAAATCTGCATGAGTCGGATATCATTATACAAAAGCAGCATGAGACAGCATTATTAAATTATTGGGAAGAGTGTTACATGCTATTTTGGGGACTGATAAGAGGCTAAATAAATTAATCTGCAGAGTAACCTTAGAGTTGGGTTTAAAGGCATGATCACCCATAATTATAATGTTCTTTCCTCCAATGACCTCATTCTGTGAACCTATTTAATCAGTCTGGGTGTATAATAAGCCAAGATGTCATATATACCTCATGAATACATTTTACTAAGGGTGGAAATCAGTGCTAACTGAGTTGGAAACCTGAAGTGGTAACGGGTGGGGTGGATGGCTAATCCTTAAATTAATAGAATCATATTAAAGATGTAAAATTGGCCTCAGCTGAGCTAAAACCACCAGGGACTGAATTTCAGAATCTCTCTCATGTGTGTGTGTCCGTGTGTGAACAATAACAGTTGGAAGCCATTCTCTGCTTCATCCAGGAAAAATAACAGGCTGAAAATGCTGGCTCTAACAGTTTCCCAAGATGTAAGTAAGCATTTACAGAAAAAAAGACTGAAAATTCAATCATTTTCATAAAATAGATTCATTTCTAAAAAATTCAAGAGGAGAAAGAGACTAAACCCCTTTGACCCTTTCTAAAAAGCTGTTTATATGAGTATCACTTGACAAAGAAGTAGAAATTATTAGCCATAAAATATTCATTCATTAGACATAAATTATATGAGCATGTCCCACATACACTATACAAATTCCTGCTTAAGGACTTCATGTGTAAACAATCCAATTAATAAAACTTGCTCCAATACCTTCCCATTTCCTAAGATCCTAACAATTGTGAAGCCCATAATAAACATCATTTTTATGATCCTTCTACCTGCATATCTCATAAATGTCACCCATCAGAGGAATAATCTCAAAGAGAGGGCATTCTTAATAAATAATACTCTAGGTCAGGTATTTTTCTAGTCCATTGGGCTGAAGTTCTGAGGGAAGGAAAGAAGTTTAATAGAGCTATGTTCTCTTAGACATTCATAAAGGCTGAGAATAAATCCACAGTAATTATACTTTGGGGAGCTGTAAAGAAACACTTTGGTGCATATAAGGTCTACAGTTATAGAAGTGCCACTGAAATACCATTTCCTGTTTGGAGAATTATTCAGTCACAGAATCTTTCCACACAGATGTCCCCAATAAATTATGAGTGTCATACCTTGTCTTTGAGTAAAATACCTGAAAATAAGTTTTAAAATCTATGGAGGAAACTCATGGAGTTGAGGAGATAAAAAGAAAAGAAAAAAAGAAATAGCTTTGAAGGTGGATGAGTCAGCAAGGGTTACATTGATAGATTTTAACCAGACTATTAAAAATAATGCTTATTTTGTTTCTAGAGTGTACACAAGTCTGTGTAGCATGCTGTGACACTTTCAAGAGAAGTAATAAGCTGGACCTGTCTTCTGAGAATCTATAACTTATTTAGGAAGCCCGAGATAAGACAAAGATAAAAATTCAAAACAACATAGGCATTACCCTAATCTTTGAGTATGCAGCCAACTAATGGAGGTCTACTCCATAATCAACTTCTGCTAATTTCTTTATAAAGGAATCATAATTTATAGTTCTTCTGTACTGTAACATCCCCTGTTGAAACATCCACCTTCTCAGACCATCTAGAAACTGAGAGTGTCCATTTGGCTGATTTCTATTCATCGAGATGTAAACAAAAGCATCCTACATGGGTATCAAAGCAAGCCTCTGTTTCAGTGATGAAAATGAGTAGATTCAGCATTTGGCCATTTGCTCTTTCTCTTATCCCTGCCTGAAATGTAGGGCCGGCCAAGAAGACAGGATGGAAAAATTAAAGAAACCTGCTACCCCAGTGGCACTGTAAGCCATCATCTCAGCTATGGTAAGTCTATCTTTATTTATACTTCTCATCATGCTAGGAAATGTAACTGTCTATTTGGTTAAAATTCAGATTCTACTCCTAACAGATAAATATCATTAAAGTCAATATGTGAGTCGTGACATTAATTGAAACTTCAGATTTGCTGAGCACTATCTCATTAATTTCTCACAACAACCTTACTGGCTTAAGTGGCAAATCCATTTTTCCAGAAGAGGAATCTGAGATTCATGGAGCTTGTGTCTGTTCTGGGATTGCACAGGTAGTTCCTGGCAAGGATAGTATTTGTACCTACTTGCTCAACTGTATTACCATACTTTATCAATTCAATGATATTAGAGGTTTCCTTCATATCTATTACCTAAATAATGCTACTTTCTGTTTTTTCTTTTAATTTTTGCTTGTGTGGTTCTCAAAATTCCATGAAATATTTAAACTACAGTATGTTACTTGAAGCTCACAATTGCATAATGGAAGTAAGATAATTCTTGCTCTTTGTTTTCTACAGCTGTGGAAGTTGAGTTTAGAAGGTGACGAACCTGCTGAAGAAAGGGAAGGCAGAAGAATATGCAGATTTCATCTAGCTTTAACATGTCACCAAACCTTACATGGGTTACTTGAAATCAGTGCCTTCATAGGTCTCATTTAGCAATTAACTGTACTTATTCTCCTCATTCCCAAGTAAAGATCTCTCTCCAAACCTGAAAATAGCTTGTTTAGGAAACTGAGTCTGTACTCTGAGAATCCAGTGTCACGTTGGTTCTCTCAGAGACTCCTCTGGAATTCTGAAAAAGAGATTCAAGAGAGCTTTTCCTAGCAAGGACCTTTGGACCTCATGCCGCACATCTACCCCAAACTGATGAAATGTGGGGGAGATCATCTGTGTGTATCTAACTACTGAATTCTGTGACACACTTAGATGCTTAGATAGAAAGTAGTGAGGACTGCAATGGTGCCAGCCAAACATGCAGATAAAGGTGCCAGGTGATATCTGAGCAGACTGTCTCAGTTCTGTCTAGGACTTTTCAAGGGGAGTCTGACGCCTGCTGGTGGTCTGCCTCACTTTTTCCATTTTGCCAAGTATGCTCAGTGGATTTGGAAAATGAAATATTTATGCACCATGTTAAGACCTGCCAGTCTGATGACCACTGTACCCCCTACAGAGGCACATTGTTGAATAAACGGGAAAGCTTTTATGCTGCCAACCTGCTGGGCGCCTTTCTCCAAGCCTGAGTCAACACACAGCAATGGTTATATGATATATTTGAATGCTTGGAGGATAGGGGTTATTTTTACCAGATTTATTAGGCAAGAATATCTTTAAGGTCTTCCAACTTTTTGCATACATAATACTACATTACTCTAATTCAAGAATCATTGATATATGCATTTTATTTAAAATATAGATTAAATAAATGTTACCAAGAGGATCTAAATTTTGTGTTACTATAAATGCATTGGGAAAGCCCAATTTCACTTAGAATAATTTAAAGCAAGTACGAGCTTAAAGTAAGATGCACAGTTTGTATGAAGTGAGTGGGCTCCTTGGTCATTGCTTTAGCTTTTTCTTTTTCTTTTTTTTTTTAACTTTTTAAGAAAACATGTATCTTTTCTGTTGTTTCTCAGTGGGCATCAAAAGCATCTGGAGTCAGTTACATTTATTTATGTTCTATTCTAACCAAAATGGCTTAGCTGAAAAATATTTCAAATTTTATTTAAGGAAAAATAAAACTGACTTTAGACTCACATGCCAACTTTTAGCCCAGAGCAAAGTGTCGTGGCTGATTCCTAAATGAAATGGAAACACTGACAGACTCTTTATCCTGGCAGGGTTATAAGGATAACAGGTAAATACAATAGTTGGAGCTAATAATAGGTAACATTTTCCAGGTTTTGCTATTAAAGGTCCTTCACCACAAACAAGCTTTATAAAGTTCCTCCAAGAAAAGTTTGTTTATAAGATAAAAAAACTAAAAATTCAGCCAATTTTCCATTGCAATAAAATATGACTCTTTTTTTGGTTGTTTTCATATTGTTAGTTTCCCTTTGTATGTTTCACATTATTAGAATATGTGCTTTTGGATATTAGTCCTCTATTTAAAAGCAACTCTATAGGCATCAATAAAATGAGGGCATATAATTGGATATTATTGAATTTCCTTTTAGTGCCAGTTAGGTGTTTATTAAATCTTTTAAAAATTAATATTTTTATGAAATATCCCTTATCTCATTGGTTTCCCATATTACTTCAGCTTATGATTCTTTAATGTTTGTATTTAATTGAAATTTTGAACATGCTGGCATTGTAGTTTGTATTTATTTTGAAACAGTCTCATATTTTTGTTTGTTTCTTTGCTTTGGCTTTAATTATTAATGTTTCTCAAGAAGAAATATTTAAAACTAGACACAGCGTTGACTACATGGATTTCGGAGAGGAGAACAGTGTTTAGATCCTGGCTCGGACACTTCTAAGCTTTCCAATTGTGGGCCCTGTTTGAATTTTTGAACTGGGAACTAAAATAGTAGCTAAACCAGAGGGTAAGTCTGGAAATGGAAAGAGATAAGGGGCTTAGTAGAACTCCTGGCTCATGGCAAATGCTTTATAAAGCTTGGCTGTAATCATTCACTGTGCAATTTATTTTTTGTCAGAAGAGCATGTAGGACAATTTCCCCTCTTCATACACCAGTTAGCCAGCTGCTATGAATGAAAGTGTTTATCACCAGTTATACCGAGCTACTGGTGGTGGTATGAATTTCCATGCACACGAGGGTCTGTTTCTGGACCCTCTATTCTATTTAATTGATTAAACTTCTCTGTGCTTATGCCGATAAACACTGTATTGTTATGGCTTTATAAGATACTTTGAAATTTAATTTTATAAGTACCTAAAGTTGTTTCAAAGTTTGAGCTTTTACGTGCCCATTTACTTTTTCCATATATGTCACAATCTACGTGGTCAAGTTCTATGAATAATCCCATTATAATGTGTGCTAAGAATTCACAGACTCTATAAATCAACTTTGTAGAATTGGTGTCTTTTGCAATTTGATTCTTTCATTGTTGATATTTGATGCTTTACTTCTTATTTGATGTTGTTGTCTTCTATTTATTTATATAAATACATGTATTTGGTTGGTGCAAACATAATTGTGGTTTCAACTGTGAATTTTGTTATTGTATATACATAAATATTTATTCATAAATGCATGTGTATGGGTATGGATGTGAGAGTTGGACTGTGAAGAAAGCTGAGCGCCAAAAAATTGATGCTTTTGAACTGTGATGTTGGAGAAGACTCTTGAGAGTCCCTTGGACTGCAAGGAGATCCAACCAGTCCATTCTGAGGGAAATCAGCCCTGGGATTTCNTGTGGATGTGAGAGTTGGATTGTGAAGAAGGCTGAGTGCCAAAGAATTGATGCTTTTGAACTGTGGTGTTGGAGAAGACTCTTGAGAGTCCCTTGGACTGCAAGGAGATCCAACCAGTCCATTCTGAGGGAAATCAGCCCTGGGATTTCTTTGGAAGGAATGATGCTAAAGCTGAAACTCCAGTACTTTGGCCACCTCATGCAAAGAGCTGACTCATTGGAAAAGACTCTGATGCTGGGAGGGATTGGGGTCAGGAGGAGAAGAGAACAACAGAGGATGAGACGGCTGGATGGCATCACTAACTCGATGGATGTGAGTCTGAGTGAACTCTAGGAGTTGGTGATAGACAGGGAGGCCTGGCGTGTTGCAGTTCATGGGGTCACAAAAAGTCGGACACGACTGAGAGACTGAACTGAACTAAACTGAACTGATGCACGTATATCTCCAGTACTCTTTCCTAGAGAATTCCATGGACAGAGAAGCCTGGTGGGCTATTGTCCATGGGGTTGCACAGAGTTGGATTCAACTGAAGCGACTTAGCATGCATGGATGCATGCGTTGGAGAAGGAAATGGCAACCCACTCCAGTACTCTTGCCTGGAATATCCCGTGGACAGAGGAGCCTGGTAGACTGCAGTCCATGGGGTCACTAAGATTTAGGCACGATTGAGCGACTTCACTTTCACTTTTCACTTGTATGCATTGGAGAAGGAAATGTCAAGCCACTCCAGTGTTCTTGCCTGGAGAATGCCAGGGAGCCTGGTGGGCTGCTATCTATGGGGTCACACAGAGATGGACACAACTGAAGTGACTTAGCAGCAGCAGCATGCCCGTATATATTCTTTTATATAACTTCAAATAATATATCTGTATGTTTTTTCATATGGATCATTTATGAAAGGCTATTCTATTCATGTATGTATTTTGCTAAAAGTAATGTGTGGAATTAGATTTCCTAGTTGTTGCTGTGAGTAGAAATGTAATAAATGCCATTATTAATCTAAATAAAATTAGGTGGAGATTTTTGCTGTTTTGTGTAGGCAGTTACACGTTCTGCAATATTTAGAATGTTGAGTAAAAACTGAATAAGAATGAATAGGAAGCATTATTTTCTCATTCCTGATTTTAAGAGAAAAGCCTATTATTTAAAGCCTGTTATTTCATTGTTATGTCTGCGATGTCTATGTTTGGTGGGTATCTTTAATCTAGTTAACAAACTTCTCTATTTTTGCTTTGTTTCTTTAAAAAAAAAAGTGTAGGATTTTATGACTTGTATCTTTGCAGATATTGAAACTTATGGTCTTTAATTATGTAATTTGGTGAAATGTATTTATACATTTTTCTAATATTCATTTACATTCATTTCTGAAATTGTCTCCTGAACACACACTTAAAGACAACTTAGTATATATAAGTCCTAGTCTGTGTATGAGGGTTTAAGTTCAGTTCAGTTCAGTCGCTCAGTCTTGTCCGACTCTTTGCAACCCCATGGACTGTAGCACGCCAGGCCTCCCTGTCCATCACCAATTCCTGGAGTTTACTCAAACTCACGTCCTTTGAGTCCATGATGCCATCCAGCCATCTCATCCTCTATCCTACTCCTTCTGGTTTCAATCATTCCCAGCATCAGGGTTTTTTCCAATGAGTCAGTTCTTCTCATCAGGTGGCCAAAGTATTGGAGTTTCAGCTTCAGTATCAGTCCTTCCAATGAATATTCAGGACTGACTTTCTTCAAGATGGACTGGTTGGATTTCCTCATAGTCCAAGGGACTCTCAAGAGTCTTCTCCAACACCAGAGTTGAAAAGCATCAATTCTTTGGTGCTCAGCTTTCTTTATGGTCCCACTCTCACATCCATACGTGACTACTTGTAAAACCAAATCTTTGACTACTTGGGCATTTGTTGGCAAAGTAATGACTGTGCTTTTAAATATGTTATGTTGGTCATAACTTTTCTTCAAAGGAGCATGCATCTTTTAATTTCATGGCTTCAGTCACCATCTGCAGTGATTTTGGAGCCCAAGAAAATAAAATCTCTCAGTGTTTCCATTGTTTCCCCATCTATTGGCCATTAAGTGATGGGACCAGATGCCATGATCTTAGTTTTCTGAATGTTGAGCTTTAAGCCCACTTTTTCACTCTCCTCTTTCACTTTCATCAAGAGACGCTTTAGTTCTTCCCTTTCTCCCATAGGGGTGGTGTCACCTGCATATCTGAGATTATTGATATTTCTCCTGGCAATCTTGATTCCAGCTTGTGCTTCATCCAGCGTAGTGTTTCTCATGATGTATTCTGCATATAAGTTAAATAAGCAGGGTGACTTTATACAGCCTTGACATACTCCTTTCCTGATTTGCAACCAGTCCATGTCCATTTCTAACTGTTGCTTCCTCACCTGCATACAGATTTTTCAGGAGGCAGGTCAGGTGGTCTGGTATTCTCGTCTCTTTCAGAATTTTCCACAGTTTGTTTCGATCCACACAGTCAAAAGCTTTGGGATTGTCAATAAAGCAGAAAGAGATGTTTTTCTAAAACTCCCTCACTTCTTCGATGATCCGACAGATGATGGCAATTTGATCTCTGATTCCTCTGCCTTTTCTAAATCCTGCTTAAACATCTGGAAGTCCATGGTTCACATATTGCTGAAGCCTGGTTTGGAGAGTTTCGAGCATTACTTTGCTAGCGTGTGAGATGAGTGCAATTGTGTGGTAGTTTGAGCATTCTTTGGCATTGCCTTTCCTTTGGATTGGAGTGAAAACTGACCTTTTCCTGTCCTGTGGCCACTGCTGAGTTTTGCATATTTGCTGACATGTTGAGTGCAGCACTGTCACAGCATCATCCTTCAGGATTTGAAATTCTCAGCTGGAATTCCATCACCTCCACTAGCTTTGTTTGTAGCGATGCTTACTAAGGCCCACTTGACTGCACATTCCTGGGTATCTGGCTCTAGGTGAGTGATCACACCATCGTGATTTGGGTTGTGAAGATCTTTTTTGTACAGATCTTCTGTGCATTCTTGCCACCTCTCCTTAATATCTTCTGGTTCTGTTAGGTCCATACCATTTCTATCCTTATTGTGCCCATCTTTGCATGAAATGTTCCCCTGGTATCTCTAATTTTCTTGAAAAGATCTCGAGTCTTTCCCATTCTATTGTTTTCCTCTATTCCTGTTTTTTTCCTCTATTTGTTCCCTGAGGGCTTATCAATAAACAAAATAGGCATTCCTTAAGAGAGCTCATATTGATTACAATTTTTTTAAACTTGAATAAGTCATACATTATAATCATAAGTACAATGACGAAAACCCACAATTATCGTCAACACATTGTATCATATATAATTTTTGTTCTGAATTTTTAAACTAGTATTTTGTTTAGGATATCTGTGAGCTCATGAATGAGGTTGACCTATTATTTTTCCTTTACTAGATGGTTTTTGAGTGGATAAGATTTAATGAACCTTATAAAATGAGTTGTAGAGCTCTTTTAAATTTATTTTTATATTGTATTACTTGCACAAATGACATACAAACAATTTGTATATGTTTTCTCCAACCAAGTAATGAACAATGTTTCCCAAAATATATTTATTTATTCATAAAATGTGCAAAATGATTACCTCCTCTGTATGTCTTATATCATGGATTATAGTAATTCAGTAATATTTAGCATTTCTTAATTCAATGGGAGTTATGTCATTGCATCTGTTCTTATTTTGAGCATTTGATTGTTATGTATCAATGCATAAAACAAAGAGAAATATTTTCTGGTATCAGTGTTTGTATTTTTCATAAAATTCTGCCAGAATTTTATCAAATTCAATTGTGATTTCTGCCAAGAAAATTCCCTTGCTCACATTATTTTTGGAATGATCATCTCAGTGCTAGACATGGCCTTGCCAAAAACAGGATCATATAGATTATGCACTTAAAAACAGCATTTTGCTCTCATTTTCATGTAATTTTGTTACACAGAAAGGCAGCTATTAATATTTTAAAAAACATATTCCAATGTAATATCCTTCAGTCTATTGAAAATGCACATTTAAATTCTTGTTACAATGAATATATGATAAAACTGTTAATCTTTACACACACTAATTTTTTAATCAACTATGTTCCATCTCTAAAAGATTTTCAGCTTAATAAAATTTAATAAAAATAATTGGAAGTAGAACAAAGTAACGAGGATCTGATCACTTTTTCAACATATGTGAGAAAAATTAGTCATACATTTCTAAAAACTTCCTAAGTATACCATCTTTTAGACAGTTAAAAGATTCTGGTTAAAATAGATGATTTTCAAAAAAAAGTGACCAATAATATAATACTAAAGTTTCAAATTTCATGTCATTTTATCTGAGTCAGCCACAACATATTTATATTAATGGAGTTTTTAGAATAGTCTCTCTTTCTATCTTTCCTGAAATTCATCTAGGATGACTGACATGTACATAACTTTAGATACATCCTGTCCTGTTAGTGAAGTATCTTCTGCTATTTAATGGCCAAATTAGTAACTCTGAAGTAATTTCCTGTTTCCAGGCATTTTGCCTATTTTCTCAAAAAATGTACTCACTTATTCAAATAATTATTATTTTATTTTCATCTCTAATCACTTTCTATTTTTTCCTGATAATTTTTAAAGATATATTTCTTTAACCATTGAATGAATATTATACAGCATAGGAACTTAACATAGAGTTTGTAAAGAAAATTTAAATATGATCAACCTCACTAAAAAAATCTTATAAGATTTAAATCTGTATTCATGAAATTTCTATTTCATCAAATAAATGGTTGGCATAATAAAATCAGTGGATCATTATGCATTAATTTCTAATTTATTACTACACTCAACTTTTTGATTTATTAATTGCAAATGAAAATTAATTTCTACTCACCAATTCATACTACCACAAAAGTAACTCTAGATTTAAATTAAGAATTTAACAATATCATTCTAACACATGAAACAAATAGACCATATGACTGCAATATCTCATGTCATATACAGCCAGTGTATTAATTCAAGTAGAAGCTTTAAATAATCATTAACAGGCTCATTAGATTTTAAATTTTCAATTATTTTTATTTTAAATATTTTTAAAATGTGGCAGATTTTCAATGAAGTTATATTATCCAAGTTATGTCTTTTTCTTGTAAATAGAAACAAAACAAAATATACTTTCACAATAGAACAAGACATTTTATTTTCTTCTGTTGACACGTGTCCTAATGTACTGACTTATAAGAAAAAATACTCCACTTTCCAGAAAATTTTTATAATAAATGTACAAGTTCTCCATCTTTGGATTTAGCAATATTATTACATAACCAATTCCATAGTAATGAAGAGGGCTACGATCTGCTTAGCTCATTCTGCAGTGCAGTACACACCCATATGTAACTGCCATGAGCAGCTTGCCATGATGATTGTAGATGGTCTCTACTGAGAAATCCATCTACACTATTTCAGAAAATGAAATTTTCAATCTTCTGAATATATCATCAGATATTTTGCCTTATTCTCCTTAATTTAGTTAAACCACTCTCTTCCACTAACTTATAAAGTCCAAACATAATTTGTTTTCTCAATTTAAGAAGGAGATAGTCTTGTTTAGTTTCAACTGCAGAATCAAGGCACTCTGAAAACAAATGAAGCTAGTGTCTCAAAACTCAGAACTATGTGGTATCATATGGCTCACCAATCCAATGCCATAACTTAATATAAAGTTTCATTTACTGAGCAGATGGCTGCTAATTTTGTAGATGTGTTTATACATGCAATAGAAAACACTGGTACACAGAGAATAAGCATGTCAGTATCTCTCTTGCCAAAGTAAAAGTTTTTTTTTTTTTTTTCCTGGACCAAGAGAAAACTATTTGATCAAGTTAGCCCTGAGCAGTCCTGCTGGTTAAGATCCTGAAGTTACTATGAAAAGGAAATCAGATTGTCAGTGGGGGTGAGGATTGAGAATGAAATTGCTGGTTTAAGGCTGGAGGTATATTTAATAGCTTTTTCCTTTCTCATGTTACATTTTTACTAACATGTCCTTCACAATCATTCAGTATGTCATTCAGCTGTGGGACTGGCATGCGTGATGTGAAATGTATTTACGTTAACAAGAGGAGGAAAATCAAATATGAACAAACAGCAACACAAAAAATGATGGCAAAGGAAAACCAGCACTACGCCACGGAAAAGAAGGCTGATATGTGCGTGTCTGTGTTAGGCATCCAGTCATGTCCAACTCTTTGCGATGCCATGGACTGTAGCCCACCAGGCTCCTACATACATGGGATTTTCCAGGCAAGAATACTGGACTGGGTTGCCATTTCCTTCTCGAGAGGATTTTCCCAAACTAGGGATCAAACCTGGGTCTCACATACTGTAGGCAGACCCTATGGTCTGAGTCACCAGGGAAGCAAGATAGATATACTATTAGAGATAAAAACATTCAAGTCAACGAGATGTTACAGTAAACACATATATGTTGTTCAGTTGCTAAGTCATATTCGACTCTTTGTTATCCACAGACTGCAGCATGTCAGGCTTCCCTGTCCTTCACTATCTCCTGAAGTTTCCTCAGACTCACACCCATTGAATCAGTGATGCCATCCAACTATCTCATCCTCTGTCATCCCCTTCTTCTCCTGCCTTCAATCTTTCCCAGTGTCAGGATCTTTTCCAAAGAGTCAGTTCTTCACATCAGGTGGTCAAAGTATTGGAGCTTCAGCTTAAGCATCAGTCTTTCCAATGACTATTCAGGGTTGATTTCCTTTAGAATTGATTGGAATGATCTCCTTGCTTGACTCCTTGCTGATCTTTTCCAGCACCACCATTTGAAAGTATCAATTTTTCCCCACTCAGCCTTTTTTATAGTTCAACTCTCACTTCCTACATGACTACTGGAAAAGTCATAGTTTTGACTATACATCACTTTTGTTGGCAAAGTGATGCCTCCAAGTTTTAACACGCTGTCTAGGTTTGTCATAATTTTTTTTCCATGGACCAAGCATCTTTTAATTTCATGACTTCAGTCAATGACTGCAGTGGTTTTGGAGCCTGAGAAAATAAAGTCTGGAATTGTTTTTATTGTTTCCCCATCTATTTGCCATGAGGTGATAGGACTGGATGTCATGATCTTAGTTTTTTGAAAGTTGAGTTTTTAGCCAGCTTTTCCACTGTCCTCTTTCACATTCACCAGTTCAGTTCAGTTCAGTTCTGTAGCTCAGTTGTGTCTGACTCTTTGTGACCCCATGAACCATAGCACGTCAGGCCTCACTCTCCATCACCAGCTCCCGGAATTCACCTAAACCCATGTCCATCAAGTCGGTGATGCCATCCAACCATTTCATCCACTGTCGTCCCATCTCCTCCTGCCCCCAATCCCTCCCAGCATCAGAGTCTTTTCCAATGAGTCAACTCTTCACATAAGGTGGCCAAAGTATTGGCTTTTCAGCTTCAGCATCAGTCCTTCCAATGAACACCCAGGACTGATCCTCTTTAGGATGGACTAGTTGGATCTCCTTGCAGTCCAAGGGACTCTCAAGAGTCTTCTCCAATGCCACAGTTCAAAGGTATCAATTCTTCAGCACTCAGCTTTCTTTATAGTCCATCTCTCACATGCATACATGACCACTGGAAAAATCATAGCCTTGACTAGACAGATTTTTGTTGGCAAAGTAACATCTCTGCTCTGTAATATGTTGTCCAGCTCTGTCATAACTTTCCTTCCAAGGAGCAAGTCTTTTAATTTCATGGCTGCAATCATCATCTGCAGTGATTTTGGAGCCCAAAACAATAAAGTCAGCCCCTGTTTTCACAGTTTCCCCATCTATTTGCCATGAAGTGATGGGACTGGATGCCTTGTTCATCAGAAGGCTCCTAAAATTAAAACTAATAACCTCACTCAAAATGCTACAATAAGGAAACTGGTAAATTCACTATTGGAGTGAGATATTTAAACAGATTTTTAGTGATTATTCACAGGAGAAACAAAAACTTGCATTTTTATAAGATTATAGAAGATCTGAACAGCAAAAATGGAATTTCAAATTATATCTATACAGACAAACATGCTCCAAAGAAAGAGAATATCCCTATGCTTCAGAGCATACATGCAACATTTTTAAAAAATGTTATTGTAGGTCACAAATCCTCAGTACACTTAAAAGAATTAGAATCCTGTAGAATATGACTTGGAGAAGGTAATGGCACCCCACTCCGGTACTCTTGCCTGGCAAACCCCATGGACGGAGAAGCCTGGTAGGCTGCAGTCCATGGGGTCGCTAGGAGTCGGACACGACTGAGTGACTTCACTTTGGCTTTTCACTTTCATGCATTGGAGAAGGAAATGGCAACCCGCTCCAGTGTTCTTGCCTGGAGAATCCCAGGGATGGGTGAGCCTGGTGGGCTGCCGTCTCTGAGGTCACACAGAGTCGGACACGACTGAAACGACTTAGCAGCAGCAGCAGCAGCAGAATAGGACTGCTGAACTCTATTGGCTTTGAGTTGAAAATCAATAACCAAACTATGTGAAAAAAGATCTATGTTGGAAACTGTATAAACGTTGTTCTGAATAATTCATGTATCATAGAAGAAATCACACTAAAGACTTGAAAATATTTAGGACTGAAATGTTTTAAAAGCATTTCCTATGAAAGTATATGACACAGTCCAAATGGTACTTAGAGGAAAATGTATGGTATCTACATGTTTTAGTAGAAAAGAAATATAGTAGCTAGTTCTGCTACATGTGGGGTGATTTTGACAAAAGAAATATACTTGCTCATCTTGAGAAAAATGTTAGCATGCTTAGTTACCCCGAAGTATCTGCCCTTGACTTTGAAATGGCCACCTTCTTGTCTCATCCTTACATTGTCTTTCTTCCCTTATGTGTCTCTTCGGTGAATACAAAAACCTCTTCTGATAAGGATACCATTCAGACTAAATAGTGCTGGTTGTTCAGTCATGTCTGACTCTGGGAACTTCTGAACTGTAGCCCATCAGGTTCCTGTCTGTGGAATTCCCTAGGCAAGAACACTGGAGTGGGTGTCCATTCTCTTCTCCAGGAAATCTTTCCAACCCAGGGAGTGAACTATCGCTTCTGCACTGCATGCAGATTCTTTACAGTCTGGGCCACCAGAGTCCTCAGATTGAATAAGACCTTCCCTACTCACCACTTTAAAGGCCTTATCTCCAAAATGCAGTCACATTGTGAGGTAATGTGGGTTAGGGTTTTGACATATCGATTTGGTGGGAATATCAATGCAATTCAGTTTAAAATAAGAAGAATGTCTGTTTATTAATGATTAATGTGTCATATATAAGGGGCTTCCTTGGTGGTTCAGTATTACAGAGTCTGCCTGATGTATATAATTACAAAACAATCAATAATACAATCAAAATAAGCAGAATTAAAGACAAAAAAGAAAGAAAAAAAAAGTGTGACATAATACCAGACACATGAGAGGAGATCAAAAAAGACAAAAGATAAATTTTTTGCAAAGACTAAAGAAACAAAAATAAATAAACATATAGCATGACTGTTCAAAAAAAATACAGCTGGCACAAATAAATAATATACTCAACCCTCTACATCTGCAGGTTATACATTCTTGAATTCAACCAAACTTAGATCAAAATATATTTGAAGAATTACAGAAAGTTCCAAAATTAAAAGTTGAATATGCCACTCTGGCAACTATTTACATAGCATTTACTTTGTGTTAGTTATAGTGTTCTGGAGAAGGCAATGGCAACCCAGTCCAGTACTCTTGCCTGGAAAATTCCATGGACGGAGGAGCCTGGTTGGCTGCAGTCCATGGGGTCGTGAAGAGTGGGACATGACTGAGAAACTTCACTTTCCTTTTTAACTTTCATGCATTGGAGAATAAAATGGCGACCCACTCCAGTGTTCTTGCCTGGAGAATCCCAGGTACAGGGTAGCCTGGTGGGCTGCCATCTATGGGATTGCACAGAGTCGGACACAAATAAAGTGACTTAGCAGCAGCAGCAGCAGCAGCAGCAGCAGCAGAGATATTCGAAAGGTACAGGAGGATTTGTGTAGGTTACACACAATTGCTATTCCATTTCATATAAGGGCCTTAAGCATCTGTGGATTTTGTCATCTTCAGGAGTCCTGAAACAAATTTCTATGAATACAAAGAACTGGCTATTATTAGGAATGAAAAAAAACAGAGGAACAGGAAGTTATAAGGAACTCCTTCCACCCAAGAACTTCGGTAAACTTTTGTTCTCCTCAGCTCAGTCACTCAGTCATATCCAACTATTTCAGACCCCATGGACTGCAACACGCAGTCCATCACCAACTGGCAGAGTTTACTCAGACTCATGTCCATTGAGTTGGTGATGTCATCCAAACATCTCATCCTCTGTTGTCCCCTTCTCCTCCCACTTTCAATCTTTCCCAGCATCAAGATCTTTTCCAATGAGTCAGTTCTTCGCATCAGGTGGCCAAAGTATTGGAGTTTCAGCTTCAACCTCAGTCCTTCCAGTGAACACTCAGGACTGATCTCCTTTAGGATGGACTGGTTGGATCTTCTTACAGTCCAAGGAACTCTAAGAGTATCCTCCAATAGCACAGTTTAAAAGCATCAATTCTTCAGTGCTCAGCTTTCTTTACTGTCTAACTCACATCCATAGATGACCACTGGAAAAATCATAGCCTTGACTAGACAGACCTTCGTAGGTAAAGTAATGTCTCTACTTTTTAATATGATGTCTAGTTTAGTCATAGCTTTCCTTCCAAGGAGCAAGTGCCTTTTAATTTCATGGATGAAGTCATTATCTGCAGTGATTTTGGAGACTAAGAAAATAAAATCTCTCACCATTTCCTTTGTTTCCCCATATATTTCCCATGAAGTGATGAGACCAAATGCCATGACCTTAGTTTTTTGAATGCTGAGTCTTAAGCCAGCTTTTTCACTCTCCTCTTTCACTTTCATCAAGAGCCTCTTTTGTTCCTCTTTGCTTTCTGCCATAAGGGTGGTATCATCTGCACTGTCTCCTACGAGTTATTACTGAGGTTATATCTCTACATTTAAGTGAATCACTGCCTTCATTGCATAACTAGGTTAGATATTCCTACTGGCTTATTCCCAAACAAGTAAGTTACTGTAATATATTGTAAGTTCTCATGTGTCACTATTTTAAACTAATTAGAGAGAAGATAAATGTGGTGTCTTTTTAAGCAGCTCTAAACTCAGAGTTTGTTTCTGCCTCATATAGTATTGACAATTCCTACTCCAGAGCCTCCCCTCCAAATATCCTCTTCAATTTTATGGATTAATAGAAAACTATCTCTTGATCAACACATCCCCCAGCCTTTCAGAGTGGAGAACAATGTCTTTCTCACTCCCTACATAACTCACAGCCTGGAGGTGGGATAAGTGTCGGTTTCCCTTCCTTCTCCACTTCAGTATCACCTTTTCTTTTCCTCGTTCAATACCTCCAGATCTTTTGAACTGGATAGCATCCAATAAGAGCAACCACTGTCCTTTGTTGCTCTAATTCTTTGACTTTCCTGATGTACTTTCCTGCTGAAGTTGCCATCACTGTGCTCAGAGTCCACTTTCTCCATCCTTGCTCTTATTACCATTCTTGGTGACTTCAACATATTTAATGTCCTGAATAATCCAAACAACACTCAGGGCTTAAATTCCCTTGACCTCCTCATGTCCAGTTGTCTATTAAAAGTGTGAAAGTGTTTATTGCTCAGTCCCATCCGACTCTTTGTGATCAGCAGGACTGTAGCCCACCAGGTTCCTTTGCCCATGGGATCCTCCAAACAAGAATACTGGAGTGGGTAGCCATTCCCTTCTCCAGGGGAGCTTCCCAACCCAGGGATTGAACCAAGGTCTCCCACATTGCAAGTAGATTCTTTATCATCCAAGCCACCATGTTCAACCCCCAGAGGTCTATTACTTCATCTTAATTTTACCATTATCAGGGCCTAGCATTGATTTTTTAAATAGCTACCTTACTTTTTAAATTTCAAATCTAATATTGAAGTTTCTCACACCATCTCCTTCTTTTCAGGTAGCCTACTCTCCTTTTTGTAACAGTCCTTTTGCCTGATTGAGAAGCTTTCTCCACTGTTCTGCCTTAGTCTTTCTATCAACCATCCTCTCATGGTCATTAATTCCTTCTTTACTCAGATTAGATTCTGTAGAATATCATTTTTAAAAATCCCTAGAAAATATCCCCAAGTCCCTTGACCCTTTTGGCTTCTGCTGTTCTTACCTGAAAACAGTAAATCTCCTTAAACACCTATGTTTCTGGATTTGTACTTAAGCAATAACACATGGCTAGAAGTAATGGCTGCGACCGGCACACTAAACGCAGGGGGCTGTGATCAGTGCACTAAGCTCTGCCGAAAGGACTACCCTATGTCCAAGGTCAGGGTCAGAAGCTGGGAGGACCCCGTGCCCGAAGGGAGGCGGCCAAGAGGAGTTACCCCATGTCCGAGGTCAGGGGCAGCGGCCAAGAGTGCCAGGCTGCGATGGCGCAGGAATGGCCAGGAGGAGCCACTCTGCACCTGAGGCCAGGGGCAGCAGCCGGGAGGAGCAACCCCATGTCCAAGGAGTGGTGGCTGCACGGGCGCAAGAGGGCCTAGAGGAGCCATCCCACCTCGAAGGTCAGGAAGGGCAGCAGTGAGGAGATACCCTCATCCAAGGTAAGGAGCAGCGGCTGCGCTTTGCCGGAGCAGCCGTGAAGAGATACCCCACCCCCAAGGTAAGAGAAACCCAAGTAAGATGGTAGGTGTTGCAAGAGGGCATCAAAGGGCAGACACACTGAAACCATACTCACAGAAAACTAGTCAATCTAATCACACTAGGACCACAGCCTTGTCTAACTCAGTGAAACCAAGCCATGCCTTCGGGGCAACCCAAGATGGGTGGGTCATGGTGGAGAGGGTGGACAGAACGTGGTCCACTGGAGAAGGGAATGGCAAGCCACTTCAGTATTCTTGCTTGAGAACCACATGAACAGTATGAAAAGGCAAAATGATACAATACTGAAAGGGGAACTCCCCAGGTCAGTAGGTGCCCAATATGCTACTGAAGATCAGTGGAGAAATAACTTCAGAAAGAATGAAGGGATGGAGCCAAAGCAAAAATAATACCCAGCTGTGGATGTGACTGGTGATAGAAGCAAGGTCTGATGCTGTAAAGAGCAATATTGCATAGGAACCTGGAATGTCAGGTCCATGAAGCAAGGCAAATTGGAAGTGCTCAAACAGGAGACGGCAAGAGTGAATATTGATATTCTAGGAATCAGGAAACTAAAATGGACTGGAATGGGTGAATTTAACTCAGATGACCATNCACTGATGCTGAAGCTGAAGCTCCAACATTTTGGCTATCTGATGTGAATAGCTGACTCACTAGAAAAGACGTTGAGGATGAGAAGGATTGAGGGCAAGAGGAGAAGGGGGCAACAGAGGATGAGATGGTTGGATGGTATCACTGACTCAATGGATATGAGTTTGAGCAAGCTCTGGGATAGAGGAAGGACAGGGAAGCCTGGCATGCTGTAGTCCAAGGGGTTGCAAAGAGTCGGACATAACTTAACAGCTCAACAACGACGGTCATGCTCTCATTTCCATTTCAATCCCCATTAACATTTGCTTAAAATATTTCAGTGTTTCCTAAGAGCTGTGCCCATCTCCAGAGTGGTAGGTTCCATTGCAGCCTCTATACCCGCACTTTCCTAACTCATGTTTTCATGAACTTTCTGAAGGGAACATTTATTTTATCAAATTAAGTTAGGCAGGGTTTTTTATGCTCCTCTGGTGAGTCATAACTGAAGTTGTAATATTTTCATATATATTTATTCACTAAAACAATTCTCAAATTATTTTGACACCGACTGAACTTTTTCTTCTGTAGTTTTTTTTGTCTTTTAAACATTGATAATATTTTATGGGGTTAAATTGTCACAAAATAAGAAAGCAAAAACATGTTTGATAAATAACAATCCAAACTTCTGAAATAATTTTCTGAAACACACTGACTTGTATAAAACACATGTTTTTAGTCTTATGTTGCCTATAGAATAAGGTACAGAGAAAGAATGCAAATGAACACATGNTGTCACAAAATAAGAAAGCAAAAACATGTTTGATAAATAACAATCCAAACTTCTGAAATAATTTTCTGAAACACACTGACTTGTATAAAACACATGTTTTTAGTCTTATGTTGCCTATAGAATAAGGTACAGAGAAAGAATGCAAATGAACACATGTGTGGCCGGCCTCACCCTGTGTCAGCTTTTCTCTGAGTACTTTTTCTGACTTGCTACTCTAATCCTCCATGCCAGTCTTACTAAACTCCAGTTAGTTTGCTAGGTGTTTCTTGGGCTCAAGATTACTAGCTTCCATTCACATGTCTTTCAAGAGGAGACTGAGAATTCTTATCTGTATGCCTACCCCTGACCCCCCAGTGTTCTGACAAACTCTTAACTTATTTTTTCTAATCAGGTCAAGTCATTTAATTTATAAAGCATTTACATAGCTTAAAGGCTCTAGAAAATTGATTTGTTTCATTTCTGAACAGGTTTTTCAAAAGTGACACACATTTCAGGACAAATATTTACAGAAGTTAAAGGACATTGTATTTCCCTTCAATATCCTTATTCCGCTCTTGATGAAGTCATTTCAGGTTTAATTACACTGAGAGTTTCTCTCTTCTTTTCTCTTCACTTCTTTTCTCTCTGAATTCCACTATCCCCTGCCCACAATACTTCTATCATTTTATTATATGTACTTCTTTGCCTGTTTCTACTTGTGGTAAACAATTGTCTTGAAGTCAGTAATGAAACATTCATTTATGCATCTTCACAGTGTTTTAATAAACAATGAACACTCAAATAATGCAACATTAATTCATTCACTCCCTTACATCTTCAGTAAACTTTGATTTCTAAAATAAAAATCTCACTGGTTTCCCTTCTGAAAGTATATTATTTTAATTATTTCCTATAATTTTTTATTCTATCTGGTGCATTTTACTTCCACGTTTTATAATTGGATGCATAAGTTGTTACATTTAAGAATCTTAGTTCCCTACTGTCTCGTTTGGTCTTCCTTGCTATTTCCAAGGTGCTCTGATTTATTTCATAAATTCATGAAAGTGTTAAATATCTATGACTTGAATACCAGCAAGGCATAACAAAAATCAATAAATACAAATATGAGAAATTTTTATAAATCATGTTTTGTTAACCACTGGTGTTCATGTGTAGTTTTCACAAATAAATTCTTTATCCAGTGTATGGATATATATTGTTAAAAATAATGATATTGCCTAGGCTGTAAATTTTAAAATATATACATAAAAATAGAATTTGATGAAAAGTTAGTGGGATAAATACTCATAACTATAAATATACTTTATTTATAGCTTTGATGACATCAACATTCATGAATTGTGAAACTATTTGAATTTTTATTATCTTACTAAATATCATGGATCTGAAAAAAAGACTCAACAGCTATTGAAAATGTTGATTTATACAATAGAACACAATATCATATGCTTTTATTAAATAAATTTTATTATTTAAGCCTCTATATGTTGTCCATGCTTCATCAAAATTTCATTTGTTTTATTTTTAAACAAAAGTAATTGCATTCAAAAGTAATTGTGGTTGCGTACCTGAATTTTAAATCAGGGCCTGCAATTGCTTAAACACATCTTTATTAATCATAATAGGTACCAATGCAATCAACACATTTTTGCCAATAAGAAATATATTTGTTTATTCCTGTAGCATAAAAATCAGTGCCATGGGATTTGACAGACTCTTGGAAAGCATTCGCTGTATCCTGGTGGTTGTGGAACTATTTTGTCTTCAAAAAGTTGTCAAGATGCTTGAGTAAGTGGCAGCTGGCTGGCAAGAGGTCAGGTGAATACAGCAGATAAGGCAAAACGTCATACCCATATTCACTCAACTTTTGCAGCATCAATTGTGTGGTGTGCAGTAGAGCGCTGTCCTGGAAAAGAATTAGGCCCTTTCTGCTGACCAGTGCCAGCTGCAGACATTGCAATCTTATGGGCACCTAATCGATTTGCTGAGCATACTTCTCAGTTGTAATGGTTTCACCGGATACAGAAAGTTGTAGTGGATCAGACAGGCAGCAGACCACCAAATGGTGGCCGTGACCTTTCTCTGCTGTGGGAAGTGCTTTGGAGCTTCTTCTTGGTCCAGTCACTGAGCTGGTCATCATTACTTTTCAGATAAAATCAACATTCCATCACAAGTCACAATCCAATGGAGAAATGGTTGATTGGTTTTTGCATAAAATAAGAGATGACACTTTAAAACAATGACTTTTTTTTTTTTTTCAATCATCTCATGAGGGTTTTCCACCTTTCAGTTTGCTTCAAATGCTGAATAGAATGGTTGATGTTGAGTTTGGGGGAAACTTCTTGTATAGCTGTAAGATGATCAGCTTCAATGATGACTCTCAATTGGTTCTTGTCAGCTTCCAATGGCCAGCCACTATGCTCCTCATCTTCAAGGCCCTTGTCTCCTTTGCAGAAGGTTTTGAACCACCACTGCACTATACATCCATTAGTAGTTCTTGGACTAACTGCATTGCTGATGTGAATTGTCTCCTCTGCTTTATGATCCATTTTGAACTCGAACAAGAAAATCACTTGAATTTGCTTTTTTGTCTAACAACAATTGTGTTCCAATAGTCTAATATATATATATATAAAACAAACATCAAGTATTAATTCATTAGCAAAAAGTATAAGGCAAGAAATGTACATTAAAATTATCTATAACAAAATCAAGTTTAAGAGTGCGTTCCAATATTGAATGGCAACGTTCAACAATGCAAAACTGCGATTACTTTTGCACCAACTTACATACTCTTACATAACCAGGAATAAAATTAGAACATGATTAGAATCAGAAGCAAAAAGTCATTCACTCTTATGCTATTTCCATTCATATCTTATTGCAGCATAATATGTTAGGAGATTTTGACCAGTCTGTTTCTCTTCGCAAAAGTGTTAGACTTTGTCCTGCTTCATTTTGTACTCCAAAGCCAAATTTGTTATTCCAGGTATCTCTTGACTTTCTACTTTTGCACTCCAGTCCCCTATGATGAAAAGGACATGTTTCTGGGGTGTTACAGAAGGTCTTGTAGGTCTACATGTATTAATGTAAGAGTTCGACTGTAAAGAAAGCTGAGTGTCAAAGAATTGATGCTTTTGAACTGTGGTGCTGGAGAAGACTCTTGAGAGTCCCTTGGACTGCAAGGAAATCCAAACAGTCCATCCTGAAGGAAATCAGTCCTTAATATTCATTGGAAGGACTGATGCTAAAGCTGAAACTCCAATACTTCAGCCACCTGATGCACAGAGCAGACTCATTTGAAAAGACCCTGATGCTGGGAAATATTAAAGGCAGGAGAAGGCGATGATAGAGGATGAGATGGTTGGATGGCATCACTGACTTGATGGACATGAGTTTGAACAAGCCCAGGAGTTGGTGATGGACAGGTAAGCCTGACATGCTGCAGCCCATGGGATTGTAATGAGTCGGACACAGCTGAGCAACTGAACTGAACTGAACCACACAGAAGGGTAACTCCAGCAAAGCACAGGAAACAAGGGCTTCAGCGAAATAAGGACACAGAGAAAGGAGTAAAACCGACTAAGGCAGCTGGAATCTGAATAACTGGCGCTTCTCTATCTCTCCCATCGTTAACAACCAGAAAAGAAGACAATGTACAAAATGATTGCTTCAATGGATGACAGAGAACAGATTCCCCAAGAGGAGGAGACAAAAGGCAACTTCTAAAATTATTTGACTTCTGCCTGATGATATTTATCAGACCTTAAAGGAAATCAGTCCTGTATATTCACTGGAAGGATTGATGCCTAAGCTGAAATTCCAATGCTTTGGCTACCTGATGCGAAGAACTGGAAGAGATCCTATTGCTGGGAAAGATTTAAGGCAGGAGGAGAAGGCAACAGCAGAGGATGAGATAGTTGGATGACATCACTGACTCAATGGACATTTGAGTTTGAGCAAGCTCCGGGATTTGGTGATGGACAGGGAGGCCTGGCATGCTGAATCATGGGGTCGCAAAGAGTCAGGCATGACTGAGCAACTGAACTGAACTGAACTGATGTCAGGAAATGATTATAGAACAGACTAAATTTTCAAAATCATGATTTTGATATTTTCCCTCGACTTTCAGAATACATTTTAACTGAATTATTTATTTTCAGTTTTATAAAACTTTTTTTACACAGCTTATGACAGCAATGTTCCTAGCTTATTGTAATAAGTGTCTGGCACATGGAAAATCTTCTCTGATATAAATTAACGAATTGTGCTGTCATGTCATATCAAAGACAAAAAATCTAGTGGGACCCTGTCATTCAGGTCTTCTTACCATCACTGATTCCTTATTTTAGAAATGACAGCCCACATTTTTGGTAAAATAGTCTCCCTTCTACATTTGCACTATTCTTTATTCGTTTATCACAATGTACTGCTGGCATAGTTTTGGACAGATAACCCAAGTAAATTGTAAAACAACATTCTCTGCACCATAAGAATGGAAAACATGAGTGGTCATGTAACTCCAGCAGGCTGATCTGAGTCCCGCTTTGGAATTTTCCTTACTGAGGTGAGAGTGAGGCTCCCTTCTTTTCTCTGGTTGAGACCTTCCAGTAGTCATGTCAACTACTTGGAGATGGCCAATGGAATTAGGCCATTTCATCCACAGAATAGGAAAGGAGATGGGGAGATGGAACTACATACAAACAATATCCTTCCTAAGAAAGACTGAAGGCAAAAGGAGAAGGGGGAAGCAGAGGATGAGATGGTTAGATAGCACCACTGACTCAATGGACATGAATTTGAGCAAACTCTGGGAGACAGGGAAGCCTGCCGTGCTGCAGTCCATGAGGACACAAAGAGTTGGACATGACTGAGTGACTGAAAGCAACAACAGTACCCTTCAGCTCACAAGATCCAGTCATACATTTCTTGTTTAGTTGCTAAGTTGTATCCAATTCTTTAGCGATCCTGTAGTCATGTACAAATGTGAGAATTGGACTGTGAATAAAGCTGAGCACTGAAGAATTGATGCTTTTGAACTGTGGTGTTGGAGAAGACTCTTGAGAGTCCCTTGGACTGCAAGGAGATCCAACCACTCCATTCTGAAGGAGATCAGTCCTGAGTGTTCATTGGAAGAACTGATGCTGAAGCTGAAACTCCAATACTTTGGCTACCTCATGTGAAGAGTTGACTCACTGGAAAAGACCTTGATGCTGGGAGGGATTGGGGGCAGGAGGAGAAGGACATGAAACAGGAGAGATGGCTGGATGGCATCACTTATTCGATGGACATGAGTTTGGATAAACTCCAGAAGTTGGTGATGGACAGGGAGGCCTGGCCTGCTACGATTTATGGGGTCGCAAAGAGTAAGACATGACTGAGCAAATGAACTGAACTAAGACTGTAGCCTGCCAGCCTCCTCTGTCCATGGAATTTTCTAGGCAAGAATACTGAAATGGGTTGCATTTCTTTCTCCAGAGGATCTTCCCAACCCAAGGATCAAACCTCAGTTTCCTGTATTGGCAAGTGGGTTCTTTACTACTGAGTCACAGCAACAACAACAGCAATAATATCCTTCAGTTTACCAGATCCAGTCATACATACTTGGGGCAAAATTTGCCCATTTCTTTTCCAGGTTCATGAACCACTGTATTTAAATTACTTTAAAAAATTGACTGCAATTTCAATTTTCTCATTCAGAACCAAAAGATGTCTTACTAAAATAAAAGAGATGTCTTGGGGGAAATGATTAGGAGTTGAGGGAGGGCATGTAAGAGAGGTGTGTGGGTGGCTTAACAAGATGAATGTGTTAGGCAAAGTTAGAATTTACTAACTTTGCAAATATCTATTCATATAATTAAAGAAAATATTTTACAAATAGTCCAAAAGGAGAATACATTTAAACTGGCTCAAATTTGACATGAGTCAAGGTGGTATCTCAGATTACTTGCACCTTAGAGGCCTTTTGTTATCATTATGATTGGGGGGAGCTTTTTCATGTGTTCCCATGCAGTTACAATTTTGGTGTATCTGCATATACTTTAAATCTAATGTAAATAATATAAACATAATATGTGAAAGAATTGAGAAATCTTTGTTTGCTTCATAAAACTATCTGGATAAGCCCTAGAAGTTGGATAAATGAAATGGAGTTAATATGAACAGATCTAAAGGAGTCTAAGGGGGTTCCTGGTGGTTCAGTGGTAAAGAACCCACCTGCCAATGCAGGAGTTATGGGTTCGATCCCTGTGTCAGGAAAATTCCCTGGAGAAAGAAATGGCAACCCACTCCAGTATTCTTGTCTAGGAAATCCCATGAACAGAAGAGTCTGGTGGGCCACAGTCCAAGGAGTCACAAAGGGTCAGACCCAACTTGGTGACTGATCATACACACAATGGAGTATAAAGTAACACTGAATTGCACTCTGCTGCTGCTGCTGCTAAGTCACTTCAGTTGTGTCCGACTCTGTGTGACCCGAGAGACAGCAGCCCACCAGGCTCCCCCGTCCCTGGGATTCTCCAGGCAAGAACACTAGAGTGGGTTGCCATGTCCTTCCCCAGTGCATGAAAGTGAAGAGTGAAAGTGAAGTTGCTCAGCCATGTTTGACTCTTAGCAACCTCATGGACTGCAGCCCACCAGGCTCCTCCATCCATGGAATTTTCCAGGGAAGAGTACTGGAGTGGGTGCCATTGCCTTCTCCAGAATTGCACTCTAGTCTCAGTTTATTTCTGAAATATTTTTAATTTAGATGCTCTTTCAGTTTTTCAGTTACCATAAATAATGCTGGGAACAAGCAACCAAACAAGTAGCCCTTCTGCTCTCAGATAAGCTAATCATGCCCCTGAGGTCAGCTGTTGGTACCTTCATTGGTTTGACTGATATTAACTGGCTCTATCACAGATCAAGGGCTTGGGCTAGGATAACATGGCTTTTTTTCAGCACTATCTCTCCATCTCCAGCAGGCTAATCTGTGTTGATGCTCATACTGGCCAGCTACCGATAGATAGGGGAGAGAAAGAAGTGGGGAGGGAGAGAGAGAAGAAAGGCATGTATTCTCACATTCTCTTTGGAATTACACTCAGAATTGTCACAATATCCTCTACTCTGCATTCCAATGGGCAAAACAGCACCGCACCAGATTCAATAAGAAAGAAAATGGACTTCGCCTTTAATGGCAGAAGTTGAAAAATGACATTGCAAAGGGCAGGTATATAGGAGAGTGGAGAACTGCGGTCATCTCTGAAGATGTGGGAGGGTCAGCAGATCTACAGAGATAACCTGGGAGAGAGTGTGTGTTTCTGTGTGTGTGCCGGTTTCTGAATTTCTAAATGCATCACTCTATGCACTTTCCAAATGGCATAAAGTAATTATCACCCAGGGATCGTATTCTACCCTGGATTTCATTCAGCAATTTTATAGGAAAATGAATCTGGTTCATTTTAAAGTCGTGAATTATTTCAAATTTATGTAAAAATAAGCTCCAAATCTGAATGAAGATGCAACTTATTTTGCTTCCAGAGAATTATATATTCATTCATAAGAATCAGTTTCCATCCATTTCCAGATGAGAAAATAAAAGTCTTGGTAAAAATTCTGAAAGTGAAAGTCACTCAGTCGTGTCTGATTCTTTGGGACCCCATGAACTATACAGTTCATGGAATTGTCCAGGCCAGAATATTTGAGTGGGTAGCCTTTCCCTTCTCCAGGGGATCTTCCCAACCCAGGGATCGAACTGGGGTCTCCTGTATTGTGGGCAGATTCTTTACCAACTAAGCTTAATTGCCTGGATAAAGTGAAATTTTTTAAACAAATTTTCAGGCTAAAGAAAAAATTATCACAGAGGGAAAGTAAATAATACAAGCATCACATTATCCATCTGCAACACTGGATGTTATAAAATAGCAGAATAACATTGAAGTACCACTGAGACAAAATGACTCTACCCAAGAATCCTATTACCAATAGAGTATTGATATCTCCATACATGGACATCACCAAGTGGTCAATACTGAAATCAGATTAATTATATTGTTTGCAGCCAAATATAGAGAAGCTCTAGATCATTAGGATAAATAAGACCTAAAGCCAACTTAGAGTGGCTCAGATCTTGAACTTCTTATTGCAAAATTCAGGCTTCAGTTGAAGAAAGTAGGGAAAAAAAAAAAACCCACTAGGCCATTTAGGTCTGACCTCAATAAAATCCTTTGTGTTTACACCCTGGAGGTGACAAACAGATTCAAGGGATTAGATCTGGTACAGTCCCTGAAGAATTATGGATGGAGGTTTGTAATATTGTACAGGAGGCAGTAACCAAAACCATTCCAAAGAAAAATCCATGTTAAACCTCTTGAATTTGTACCAGAGATCCATTAAAGCATTCATTATGTTTCAATATTTCTCTTTCTATTCCTCACCTTGGCTACTTTTTGATCTATATTTTTCTATTCTGTCTTCAAGAGCAGTCATTAATCCTTCTGTTATATCCAACATGTATTAATCTTATTCAATAGACTTTTCTTTCCAGATTTTAGTTCCCTATAAATTCCATTTTGGTTTTTTTATATCTTTTATTTTCCTTCTATTACATTGACATTCTCCTTTAAATCTTTGCACATATTTATAATCATTTTTTAAAGATATTTTTCTGCTGATTCTATTATTTTATCATATTTGGTTCTGCCCCAGTAAACAAATTTTCTTCTGGTTATAGGTACCATGTGTTCCTTTTTTTCATATATACATATATTTGAGTGAACGGTACCTTGATTGTTACATTGCTCAGTATTTGGATTTTGATGTCTGCTTCATAATGAATTGAAGTCTGTTTTTATAAGGCCTGTATGTTTCTTGTAGATCAATATGGTCCTTTTAAGATTCATTATTAAGCCTAGTTACGGTAGCATTAAATAGCCTTTATTCTGGAGCTAAATAGTCTTTTTTTAAAGGCGATCTTTTTAGGATATCTACAAATAGCTCTAATTGATCAGCAAGGCCTCTCTACTTTAGCTAAATGGATAGGAAACATTTTCCCAACTCTGTGTGGGTTCTGGGAATGTTTATTTTTTTTTCTTTCCACCTCCACACATATCTTCATGTGACTGTAAGGGGATCCCTATGCAGATTTCTGAAGCTCTTTCTGTGAGTAGCTCCATCTGCTATAGTATTTGAGTTTGCAAATTCTAGCCACCTCTGCTTCCTTGACCTCTCGTTTTTGATTGACTGATGCACTCACCTTCAAATTTTTTTTGCCTTTCGTGTAGACTGAGAAGTGCTTCCAGGCAGAAAGCCAAGGGGATTGTAGAACTCACTTTGTTTTATCTATTTCCAGAGATCACAGTCCTATTGGCTTGTTGCGTAGTGCCTGAAAATCTTGTCTAATTTTCTCCTCATTCATGGCACATGCACTAGTTCAATACTGATGACTCTGTCATAGCTGGACCACAAAATCTCAGCATTTATTTTCAATGTAATGTGATAGGAGTATCTTGGCATTAATTTTATAAACTTATATGTTATAAAAGTTTCTGCCTTTTTCTTGCTGTTCTCACGGCCTAATATTATGCTTGACATAGAGTTGGCCCTTAGTATATATTTGTTGAATGTGGGTATGCATGCTCAGCTGTTCAGTTGTGTCCAACTCTTTACAATCCTTTGGACTATAGCCCACCAGGGTCCTCTGTCCATGGGATTTTTCAAGCAAAAATATTTGTTGAATAAATTATTTTTAAAAATACTTATAAGAAAATGCAAAAATTCTTCACAAAAAGGACAACTGTTGCTTCAATGAATCAGTTAAAGAAACGTCTGAAATCCTAGTATGTATACCATTTTGCTTATTTTTGATGGAATTTTTTATGGGAGAGTGACATGCATTATAATATGTAAATAAATATTTATATTAAGATCAGTGCTCTTGATAAGGGGTTTCAACCACTGAGTGACATTTATACTATCAATCTCAATGTGTGTGAGTCCAAGAGTCTTAAAATTGTTTAATTTTTAAGCCATCATTAAAGACTTATACTTCGGAGAAGGCAATGGCATCCCACTCCAGTACACTTGCCTGGAAACTCCCGTAGACGAAGGAGCCTGATAAGCTGCAGTCCATGGGGTCGCTGAGCCAGACACAACTGAGCGGCTTCACTTTCACTTTTCACTTTCATGCATTGGAGAAGGAAATGGCAACCCACTCCAGTGTTCTTGCCTGGAGAATCCTAGGGATGGCAGAGCCCAATAGGCTGCCGTCTATGGGGTCGCACAGAGTCGGACACAACTGAAGCGACTTAGCAGCAGCAGCAGTAGCAGCAGCAGCAAAGACTCATACTTACCTATTTTACCTAAGGACTTCCCTGGTGGCTTAGTGGTAAAGACTCTACCTGCTAATGCCGAAGACATGGGTTCAATCCCTGGGTTGGGAGATCCCCTGGAGAAAGAAATGGCACTCCAGTATTCTTAACTGGGAAATATCATGGACAGAAGATGCTGGTACAAGGAGCCCGACCTGACTAGGGACCAAACGACAAAAAAATTTTATCTAAAGTGTGTAGAAATGCTCAAATACTCTCACTTCAATACGCCATACGTAGTCACCATTGGTCTACAGCTGCCCCAGATGAAACTGTCCTGTTTCATGCTTCAATCTCTAAGTTACCGAAGTTAGTCTCCCTGACAGACTAACCCTATGCAGCATATGAATACCGTTTTGCTACAACTGACAATTTAACCCTAAGAAACCTGGGAAACTCACAGCAGAAAAGGTTTCTTTGACTTCTGGGAACAATTCAACATTTGGCCACCATTACAGAAACCATTGCTAATTTATGTTCTAATTAACTTCCCAAGCCCATAATGATGGCTTGTTTTATTCTTTTCAAATCTCCACTCATTGTTTGCTTTTAAGGATTGCTTGGCTTAACAGGCTAAGGAGCTAAAACTTAATTTTATTTCAGATAAATTGGTAATAAATATATCCTGTTAAGAAAATATTCTAAGAAAAGCAAAAGAAAATCCATGAACTTCTACTAGTAAGTATGCTGTGGAGGAAATTCCTATAATCAAGGATTTAAGCAAGCCAGCCACCAATTATAAATTTAGTTCCCACAGGGGACAAACCATTTAAGATACTAAAGCCATTCAGCTTTAAGACATATGGTTTCAACTTTTGATGCAAATCTAAAGGTGAAACATTCAATTTGAATAAAAAAAGAACAAAAGATGTGTAAATTCAAAACTGTTCTTTGAAATGAAGTTACCATCTTTATTGTTTCTTTTATTTTATATTGTCCATGACTTTTTGCATATGCTTATATACTTACAGAACTTTGAGTGCAAGAGAATCTATACAAATTATGCAGCACACATGCTCCCACTCAGGGGGCTTCTTGAAACTACAGATTTGGGGCCTGTCTCACAGAGATTATAATTCAATTTATCAGAAATGGTCCCATAATCTGGTTTGAAAAAAATATATATATATATATAAAACTAAGTGGAAGCACTAATATAGTTTAATTTTTCATTTTATGAATAATAAAACTAAGACCCAGAACAATTAACTGATTAGCTCATTCTCTATGCAAGTTAGTGACTAAAAAAAAAGAAAAAAGTGATTTTTATCTTAGAATGTTGTTTTCTAGAGTTTTTTCTGTTGCTCAATAGTCATTTTTTCCCAAAAGGAAAAATAATAGTTCTGTATTATTATGTGGTATAGATCCTTGAAACTCTATTCATAGTTTATGTCCCTTATCAATCTATACTTTCTCTCCAGGAGATCTCATCCACTGTCATAGTGTTATTCCATATCTTTCTTTCAGATTCATCTCCAAAATTCTAGAACTACATATTCAATTGCTTAAGTAACCTTTTTATTTTAATCAACTTCAAATAAAGCACATGTAAAACTCAAACTTTTATTAATATGCAGCCAACCTTATCTGTCATTGTTCTCTGTATCTCTGAAGTTACACTATCAATATACACAATTAAGCAAGTTAGAAGCCTGAGAGAGATTCTGTATACTCTTTTTCCTTTTTTGTCACATCCAACGTTATCCAGTTCACAATTTTTCGAAGTGTTAAATTAATGAAACAAGGAAGCCAACAGACTCAAGTAATTCCTATATCTTCAGTTCAGTACAGTTCAGTCGATCAGTTGTGTCCAACTCTCTGTGACCCCGTGAACTGCAGCATGCCAGGCCTCTCTGTCCATCACCTGGATTTCACTCAAACTCACGTCCATCGAGTCGTTGATGCCATCCAGCCATCTCTGTTGTCCCCTTCTCCTCTTGCCCCCAATCCCTCCCAGCATCAGTCTTTTCCAATGAGTCAACTCTTCACATGAGATGGCCAAAGTACTGGAGTTTCAGCTTTAGCATCATTCCTTCCAAAGAAATCCCAGGGCTGATCTCCTTCAGAATGGACTGGTTGGATCTCCTTGCAGTCCAAGGGACTCTCAAGAGTCTTCTCCAACACCACAGTTCAAAAGCATCAATTCTTTATCCCTTTACAACTCTCATATTCTATCTTCACTAATCTCATGAACTACTACTGCATTCAGACTGAAGAGGAGGGAATTCCCAGGCCAACTGTTACATCTCCCTGCTTTCACTGCTGTAGGCCTGGGTTCAAACCCTAGTCTGGGAACTAAGATCCCACAAGCCATGTGGCATACCCAAAAAAGTTAAAAAAAAAAAAAAAGAAGAAAAAAGTACTGAAGAGCAAACCAGGCACATACATAAGAAGTGAATTTCTAGCTGTCCCTCATCCTGGTAAACAAGGTAGCATTTAACAGTGTATTAAGAGCACAGAGGTTACAGTTGGGCAAATCTAGGTGAACACTATAGATCTGTGACCCTGGCTCCAGGACAAGTTTCATTTATAAAATTAGGTCTGTTAAAAAACAAATGCGAAAGGAAAAAAAAAAAAAAAA
>SJYV01034926.1:556901-573823 GCA_006410875.1 Neotragus pygmaeus | reverse complement strand
CTTGGAGAATTTTGAGCATTACTTTACTAGCATGTGAGATGAGGGCAATTGTGCGGTAGTTTGAGCATTCTTTGGCATTGCCTTTCTTTGGGATTGGAATGAAAACTGACCTTTTCCAGTCCTGTGGCCACTGCTGAGTGTTCCAAATTTGCTGGCATATTGAATGCAGCACTTTCACAGCATCATCTTTCAGGATTTGAAAGAGCTCAACTGGAATTCCATCACCTCCACTAGCTTTGTTCGTAGTGATGCTTTCTAAGGCCCACTTGACTTCACATTCCAAGATGTCTGGCTCTAGATTGGTGATCACATCATCATGATTATCTGGGTAATGAAGATCTTTTTTGTACAGTTCTTCCGTGTATTCTTGCCACCTCGTCTTAATATCATCTGCTTCTGTTATGTCCATACCATTTCTGTCCTTTATCGAGCCCATCTTTGCATGAAATGTTCCCTTGGTATCTCTAATTTTCTTGAAGAGATCTCTAGTCTTTCCCATTCTGTTCTTTTCCTCTATTCCTTTGCATCGATCGCTGAGGAAGGCTTTCTTATCTCTTCTTGCTCTTCTTTGGAACTCTGCATTCAGATGCCTATATCTTTCCTTTTCTCCTTTGCTTTTCACAACTATTTAATTCTCAAAATGTCTAATTAAAATGGAATATTTACTTTTCTCTTGTGTTCCGTAATTTTTGGTTTATCTTTCAAATTGTTCTTATTAGATCATACCTATTTCATACCATTTGTTCATAAATTGATCATTTTGTTGTTATAATGTGTACCTCATTATCTCTATAAAATTATTTCTCTGAGCAAACTTTATTCTATATAAATATAACTGCTATACCAATGTAATAATTATATTTTCCATTTTATGTCTATTTCATCATTTTACTTCTAATTTATATTGCTATTTTTATTTAAAGTATAAACATAAACATGTCATATATTGGGTTGCTTATAGGTAGGGTATAGTCTGATCCTGCATTTTATTAATTCTAGCAATTTTCACTACATAATGTTTTAGGTCATTTAGATACATTATAGATATAAATATGCTTGGATTTAATTCTACCATCTTGATAGTGGTATCATGATTCTTTCCTTAAAATTTCTTTTCCTGTATTATTTTGAAATTATTTTATCAACTTTTCATTGCATTTCACTCTTCTCTTAGCTGTGTGTATGTGTGGTCCCTCATAGATTTAAAACACATTTCACTCATCACATTCTAATTCCCTAAAATACTGTAGCACTTCAGAGTCATAGTTGTATATGTCCCATCCTTCTTATATTACCATTATTCAATTTATTTGTATGTATTTTAAACCTCCACCAATAGATTATCATTAGTTTTCTTAAACCAGTCTGTTGTTCTCAGAAATATTAAAACAAGCAAATAATCAGAAAATCTCAAGTGCAACACATGCTGTCTATGGTGTAGTGAAAGTGAAAGTTGCTCAGTCGTGTCCAACTCTTTGCAACCCCCTCAACTACACAGTCCACGGAATTTTCCAGGCCAGAATATTGGAGTGGGTAGCCTTTCCCTTCTTCAGGGGAGTTTTCCAACCCAGGGATTGAACCCAAATCTCCTGGATTGCAGGCAGGTTTTTTACCAACTAAGCTATCAGGGAAGCCACTGAGCTATCAGGGAAGCTCTGTGGTGTATTGTGTTTAATTTCAGGTTCCCAGGAGGCTCCACCTCTTTCAGAAGGAAGAACTTCTGTTTACAGTAGCTGTAGTGCAAATCTGATGGAATAATCATCTTACGTGTATTTGGCTTAATAGGTATTTTACTTTTTTATAGTTAAACTTATGAGTTTTAATGGATTCACATACACATTTTTGTTCTGTTGTCTTTTGTCAGGAATTATTTCTTTATACAAGTCATCAGTTACTGTTTTTGTTTTCCATATACAATTTTTCTTTTTTCTTCTTGTTTAAGACTTTTTTTTTCAAATTCCATCAGTTTTACTTTTATAAGGCTCATGGTATTTTCTTTCTGTCTCTTTTCATTAGGGATCATGGTGCTTACTTGATCTGAACAATTACGGTTTACGTTGTCTTTAAAAACACATTTTACATTCATAAGTATTTTTGTCTTTCTTTTTGTAATCCCAAATATGCATATGTTAGACCACTTCACTTTGAATCCCAATTAACTAAAGACCTTTACATTTTTCTCCAAACCATTCTATTTTTTCTCCTTTTCAATCTGGATGCATTCTATTGTTTCTTGCATGTTCACTTATCTTTTGTTCAGTGTCCTGTAAGCTCTTAAAACAAAACAGTGACTTTTCTATTTTATATATTATAGTATTCACTATGGGGCTTCCCAGATGGTGCAGTGGTTAAGAATCTTCCTGTCAATGCAGGAGTTGCAAGAGATGTGGGTTCGGCCCATGGGTCAAGATTCCCGGAGTAGGAAATGGCTACCCACTCCAATATTCTTGCCTAGAAAATATCCAAGGACAGAGGAGCCTGGCAGGCTACAGACCTAAGGGTTGCAAAGAGTTGGACATGAATGGGCATGCATGCAACACAGACATTCCACTCCATTCTTTTTACAGTTTCTGTTTTTCCTCACATTATACTTTTGTTTTGCATAGCTTTCTTAAACATATTTATAATAGCTATCTTAAAGCCCTAATATGCTAATTGGTCATTTCTGTACTTCTGAGCCTATTTCTACTGACTAAAGTTTCTCATGGTTCCTAGTTACAGTTTTTTCTTTATTCATAAATCCAGCATTTGAATGCCATTAAAGGTCATTACATTTTACTTATAGGTACACATAATATCACATTTGCGTATGTGGCTAATTCTATTCACTGGAAGAAAATGTTCTACAAGTGCTTCCCAAAATAGCTGTGGTTAAAGAGCAGGTTTCTTTTTCTCTTTTTATTAGAGTCCTTCACAGATAAGTACTTTTGTAAAATAAAGTGAAAGTGAAATACTAGGGGAAAAAGAAATAAAAAAGATATACAAAGGACAAGCTATAATTGAGTGGTTCTAACATGGTTCTGAAATTGTTGGCTTTTGTCTCTTCAATATCATCTTTTCTCTTTCTACTATCTTAACTCTTTCTGTAGCTCCAGTTGAACACGTATTGTTTACTCATGTATTCATCGTATTTTTCCCTTCTCTTTTAAATTTTGTATTTGATTTTAATATCCAGTACTTCTTCTCTGGTGGCTCAGACAGTAAAGTGTCTGCTTACAATGCGGGAGACCCAAGTTCAATCCTTGGGTCTGAAAGATCCCCTGGAGAAGGAAATGGCAACCCACTCCAGTACTCTTGCCTGGAAAAACCCATGGACAGAGGAGCCTGGTAGGTTCCTACAGTCCATAGGGTCACAAAGAGTTGGACATGACTGAGCGATTTCATTGACTCTTTCACTCACTCATCCAGTATTTTACCATCTATTATTCATATTATCTGTCAATCTTCTGGATTCCCAGTTTCTATGTCTTTTCTTATGGATTTGTGTTTCTCAGAATGTGAATCATATAAAATCATTTTGAGTTTAATAATTATAATTTATAATACATATTATATTACATAGTATAAATATATATAACATTATATATTGTATATATATTATAATTTATAATTTCTTCCTTCAGAAATGATTTAAATTAGTCTCTGTAACATGGTTGGATTCACTGGCCATCTAAATACAACTGCAAAACTTAACCATCACTGGCCTACCCAGGTGAAAGGCAACTGGCTGGTATATTTTCCATATACAACAGTGGGATTTAGCTTTTCTCTCAACATGCCAGCTTGCTGAAGAATATGTTCAACTCCTCAACTGCTTTCCTCAAATAAGCAAACAAAATCAAAATTATGTTGTGTGTTGTGTTTAACCCTGAGTTTGCTACTTCTATCAAGTTTTAAGGTAGTAATTCCTCACTGTGTAACTATTCTTCAATGCATTGAGAATGATTTTTCTTAGAGTTTATCCAACTTTCTCTGTTGCATTCACCCGCGAGATTGGTCTGATATATGTAATCCACAGTTATTTTAATGGAAATTCGAATCAATTTTAGTTGAATGCCCTTCTGATTCCAGGAATTCTAACTCTATCCCTAGATCCAGGAGTGGGGAAGATGGCTGAAGCTAAATCAAGTGGGACCTCCATCTCGTTAGCCAGAGTAACTGTCATATCCCTGGACACATGATCTATGCTGCTCCAATCAGAACTGTTCACAGAATCCTTACTGGAAATTCTTAAACAGAAGAATTATTTGTATCCTATAAATGATAGTATGTAGTTGTAATGGCTAATTTTATGGGTCAGTCTGACTGAATCAGAGAATGCCCAGGTATTTGGCTGAACATTATTTCTCGATGTGTCTATGAGGATGTTTCCAGAGGTGAGTGGCCCTGGACTGGTGAGCTGAATAAAGTGGGCACCCTCTGTCTCCGCCATGTGAGTGAGCGTCAGCAAATCCCCTGTGGACCTGAATAGAATAAAAAGGTGAAAGAAAGTTGAAGTCACTCTCTGCCTGACAAAATGAGCTGGGATGTCGGTTTCTCCTGCTCAGGCATTCAGATTCAAATTGGAACGTACCTCATCAAACCTTTTGCTCTCAAGCCTTTGAGCTATCCCATTGGCTTTCTGGGTTCTCTAGCTTGCAGAGGGCAGGCTTTCTGGGTTCTCTAGCTTGCAGAAGGCAGATCATAGAATTCTCAATTTCCATAATCACATGAGGCAATTCCTTATAAGAAATTTTATTTTATATATGAATAAATGCACATATATGCACATACAAGCATAATAATGTATATTTAATGTGAATGATATATGTTATATATACACAATATAATATATTATAAACAGAACCAATAGATGGATATAGATACATGTGTAAATGTCTACCCAAATACAGAGAGATAGATACATATAATATAGCTGTAGGTATTCCCTGGTGGCTCAGATGGTAAAGAATTCACCAGCAATGTGGGAGACCTGGTTTCAGTCCCTGGGTTGAGAAGATCCCCTGGAGAAGAGCATGGTAACACATCCAGTATTCTTGCCTGGAGAATCCACATGAACAGAGGTGCCTGGTGGGCTACAGTCCATGTGGGTTGCAAAGAGCTGGACATCACTGAGTAACTAAGTACAGCACAGCACATATATATTTATATGTATCATGGTACATGCATCTCTATATGTGTAAATAACATGTCTATATATACATGTGTATATAAATGCATGCATTTTAAAGACAACACATATGTATGCATGTGTGTGTGTGTTAGTTGTTCATTCGTGTCTGACTCTATGTGACTCTGTGGCCTGCCAGACTCCTCTGTCCATGGAATTCACCAGGCATTGTCATGCCCTTTTCCAGGGGATCTTCCTGATCTAGGAATCAAACCTGGGTCTCCCACATTGCAGGCAGATTCTTTATGCTTTGAACTACCTGGGAAGACCATTTGTATGCATAATCATATATATATAAAGATATGTGTGGCATTTTTATATCTATGTCTATATAGTCTGCATATCTATATCTACAGATATATCTCTCTATGCTTATATACTACTGTATTTCATATGTACATTAGATATATGTATATGTATGTAGATATACCTATACATATAGACATAGATAGATACACATTATCTATATATTTATATATCTCTATTATAGATATGTATTACAGATATCCATCTATCTTATTGGTTCTGTTTCTCTTGAGAACCCTCACTAATAGCTTTTGATACCAATAACGATTCTAGAGGAACAGAATCTTAAGGATGAGTTTTCTAAATTGCTTCTGCTGCTGTTGCTGCTGCTAAGTTGCTTCAGTCGTATCTGACTCTGTGCATCCCCAGAGATGGCAGCCCACCAGGCTCCACCGTCCCTGGGATTCTCCAAGCAAGAACATTGGAGTGGGGTGCCATTTCCTTCTCCAATGCATGAAAGTGAAAAGTGAATGTGGAATCACTCAGTCTTGTCTGACTCCTAGCGATCCCATGGATTGTAGCCTACCAGGCTCCTCCATCCATGGGATTTGCCAGGCAAGAGTACTGGAGTGGGTTGCCATTGCCTTCNGTGGGGTGCCATTTCCTTCTCCAATGCATGAAAGTGAAAAGTGAATGTGGAATCACTCAGTCTTGTCTGACTCCTAGCGATCCCATGGATTGTAGCCTACCAGGCTCCTCCATCCATGGGATTTGCCAGGCAAGAGTACTGGAGTGGGTTGCCATTGCCTTCTCCTAGAGTCTCTGAAATCAACTTTCTCATCTGATTATATTTAAATGTGTTTAAAAAAACAAAAATAGAATCACCATGAACCAGTGATACCATTACTGAACATATATCCAGAGAAAAATCATAATTCATAAAAAGACACACACACCTGACGTTCATTGCAGCACTATTTACAACCACCAGGACACAGAACCAACCCACATGCCCTCAACAGTGATGGATAAAGGAGATGTGGTACATGTTTATAATAGCATATTATTCAGGCATAAAAAAAATGAAATTGGGTCATTTGTAGAGACGTGGGTGGACCTAGAGATGGTCATACAGAGTGAACTCAGAGAGAGAAATGGATATTGTATGTGAACACATTTATGTGAAATCTAGAAGAATGGTATAGAGACACAGATATAGAGAACAAACGTGTGGATACCAAAGGGGGAAGGGGAAATGGAATGAATTGGAAGACTGAGACTGACATATATACACCACTGTGTATAAAACAGATAACGACTGAGCACGCTACTGTGCAGCATAGGGAACGCTCCTCAGCACTCTGTGGTGACCGAAGTGGGAAGGAAGTCCAGAAAAGAGAGATATATGCATACCTAAAGCTGATTCACTTTGCTGTACAGCAGAAACTAACACAACACGGTAAAGCAAGTGTAATCTAATACAAACTGATTTGAAATAAAGATGTTAATGACTCCATTTCCAGTAGTAAAGAGATTGCTGGTAGTTCATGGTGTCATCTGGCAATGGAGATATGTAATCTACCTTCACTGGATATTCCTAATAAACCATTTCTAAGAAACAAGGTGTTGGATTAGTGTGTATACGATTCTTTGAAACATTTTGGGGGAGTTAAAGTGAATATATTGTTTGTTGCTGCTTCTTTTTTGACAAGTAGCTTGCTTTTATGCCATTGCTTGTTTTTATGTCACTGGACAAAAAGTGGAAGAGAAGCGTAAGGTTAGGGATTCAAATTACCAATTTAAGTCTGAATGACCCACATGCTTCTCTGTGTACCTTGCAGGAGGCCCTTCAATATTGTTAAAGCAATTTTGACATAATGAGAAAAAAAATCACCCATAGATAAAGCTTAACCTGTAGACGAGAAGTGAAAATTTTTCAAAGAAATAACATCATATCCCAAACAACCTACCTAAAGATAAAAAGTGCATGATAGAATTTTATTTTTTTGGTCATATGAATCAGTTAGTTCCCTTATTTTTTTAGAATCAATTTACTTGAATTTCTGTATCTTGCTACCCAAGGTATCCTAACAGATTCAACTGTGATGCCCCTGAAATTGAAGGAAGAACACAGGACCTTGTGAAGTTAAATCTTTGACATATACAACAGACAGGAAAGAATGAATGGGAGCCATTAGTAAACACTACAGCAGAGATATCTTGAGAAAGATCTTTTGATTAGGCTACATTGTCAACAGACTGTCTCTGGAGCAGTCACTATGAAGGAATTATGAAATTTTGGGATTGCTGTTAGCCTGGATGGATTCATGGCTTAGCCATTATTCACTTCACTTTACAGATAAGAAAATAACATTGCAGAGGATCTAAGTAATTCACCAAGAGTAACAAAACAGGAATAGGATCCTTATTTTCATTTGTTAAAAAATCCTTTTTAACTGAAAACAAAACACAACTTATGTTTACTTAATCAGGAATTCTTACATTATTCATTTTCATTTAAAATCATGTACACCCGTGGTGGATTCATATCAATATATGCCAAAACCAATATAGTATTGTAAAGTAAAATAAAGTAAAAATAAAAAGTAGTAAAATAAAAAAAATAAAATCAATATTAGTCATTGATCTTAAATTTGTATACATTTGCCTAGATTTGCCTCTGTGTACTGCTTTCTCTGTATTCTCATATTCACACAGTAAGATTTATCACCAGGACCATTCATTCCTTGGCTTGGGCCTCTTAAATGCTCACTATACTGTACATGGATATGTTTAGATCAGTATCTTCAAATGTCCTTTGGAGTTTGTGCATTACTCCTACTGTTCACCAAAAATCTCCCCCCTCACCCCCCACCTTTTCTTTTTCATGGGAGAAACTCAGCTCAAATTTTCTGCCTCGGATCCTCCAATAATCTGTTTCTGGTCTTGGTACATATATAAGGAATTTTATAAAACACTGCCTGGCCTTATAAGAGAAAGGTGGGTTTAGGTTTCAGCCAGCTGCCAAGTAAGACATTCTAACTTTTTAACCAAAAGAAAAAAATTCTGTTCTCTTCATTTGTTACTAGTGTTGCCACAGTGGTAGTGGTGGGAAGTTTTTTTTTTTTTTCCTAAACTTTTGGAACTATTTTAATTGTTTATCCTGCCACAAAACACTGATTTTCTGAATTTTAATTGGGGGCATCATTTTAACTCCTCTTTTAGCTATAAATTGCAAGTCTGAGGATCAATTTTATCCTGGTACTGGCCTTTCTGATGTGCAATGGGCTTATTGCCTAGCCTGTTTTCTGGGCTGGTGGTCAGCCATCAAATCCCATTTGTCAATTTGAATAACAAATGAGACATAAAAGCATATGACAGAATCTCTATACCACACATTCACTTCTTGGGCCTCGAGGACTATGAGGTTAGTGATGGGTTACAAAATAAATACATAAAAATAAAAACAAGGAGTTAAAGCCTGTTTAGCATACAAGCAAAGAAAAACAAGGGACTAAGAGGAGATGTCAAGAGAGTTCCAGAAAACATCTATTTCTGATTCATTGACTATGTCAAAGCCTTTGACTGTGTGGATCACAATAAACTGGGAAAATTCTGAAAGAGATGGGAATACCAGAGCACCTGACCTGCCTCTTGACAACCCTATATGCAGGTCAGGAAGCAACAGTTAGAACTGGACATGAAAAAGCAGATGGTTCCAAATAGGAAAAGGAGTACGTCAAGGCTGTATGTTGTCTCCCTGCTTATTTAACTTATATGCAGAGTACATCATGAGAAATGCTGGGCTGGAAGAAGCACAAGTTGGAATCAAGATTGCCGGGAGAAATATCAATAACCTCAGGTATGCAGATGACACCACCCTTATGGCAGAAAGTGAAGAGGAGCTAAAAAGCCTCTTGATGTAAGTGAAAGAGGAAAGCGAGAAAGTTGGCTTAAGCTCAACATTCAGAAAACGAAAATCATGGCAACTGGTCCCATCACTTCATGGGAAATAGATGGGAAAACAGTGGAAACAGTGTCAGTCTTTATTTTTTGGGACTCCAAAATCACTGCAGAAGGTGACTGCAGCTATGAAATTAAAAGACGCTTACTCCTTGGAAGGAAAGTTATGACCAACCAAGATAGCATATTGAAAAGCAGAGACATTACTTTGCCAACAAAGGTCCATCTAGTCAAGGCTATGGTTTTTCCAATGGTCACCTATGGATGTGAGAGTTGGACTATGAAGAAAGCTGAGCACCAAAGAATTGATGCTTTTGAACTGTGGTGTTGGAGAAGACTTTTAAAAGTCCCTTGGGCTGCAAGGATATCCAACCAGTCCATTCTGAAGGAGATCAGCCCTGGGATTTCTTTGGAAGGAATGATGCTAAAGCTGAAACTTCAATACTTTGGCCACCTGATGCGAAGAGTTGACTCATTGGAAAAGACTCTGATGCTGGGAGGGAATGGGGGCAGGCGGAGAAGGGACAACAGAGGATGAAATGGCTGGATGGCATCACCGACTCGATGGATATGAGTTTGAGTGAACTCCAGGAGTTGGTGATGGACAGGGAGGCCTGGCGTGCTGTGATTCATGGGGTCGCAACGAGTCACACATGATGAGTGACTGAACTGAACTGAAGGGGAGATGATGTTAGGCAGGAGACAAGTGGGATGTGACTTTGTCCATCCCAAGTGTGCACTAATTAGAAATGACATTCATTTTTTACGAAGTAGAAATGGGCGAGAGCTTGCATTGTTTCTTTGGAAACTAAAAATGTCTACATGCTAGCCCCATGACATCATCCTGACTCCTGGACAATGAACATTCTGTCATGTCAGAGGGCCACATCATACTGGGTAAAAAGTTGCTGTTATGAGTAATATTGTTTCCAGTAGTCATGTATGGATGTGAGAGTTGGACTATAAAGAAAGCTGAGCGCTGAAGAATTGATGCTTTTGAACTGTGGTGTTGGAGAAGACTCTTGAGAGTTCCTAGGACTTCAAGGAGATCCAACCAGTCCATCCTAAAGGAAATCAGTCCTGAGTATTCATTGGAAGGACTGATGCTGATGAAAGTCCAATACTTCACCCACCTGATGCGAAGAGTCGACTCATTTGAAAATACCCTGATGCTGGGAAAGTTTGAAGGCAGGAGCAGAAGGGGATGACAGAGGATGAGATGGTTGGATAGCATCATCAACTCAATGGACATGAGTTTATATAAACTGTGGAAGTTGGTGATGGACAGGAAGGCCTGTTGTCCTGCAGTCCATGGGGTCACAAAGAGTCAGACATGACTGTGACTAAACTGAATGGAACTGAGTGATTAGTAATATAGTCAACCAATAATACTGGACAACAAACCACTAATATTGAATAACCTCTATATGATACTTAAGAAGAAAAATTAAGGCAAAGCATTTTTATAGAAACATGATTTCTTAACTCTGCGACTTAGCTGTCACATCTCAGCACATGTATAATTGAGTTTGAGGCTGACCTCTTATTTTTTGCTGTTCAGTTGCTAAGTCATGTCTGACTCTGAGACTCCAGGGACAGAAGCACAGCAGGCTTCCCTGTCCTTCACTTCCTCCTGGATAGTGAAGTTTGGGAGTTTGCCCAAACTCATGTCCGTTGCCTCAGTGATGCCATCCAACCTTCTCATCCTCTGTGCCTCCTTTTCTGCTTGCCCTCAATCTTTCCCAGCATCAGATTTTTTTCCTATGAGTCAACTCTTTCCATCAGGTAGGCAGAATATTGGAGCTTCAGCATCAGTCCTTCCAATGAATATTTAGGGTTGACTTCCTTTATAACTGACTGGTTTGATCTCTAAGATCTCCTCTTAGGATGATATATACAGAAATTTTTAAGTCTAAACATTACTTTGCCAACTAAGGTCTAACTAGTCAAGGTTATGGTTTTTCCAGTAGTCATGTATGGATGTGAGAGTTGGACTGTGAAGAAGGCTGAGCACTGAAGAATTGATGCTTTTGAACTGTGGTGTTGGAGAAGACTCGTGAGAGTCCCTTGGACTGCAAGGAGATCCAACCAGTCCATTCTGAAGGAGATCAGCCCTGGGATTTCTTTGGAAGGAATGATGCTAAAGTTGAAACTCCAGTACTTTGGCCTCCTCATGGGAAGAGTTGACTCATTGAAAAAGACTTTGATGCTGGGAGGGATTGGGGGCAGGAGGAGAAGGGGACGACAGAGGATGAGATGGCTGGATGGCATCACTGACTTGATGGACGTGAATCTGAATGAACTCCGAGAGTTGGTGATGGACAGGGAGGCCTGGCGTGCTGCGATTCATGGGGTCGCAAACAGTCGGACACGACTGAGCGACTGAACTGAACTGAAGCATATACTCTGTTGGATTGGGGGACACATCAGAATCCAAAGGTCCAACATGGACTCAAGAAATACCTTTCATTCAGGATGTTTGTGGGCTTCCCTGCTGGCTCAGGGGGTAAATAATCTGTCTGCAATGTGGGAAACATGGTTCAACACCAAGGTCAGGAAGACCCCCTGGTGAAGGGAATGGCAATCCACTCCAGTATTCTTGCCTGGAGAAGTCCATGGACAGAGGAGTTTCCTGGGCTACAGTCCATAATGGTTACAAAGAGTTGGACATGACTGAGCAACTAAGACTTTCACTTTCAAGATGTTTGCGACCATTCCCGTTAAGTTATTTGAGAACATCAACTTTAAATAAAATGTCACATGGAACATCACAGATGATGAAGTGAGCCAGAATTAAAGAGTAACAAAGCAGACAGTCTTCTTCAAGAATGCTAACAGTGTTTGACCCAGTTCTATGCCAACCCCAAAGAAGTCTGGTGCTGGATCTATCCTTTGAATTCAATGGCTGATTCATTTTCAAAATCACCTTGATTCCAACAAAGAGTCATAATAGCATTTTCTGTTTTCTTGTTCACATCTAGATATTATGTTTCTTGTTTTCCATTCTCCATACACTGACGCTCCTAAAGAGCTAGCCTCTTTGTTTGTTTGTTTTTTCCTATATTTTTTTCTTTAAGAAACCATTTTAGATTTCCTGACCTGGTCCATACCAACATCCATCAAGACTGAATATCACTCTAAGGTACCTCTCTCTTCTCTCCTGAGCTGATATCTTTATTGTCTTTTCACTCTTGCTCTTGCAGATGTGTGTTTAATGTGAGTGTTTATTTTCTAATTTCTGGGCAAACTGTATCAGTAATATGTGAAAATTCAGTTCACATAGATGTCAAATCAGTTCAGTTCAGTTCGGTTGCTCAGTCATGTCCGACTCTTTGCAACTCCATGGACTGAAGCATACCAGGCTTCCCTGTCCATCACCAACACCAAGAGCTTGCTCAAACTCATGTCCATAGAGTCAGTAATGCCATCCAACCATCTCATCCTCTGTCATCACACTTCACCTCCTGCTTTCTATCTTTCCCAGCATTAAAGTCATTTACAATGAGTCAGTTCTTTGCATCAGGTGGCCAAAGTATTGGAGCTTCAGCCTCAGCATCAGTCCTTCCAGTAAATATTCAGGACTGATTTGTTTAGGATTCAATGTTTTTATCACCTTGTAGTCCAAGGGATTATAAAGAGTCTTCTCCAACACCACAGTTCAAAAGTATCATTTCTTTGGCACTCAACTTTCTTTAGAGTCCAACTCTGACATTCATACATGACTACGGAAAAACCATAGCTTTGACTAGATGGACCTTTGTTGGCAAAGTAATGTCTATGGTTTTTAATATGCTGTCTTGGTTGGTCATAGATTTTCTTCCAAGGAACAAGAATCTTTTAATTTCATGGCTGCAGTCACCATCTGCAATGATTTTGGAGTCCAAGAATATTAAGTTAGCCACTGTTTCCACTGTTTCTTCATCTATTTGCCATGGAGTGATGGGACCAGATGCTATGATCTTCGTTTTCTGAATGTTGAGTTTTAAGCTGATTTTTTCACTCCTCTTTCAGTTTCCAAGAGGTTCTTTAGTTCCTCTTCACTTTCTGCCATAAGGGTGGTGTCATCTGCATATCTGAAGTTATTNCTACACAACATTCTGGAAGTCCCCAGAAGAACTGAGCCTCCGCTGTCTGCACCATTAACCTGCTCATTAATGCACTCTGTATTGACTTCGTACTCTTCTCTCTCTCGTTTCTCCATCCCCCTTTTTGGAAGCACCCTCCAAATAAACTGCTTGGACTCAAGTCCTTGAGTCTGCTTTCTTGGGGACCAAAGTCTAAGATAGGATCTGTCTCTGTGTGCGGTTTACAGCACTCTGTCCACAAAATTGAGACTGGGACTCAGGAAACCTGGGGCATGTTGGGTAATCAGTCCTAACAATCCTGGCTGTGAGGGGAGGGTCAAATAACTTGGCAAAGTTTACAAAATGAATTAGTGGAAATGTCAGAAGTAAAACCCAAGTGTCCGTTGGTTGATTTGGGGTTAGTTAGTTTCTTATCTTCTGAAGAGGGGCTGATAAGCATTTAAAATAGACCTGAAATGTTTTTCATGTATAAGTCCTGTGTGTTTCCTCTAAATAGGATCCATGACTTTCTAGAGAGGCACAAGAACACTCAAAGGAATGTCCTCGTGCCTTTGAGTTTTAATCATGATTTAATTTCTTTTATTTCATTTTTTCACAGTAACCTGGTTAAAGAGCTAAAGGTTGGGGCTCCAGTTTGCTGTGAGTAAATTCAAGTCTAGAGAAGTTAAATGTTTTCATGTGCCCGTGGTAAAATTGTTAGTAACTAGAAGAGCTAGGACTCATGCCAACTTTCTTGCCACAAATATAATCATCTTGTCGCTTTATCATGTTGGTTTTTCTCAAATATGTACACAGGCACAAGCCATACTTTATTCCAGTTAGCATCATCAAGATATTTGTTCCACATATGTAAATTTTATACTGTTATTTTCGTATTCTGCTAAATCTCTAGGTGGATTTCACACATGAATAAATAGAAAGAAGAAAATTCCCAAGTAACACAAATATCTAAATTTAGCTATTAGTTTTGTTGTTCTCTATCAAAACTTTCTACAGTGCTGTTGACAGAAAGATGAATGGCTTCTTTCTTCTGCTACTTGATTACCCTTACTTTCTTACTGAGTGAGGGTTCATGAAAAAAGAAATGAGAAAATAAATCTAAAAAGAGGAGTGAAGAAAGTCACTTGAATATTCTACACTCTGGAAAAGACATCCTTTAAAAATCTTTCTACTTTAGACTGGGGTAGAGAAAGGCAAAAATTAGTGTGTATAATTGAGGGACAAATTTTGAAGAGTTCTCTAGAAGTAATCTTTTCACCTCACCTCCAACTCCAATTATTTAATCATATAGAATTCAGTGCCTGCCATAAGTGCAAATTTGGCAGAAAAAAAATGAAGAACATTATATTTTGAAAGAGAACTATGTATTATAATTTCGGGTTTTAGCAATGGAGGCTGGCTGTTTTCTTCAGGGCAACCTGAGATATGAGCAGAAGTGGGGGGGGGGGAAGGCGAGTATAAAGCGAAGGACCCTGATGGNTGAAAGAGAACTATGTATTATAATTTCGGGTTTTAGCAATGGAGGCTGGCTGTTTTCTTCAGGGCAACCTGAGATATGAGCAGAAGTGGGGGGGGGGGAAGGCGAGTATAAAGCGAAGGACCCTGATGGCAGGAGTCAGTCTTGCCTCCTTATCAGCAGGATGGTTACACCTGCTCTAGAAATCGTTAGAGTTCTCACGACTCTCGTGACTCTCGCGAGAGCCATGTGGTTGAGGTGTGGTCCTGGAGGTGGAGACCGCAGACGAGGTGAGGTCTCTCCTACCACCCATACCCTTAACTCTGGCTATTTACAACCCTAAGATCCAAAGCTCAAAATCTTTCTAGAGAACTCACTCTCTCTCCTGGTAGACAGCAAGGAAACTTATGGGAATGAGAATATTCCATCCTCCTTATAAATCTTAGGTCTGCCTCAGCTGATCTTAATCATTTAAGACCAGCAGCAGTACCCAGGAAATGACCAAGATATCATGTCTAAACTTATCCAGACAGAAAGGCCAGGGCTCCTTCAGAGTACTCCTTGTGTCCTGCCTGGCCCTGCTGAAAGCTCATCCTGAATTCCTGTCTGAGTTCCAAACTGCTGATTTCGGATTCCTGACCTATAGCCCTGTCTCTGTGATAAATCCCAAATAGGGCAAACCCAAGCCATTTCTCTTCAGGCTCACTTGGTGTCTGCCTACCATTGCCTTATTATGTAATGGCTTAGGAAGTTCTTCCATGGTCTGGAGAGGATTTCAAGACTTTACACAAAAGGGAATCATGCTCCAAATCACAAAGGATCAATCAACTTACTAGGATAAAGAAGGCTCCTACTTCCCATGTCAAGGGCATCATTCAGTTGTACAGGTCATACATGGTTACCTTGAGTTGGTCAGGCCAAAGAGAGTGTAAGTATTTTCCAGTGTAAGGAATATTAAGCCAGATCCTTCCCTGTGAACAATCCTCACTTCCGTAAGCAATGTTTATGTAAGACTGACTTGTGAGTGGAAAACTGAGTGCAACTGCCAAAGGCTGATTTTATGTCCCAAGCTGTCTCTAATCACTTGACAGCCAAAAAAAAAAAAAANTCATAACCAGCGTATACTTATACAAAGCATTGATTTTATTCAAATTTCCCTGATTTTACTTGTACTCATGCATGTGCATGTATATGTGTTTAATTCTATAGAATTCTATTCCATGTGTAAGTTTGTATGTCTACCATTATGGTCCAGGTAGTTCCATAACCACAAGAATCCCTTGCATTGCCCTTTATAACCATACCACTTCTGTCTTGGACCCACCTTAACTAATCTGGTCTCCATTTCTAAAATTTTGTCACTTCAAAAATGTTAAAAAAAAATCATATAGTATATAACCTTTGGGGATTGACTTTTTTCACTCAGCATAATTCCCTAGGATTTCATTCAAGATTAACTGATTTTATTCCTCACTATGTGTTTTATTTTCCTGCTTTATTCCATGTCTGATCATTTTTATTTCATCTTAGACACTGAATTTTTCCTTGTGGGGTCCTGGGTTTTTGCGAATGTTTTTAAATATTCTTCAGCATTGCTCTGGAATGCAGTTAAGCTACTTGGAAATAGCAGTTTGATCCTTTCAGATCTAGCTTTGGAAACTCAGCAGGTGATACCAGAACAGTGTTTAGTTAAGTCTACCTATTCCCCATTACTGGGTAAGACACTGCTGAGTATATACTCTATGTCTCATGAATTACGAAGTATTCTAGTTTCCAGCCCAGTGTGAATTCCAAGTGCTATTCTCCCTCTCCGTTCAGGGGATTCTCTTCTTAGCTGAGTTCAGTCAGTTCAGTCGCTCACTCATGCCCGACTCTTTCCTGTCCTTCACCAACTCCCAGAGCTTGCTCAAACTCATATCCATTGAGTCAGTGATGCCATCCAATGATCTCAACTTCTATCGTCCCCTTCTCCTCCTGACTTTCCCAGCATAAGGGTCTCTTC
>SJYV01034926.1:516854-555336 GCA_006410875.1 Neotragus pygmaeus | reverse complement strand
ATGGACAGGGAGGCCTGGCGTGCTGCAATTCATGGGGTCGCAAATTGTCAGACACGACTGAGCGACTGAATTGAACTGAACTGAACTGAAGTGATGGGACTGGATACCACAATCTTTGTTTTCTGAATGTTGAGTTTTAAGCCAACTTTTTCACTCTCTTCTTTCACTTTCATCAAGAAGCTCTTTAGTTCTTCTTGTCTTTCTGCCATAAGAGTGGTGTCATCTCCATATCTGAGGTTATTGATATTTCTCCCCGCAGTCTTGATTCCAGCTCATGCTTCATCCAGCCTGGCATTTTGCATGATGTACTCTGCACAGAAGTTAAATAAGCAGGGTGACAATATACAGATTTGACGTATTCCTTTCCTAATTTGAAACCAGTCTGCTGTTCCATGTTCGGTTCTAACTGTTGTGTCTTGACCTGCGTACAGATTTCTCAGGAGGCAGTTAAGGTGGTCTGGTATTCCCATCTCTTCAAGAATTTTCCAATTTTTTGTAATCCACACAGTCAAAGACTTTGGCATTGTCAATAAAGCAGAAGTAGATGTTTTTTGGGAACTCTCTTGCTTTTTTGATGATCCAGTGGATGCTGGCAATTTGATCTCTGGTTCCTCTTCCCTGATAGTTCAGTTGGTAAAGAATCTACCTGCAATGCATCAGACCCTGGTTTGACTCCTGGGTTGGGGAGATCACTAGAGAAGTGATAGGCTACCTACTCCATTATTCTTGGGCTCCCCTTGTGGCTCAGCTGGTAAGAAATCCACCTGCAATGCAGGAGGCCTAGGTTCAATCCCTGGGTTCGGAAGATCCCCTAGAGAAGGAAAAGGCTACCGACTCCAGTATTCAAGCCTAGAGAATTCCATGGACTGTATAGGCCATGGGGTCACAAAGAGTCGGACACGGCTGAGCAACTTTCGTTTTCCTCAGCCTTTTCTAAATCCAGCTTGAACATCTGGAAGTTCACAGTTCACATGCTGTTGAAGACTGGCTTGCAGAATTTCCCAAGCCAGGCTTCTTTCCTCAGCCTCTGTTATTTTCCTCATATGCATGCACTGATTAATATACTCTGATTGATACTCAACGGGAATTCTCCCCAGATTTCTTCATTTCTCTCTCTGCAGCTCTTCCTTCTCTGGCATTCTGCCCTGTAGATTCACATTGCCTCGATTGTCACTGACTCTTAGGCTACACCTCCTCAACTTAGTCTGGTGGGCTCCAGCTGGGTTCACTGTCTTTGCACACAGACTGGAAACTCACCCAAGGCAATAAGCTATGACAGTTTTAGGGCTCATTTCCTTTGCTTCCTATTTCTGAATAGTCACTGTCCTTGACTGACTGATATCTAATGTCTTAAAAACACTTCCTTCATATATTTNGATACTCCTTTCCCTATTTGGAACCAGTCCATTGTTCCATGTCTGGTTCTAACTGTTGCTTCTTGACCTGCATACAGATTTTTCAGGAGTCTAATAAGGTGGTGTGGTAGCCCCATGTCTTTAAGAATTTCCACAGTTTGTTGTGATCCACACAGTCAAAAGCTTTGGCATAGTCAATCAAACAGAATTAGATGTTGTTGTTGTTGTTTTTCCTGGAACTCTCTTGCTTTTTTGATGATCCAAGGGATTTTGGTGATTTGATTTCTGGTTCCTCTGCCTCTTCTAAATCCAGCTGGAGCAGCTGGAATTTCTTGGTTTGCATACTGCTGTAGCCACATTTGGAGAATTTTGAGCATTACTTTACTAGTGNCTCTTGCTTTTTTGATGATCCAAGGGATTTTGGTGATTTGATTTCTGGTTCCTCTGCCTCTTCTAAATCCAGCTGGAGCAGCTGGAATTTCTTGGTTTGCATACTGCTGTAGCCACATTTGGAGAATTTTGAGCATTACTTTACTAGTGTGTGAGATGAGTGCAATGTGCGGTAGTTTGAGCATTCTTTGGCATTGCCTTTCTTTGGAATTGGAATGAAAACTGACCTTTTCCAGTCCTGTGACCACTGCTGAATTTTCCAAATTTGCTCACATATTGAGTGCAGCACTTTCACAGTATCATCTTTTAGGACTTGAAATGGCTCAACTGGAATTCTGTCACCTCCACTAGCTTTGTTTGTAGTGAGGCTTCCTAATGCCCACTTGACTTCACATTCTAGAATGTCTGGCTCTAGGTGAGTGATCACATCATCGTGGTTATCTATGTCATTAAGATCGTTTTTGTATAGTTCTTCTTTGTATCCTTGCCACCCTTTCTTAATATCTTCTGTTTCTGTTAAGTCCATACCATTTTTGTCCTTTATCAAGCCCATCTTTGTATAAAATATTCCCTTGGTATCTCTAATTTTATTGAAGAGATCTGTAGTTTTTCCCATTTTGTTGTTTTCATCTATTTCTTTGCATTGATCACTGAGGAAGGCTTTCTTATCTCTTCTTGCTATTCTTTGGAACTCTACATTCAGATGGGTATAAGTCTCATTTTCTCCTCTGCATACAGCTTCTCTTCTTTTCTCAGCTATTTTTTTTTCCTCAATCAAATTTTTATTTTGAAAGACATCAAAATTTTGGAAAAGATAAAAGGCTTATACAATAAACAGCATGCATTCCTTACCTGGAGTCACCAACTGTTAATATTCTGCCACATTGGAAAGCAAGTTTGAGACAATATGACATTTCACTATAAATTTGTTTAGTCACTAAGTTGTGCCTGACCCTTTGAGACCCCATGGACTGTAGCCCACCAGGATCCTCTGCCCATGGGATTTTCCAGGCAAGAATACTGGTGTGGGTTGACATTACCTTCTCCAGGTGAAAGGATCAAACTCACCTCTCCTGCATTGACAGGAGGATTATTTATCACTGAGCTACCAGGAAAGCACCTCACCATAAATACTTCAGTAGATATTAATATTCATAGATGATCTAGAAAAGACAATATAGATAAGAGCATCCACAGTACCATTCTTGCACCTAAGAATACAAGTAATACTTTACATATATACATAATATTTTGTATATAACATGTGCAGTATTTTTAAGGCCTCCTCAGAGAACAATTTTGCCTTTTTGCATTTCTTTTTCTTGGGGATTTTTAAAATCATTGCCTCTTTTACGAACCTCCACTCATAATTCTTCAAGCAGTCTGTCTATGAGACCTAATCCCTTGAATCTATTTGTCACTTCCACTGAATAATCGTAATTGATTTGATTCAGGTCATACCTGAATGATAAAATGGTTTTCCCTAATTTCTTCAATTTAAGTCTGACTTTTGCAGTAAGGAGAACACTATCCGAGCCACAGTCCACTGCCTATCTGTTTTTGCTGACTGTATAGAGCTTCTCCATCTTAAGCTGCAAAGTATATCATCAGCCTATTTTTGGTATTGCCCATCCGGTGATGTCCATGTGTAGAGTCGTCCCTTGTGTTGTTGGAAGAGGGTGTTTGCTATGATGAGATGCCACCTAGATGTCATAAAAAAGAGGCCTTACAGGAAGAGATCTTGAGGCCCTATTCCAGTGAAGCCAGAGCTTCCAGATGGCAGTAGAAGATGGAATCCTGGCCAATGGATGTGTTGCTTGTCTTTAATAGGTGGAAGTGCCTCACAGTTCTCCATCTAAACACACTTCCCAGTTAAACTGTGGTGCATCACAACAGACTTTGCATACATGAGGGGAGAAGAGGACTAATTCCAAAAACAGGCAGAAAGTATGATCTATGGAGGGTTAAGCAGTATCTCTTGGGGCCATGGAAACCAACTCCAGTAACTTTGCCTGGAAAATCCTATGGATGGAGAAGCCTGGTAGGCTACAGTCCATGGGGTCACAAAGAGCCAAAGACAACTGAGTGAATGAGTCTGAGTCTTAGGGCCATTAATACTGGAAGAATGCCATCGTGCAATGCATGAGTTTGCTAAATTAGCCCCAAGATTTGCTCAGCTTCATTAAAAGAACAAACTGGTCTGCAATAAGGGAATCCCTCTGGTGCAGTTTTCACAAGGCCCCATTTAGTAAGACCTCAGTGAGGAAGATTTGAGACTACACGATTGGAGGAATTGTTTCCAAATTGAGTTTCACTGGGTGGGAGGTAACTTAATGAAAACAGCCCTTTGAAAGTCAGCTGCTCTGTCTGTCAGCTGTTGGAGAAAACACTAACATCACCGAGTTATCGTTTTCTACCCGGTGATTTGACTGCCTGTGTGAGAGTTTCTTACACATTTTGAATTCTCAACACAACCCTAGAATCCTGTAAAATCTAGGCTAGGAGCCAAAGAGCTCACAAAAGTCCTTGGCTTGCCCTGGATAAGAAAATAAAGTCTTTTTGAGTAACAACACAAAACAGCTGGTAATGGACTGTGACAATGGATGTGTACAGCCTTCTCATGTGTATGAAGGCAGGCACTACAGTGTTCCCTGCGCCACAAACTCTGCCTACTTTTTACTCTATATTACTGACAATGGGCGACTGCTAAATGATATACTTTTGTAGCAGAAATTTTACATTTTAATATAAAGGCTAACAATATTTTTTATAAAATACTCTGAATAGAGAAAAAATGGTTTTAATCTGTATTATTTATTTATTGCTTGTTTTGTTTTTTGGGAAAAATAATAGTAAATTGCAAGACTCCACATAACAACTGCATTTCACTATTACAGATACTCTGTTGGAAACCATCCAGCTATCTTTATCTCATCTCTGGCTTTCGTCGTCCCATCCTTTATTTATAATTGTATCACACTCATGGCCAAATGGACTTAAGGACACTTAATCAACTGCTTGTAATGTGAAATGAAACATCTTGGTAAGGATGATTATATGACTCTCAGGTCTTCTCTCCTCCAGGACTCTTTATATTACTAAAGTATAGTTTCTGGGCAAAGAGGACCAGTCCGACATTGATAAGAATGGCTAGTAACTTGACCTGTGGCTGAAGGTCAATCAGGAATCCACTCCAGACATCGGTTTCTTCAAAAAGAACATGAACAGGATGGAGTAGATTATACCTAAAACTCATCACACTTGGAATTGCACCATGTGAAATTTGGGTATCCAATTCTAGACCTTGTTCCTGAATTAGAGTGTATATTTTCTCTTTCAAAGACATACTGGACTATAATGGTAAGCAAAGTTCATTCCCACCATTGTTAGACTCTCAGATGTGGCCGTGTTCAAAGGCTATTGATAAACCCTAAACTTATAAATCTTAAACATCAGAAGGAAAGAGCTGAAAACTGCCCTGTTTCCTGTTCCCCAGCCCACATCACTAAATGGGATGACTCAGCTTCTGAAATCCAGGAATGCAGGACGGTACTCTTCAATATTTGATTGTTGTTGTCGTTGTTTATTTGCTAAGTCATCTCCAACACTTTTGACTATAGCCCACCAGGCTTCTCTGTCCATGGGATTCTCCAAGCAAGAACTGGAGTGAGTTACCATTCCCTCCTCCAGGAGATGTCCCAACCCAGGGACTGAACTCATGTCTTCTGTAGCTCCTACATTGCAGGCAGATTCTTTACCACTGAGCGACCAGGGAAGAGCCAATATTTTGTATTTAATTCTTTAATGGAATATTTGTAAGGAGAGTTTAATAATGAACCCCCATTTCATATAATAAAAAAAGCATTAAAAAAAATTTAAGTGCTTTTCATTATTCATGAAATGCAGATAATACAGGTCTTTTTCTACATGATTTGTAGTCAATGTGTGTGTGTGTGTGTTTGTGTATTTTGCCTTCATACATGACTATGGAAAAGTCAAAATTAGTTTAAAACTTTCAAGTTTAACCATATTCAAATATATAGTCAAAAAATATTTCGAAATTTATTCTTAAAAATGTTCAGTATTTTACCTTTGTCATTAATGCTTAGCCTTCTTGATGTACAAAATTCCTATACTAAAGAAAATAATTTGGTAAGTTGAATTATTCAGTTAGTTGAGTGAAAGGTATATTCTAAATACTAGACAATTGTGAAGCTCCTGTTGGTTTTCAGAAATATATGGGGTATTTAACATTATTAAAGATTATATGGTTCTTATGACCAACGTAGACAGCATATTAAAAAGCAGAGACATTACTTTGCTAACAAAGTTCCATCTAGTCAAGGCTATGGTTTTTCCAGTGTTCATGTATGGAAGTGAGAGTTGGACTATAAAGAAAGCTGAGAGCTGAAGAATTGATGAGAATTGATGTTTTTGAACTGTGGTGTTGGAGAAGACTCTTGAGAATCCCTTGAACTGCAAGGAGATCCAACCAGTCCATCCTAAAGGAGACCAGTCCTGGGTATTCATTGGAAGGACTGATGCTGAGGCTGAAACTCCAATACTTTGGCCACCTGATGCAACGAGCTGATTCATTGGAAAAGACCCTGACACTGAGAAAGATTGAGGGCAGGAGAAGGGGATGACAGAGGATGAGATGGTTGGATGACATCACCAACTCGATGGACATGGATTTGGGTGAATTCTGGGAGTTGGTGATATACAGGGAGGCCTGGTATGCTGCGCTTCATGGGGTCGCAAAGAGTTGGAGATGACTGAGCAATTGAACTGAACTGAATCGAACTTCTAAATCTCAATAGGTAATATTTTGAATCCCTCTTCCACCTCAGAAATATAGATAGTAAATAAATGCTAACAAATAATGTTTTCATTTGTTGCTAATTTAAAAGAATTTCCCAAAAAGGGAAAAAGAGTTGGCCATGTACATTGTTATTTATTTTAAGTTAAGCAGTTCATCAACAGTTAAGCAGTTCATTCATGCATGAGTGAAAGTGGAAAGTGTAGGAGACCCAGGTTCCATCCCTGGGTTGGAAAATCTCCTGGAGAAGAGAATGGCTAACCACTCCAGGATTCTTGCATGGAGAATTCCATGGGCAGGGAAGCCTGGCAGGCTAGAGTCCATGGAGGTGCAAAGAGCTGGACATGACTGAGAAACTAACCCTTTCACTTTTCAATTACATATATATGATTACCTAGAATCAGAATTCTAAAAAAACTCTGAATTTTCCATTTTACCTTATCACTAAACCCTAAAATACAACTAGTACTGTACGAATGTATCTAATTTGATATAGGAGACCAGCTATATCTAATTCTGTTACATCTCCAAAGTTTGTTTCAGCAATTAATTTATGAAAGGAAAAAATTCTGCTCCATTTCTCAGTGAAGATTTTAACACAAGTCTCTACCTGCTAATTTTTTTTTTGTATTAGACAGTAATAAAATGAATTTATAGAATGTTTTGAGATGATATAACATTTCTTGCACACACAAAAAGGAGTAAAATGTTGATCATGTGCTGAAGTTTTCCGTCTCTTCCAGGATGCAGTTCTATCATACTCCTCAATTTTTGGACTTAAAATGAAGCTTACGGTGTGTGAGATCACAAATACGGTAAAAGACACCAAAATACTATGGTCACCCAAGAAAAGTAGTATATTTTGCATCACATAATGGCATTTTTTAAAGACCAAACAGTGATGGGATAGAAAGAGATAGCCAGACACACACAGAAGAGTAGTGATGAAGAGAGAAAGAAAGGAGATGAGAAGAAGGGAAGGAACGTTGGAGATACAAAAACTGAAAGTGAAAGGAAAGTGTTAGTCACTCAGTCTTGACCAACTCTTTGCAACCCCATGGGCTGTGGCCCATCAGGCTCCTCTGTCCATGGAATTCTCCAGGCCAGAATCCTGGAGTAGGTAGCCATTCCCTTCTCCAGGGGATCTTCGCAACCCAGGAATGGAACCTGGGTCTCCTGCACTGCAGGCAGATTCTTTATCATCTGAGCCACCAGAGAAGCTCAGAGATAGAAGCGAGAGCAAAAAGACAAACAGAGAGAACTGTAAAAATCCTGCTCATCTTCTCAGCTACAGTTTCTGAGGTCTGTGACTGATTAAACCTGTCCACCATAATGAGTTTCGTATCAGTGAAAGACTCAGCTTTTGTTTTTTGTTTGGCATCTTTGTTGTCCCTTGAAATGCTATCACCTTAGAAAGCCCAAGGTCAAGATTCCTCATGTGTTCCCTCTGGTTCCTCTCAAACCGTGATCCTTAAAAGAGAAAAAAAAAAAAGCACATGATTTAAAAGATTGTTCACCCAGTAGTAAAGCAGGTTGAAACTTCAAATAGTTAAAGTACATATAACTTTTAGGAAAGTAGAAGTCTTCCCATTAGTGACAGTGATGGGTTTGTTCTAATAATTCACCTCAAATTAATGAATTTTCATGTTTACAGGATAAAATAAATTGTGGTGTAACATGAACTGTTTCCTCTTTCTTTTATACTCTGACGTCTAATGTTACTGAGAATCACTATGCTCTTTTATTCTAATTAAAGAGAGTCCTCCCCTTAATGGTATGTCCCAATTCTTAATGTTTCCATAAGACAATGACATATTCTCTCTGGCTGTGTCTCAAGCCAGAAATAAAGCCAGTGCTCCACAGTCTTGGTTCCACACATATTTTTCTTCATGGCTATTTATACCCTCATGTCAATCATCAGTTGCAATAGGTATTAAATTTCAAGATGTTTATAACAACACCATACAACTTTTTATAGTTAATGAAAAAAGTATTTCAATAGCTTATTAAAATATAGTTTATGAGGTTTGTTTTAAAACATTTCCAAAATCACTTTGAAAATTTATTTTCACATATGCTAGGATACATATTTTTAAAGAATCTATGTGAAATGGTTTTTAGGTATGCTTGTAAGCATAGCCATATATTTGAGACAGGGAAAAGAAATCAAACTATTTTCCAACTCAACTGACCATCTCACGACTTATATTTCATGCCATTCATGTGTTGATTATACATATATGTGTGTGTGTGTGTGTATATATATATATATATATGTAGAGGCATGCATGTATATTCATCTATTTATGCTCATTTAAGAATGGATCAATAATTCCTTTGTTCTATGTACACTTTTGAGTCAAGTATTTATATATTCAAGATTCTTTGGATTTGCTTTTTAAAATGCTTTGCTATTTTTAATATTCAATGTGTCCTATTAAAGCAAAGTTTGTTTACAAGGCCATCTTACATCTTAAAAAAAAAAACCAATATACATGAACTTATTTATAAATCAGAAACAGACTCACAGAACTTCTGGTTCCTGTAGGATGTGGTGCAGGGGAGAGATAGCTAGGGAGTGTGGGACTAGCATGTACACAGTGCTATATTCAAAATGGATAAGCACCATGGACCTACTGTTTATCTCAGGGAAGTGTATGCAGTGTTCTGTAACAGCCTAATTGGGAAAAGAATACTGAATCACTTTGTTGTACAGTTGAAACTGAGAAAATATATTTAATCAACCACACTCCAAAACAAAATAAAAGATTAAATAAAACATTTTATTCTTAAATTTTTTTCAGGGACACTGAATGGCCTAGTGGAAAATCATCTCCCGAGTGTTCCAGGGACTTTTTCAAAATAGAAATTACAAAGATGTTCAGACACCTGCACATTTCTTAGCATTGACCATCAGTCAAAGATCCAATAACAAATTCCTCTCTGTCTTAAATCTTCTAGAGAATTTCTTTCCCGTGTTGGACTTATTTGCTTTTTTTTTTTCTTTTTGCTTCTATAATAGGTATTGCTCTGACTTGAGCTTCCCTTTAGCAGCACCTAGAAACAAAGTGAGGGAAAGCCATTAAGAGGAAATTCTGGATCTGGAATATCTGTGATGCTGAGAGGGGCACAGTGGGGAACAGGAAGCAGGAAAGGAGATGCTTATTAAGTAAGATATCCAAAATACATTGGTGCTTTCAGAGTATTTCCCTGGTGGCTCAGATGGTAAAGAATCTGTCTGCAATGCAAGAGACCAGGTTCTATCCCTGTGTTGGAAGATGTCCTGGAGAAGGAAATGGCTACTCACTCCAGTATTCTTGTCTGGAGAATTCCATGGACAGAGCCTGGCATGCTAAACTTCACGGGGTCTCAAAGAGTCAAACACGACTGAGTGACTAACATACTTCTTGCCCATTAAAAAACAACAACAACAACACTATAACATCTAATTCATTGTCATCTTAAAAACTTTCACAGCATTCCACATACCAAAAACTGATGGTCTTTGGCTCTTTCAATATTAACTGCTATTTAAAATCTTAAAAGATGGTGCTGTTAAAGTATGCAATCAATATGCCACCAAATTTGGAAAATTCAGCAGTGACCAAAGGCCTGGAAAAGGTCAGTTTTCATTCCAATCCAAAAGAATGGCAATGCCAAAGAATGTTCAAACTAACACACAATTGTACTTATCTTACACGCTTGGCAAAGTAATGCTCAAAATTCTCCAAACCAAGCTTCAGTAGTACATAATCCATGAACTTCCAGATGTTCAGGCTGGATTTAGAAAAGGCAGAATAACCAGAGATCAAATTGCCAACATCCACTGGATCATCGAATAAGCAAGAGAGTTCCAGAAAATCATCTACTTCTTTTTCACTGACTATGCTAAAGTGTTTGACTATGTGAATCACAACAAAATGTGCAAAATTCTTAGAGATAGGAGTAAAAAACCACTATACATGCCTCCTGAGAACTCTGTATGCAGGTCAAGAAGCAAGAGTTAGAACTGAACATGAAACAAACGACTGGTTCCAAATTGGGAACGGAATACATCAAGGCTGTATATTGTCACACTGCTTATTTAACTTTCATGCAGAGTACATCATGAGAATCACTGGCTAGAAGAAGCACAAACTGGAATCAAGATTGCTGGGAGAAATATCAATAACCTCAGGTATGCAAATGATATCTCCTTTATGGCAGAAAGTGAAGAGGAACTAAAAAGCCTCTTGAAAGTGAAAAAGGAAAGTGAAAAAGCTGACTTAAAATTCAACATTCAGAAAACTAAGAACATGGCATCTGGTCCCATCACTTCATGGGAAATAGATGGGGAAACAATGGAAACAGTGACAGACTTTATTTTTTGTGGTTCCAATCACTGCAGATGGTGATTGCAGCCATGAAACTATAAGACACTTGCTTCTTGGAAGAAACGCTATGACCAACCTAGACAGCACATTAAAAAGCAGAGACATTACTTTGCCAATCAAGGTTCATCTAGTCAAAGCTATGGTTTTTCTAGTAGTCATGTATGGATGTGAGAGTGGGACCATTAAGAAAGCTGAGCACTGAAGAATGAAGAATTAATGCTTTTGAACTGTGGTGTTGGAGAAGACTCTTAAGAGTCCCTTGGACTGAAAGGAGACCAAGCTATTCAATCCTAAAGAAGCCAGTCCTAAATATTCATTGGAAGGGCTGATGCTGAAGCTGAAGCTCCAATTCTTTGGCCACCTGATGTGAAGAACTGACTCATGGGAAAGACACTGATGCTGGGAAAGACAGAAAGCAGGAAGAGAAGGGGATGACAGAGGATGAAAAGGTTGGATGGCATCACTGACTCAATGGACATAGTGTGAGCAAGCTTTGGGAGTTGATGATGGACAGGGAAGCCTGGTTGTGCTGCAGTCCATGGGGCTGCAAAGAGTTGGACACAACAGAGTGACTGAGCTGAGCTGATTCTATGGTTAACTTTCCATGCTATCCACCATTATTGTAAAAAGAACCGGAGCCAAGTGAGCTGGCAATGAGATTTCAACATATTGATTTTTTATTTATCTTTATTGTTTATCCTTTAAAACCCCCTTATACAAATTCATTTGATTGTCAAGATTTATTCAAGAAGCTGGAAATACTGCACTAATTCCAAGAAAGTGTAGATAAGAAAATGATAATGCACAGAATGGAAATATTAAGAAATGAAGGAAATAACAGAAAAATGATAGCTATTAATCAACAATACTGAAAAATTGTTCATTAAAACTATCAAAAAAGTTGATAAATCTTTAGATTAAATACAATGAAAAAAGAGATATTTCATAAATTAATAAAATCAAGGATGAATGAGGATGCATTACTGCAGACTTTAGGGAAATATAAAACCTTTTAAGGAAATATTATAAACAAATATTTGCCAGAAAATTAGACTAGAGGAAACTTATTAATTCTTAGAAAGACACATAGAACCACAACTCATTCAAGAATAAGTTTAAATAAAGACATAAAAAAACTAAAAATATATAAATTACTATTCAATAAATTTTACTCAAAGAAAAGTTCAGGCTCACACAAGTCTTCTAAGAAAAGTCACAACAACCCTTTAAGGAAAAACTAACATCAATTCTTTACAAGAATATATCTTATATAGACATAAATTCTTTGACAAAATACTAGCAAACTAAATACAGCAATATACAAAAAAGATCATACCAAAGCCAACTGAGATTTATCCCAGGAATGCAGTTAGTTAATGTAAGACATATTAATGTAATAAATGGCAAAGCCAGATAATAATCCCAATAAATGCAGAAAATTCACCTTTCAAGCATTAATGACTTTTCATGATAAAAAAATAAATAAAAAATAGAAAGGAATATTCTCGCTGATAAAGGCAATCTGTGAAAAACTCACAGGTTTCATCATAATCATAAAAGACTGACAGCTGTCTTTTGATGCTCAGGAATAAGACAAAGATGTCCATTCTCAACACTTTTTAAAATCATGCTGGAAGATGTAACCTGGAGAGTTGGGCTAAAAACATGGGGGAAAAAAAAAGACATCCATAGTGAAAAGTAAACAAAATATAAATCTGTTTCTCTTCACATATAGCATAATATTGGATGTAGAAAATCTTAAGGAATTAGAAAAAAACCATTTGTGTTATTAAACAGTTCAGCATGTTTGCATGATATAAGGCTAATACACAAAATACATTTGATTTCTCTAAAACAGCAAAGATAATGTAAAACTAAGTTTAACAGAAAAATACATTTATAATAGTACAGAAAATAAAGAAATGTTTAGAAATAAACTTAACAAAAAATGTATAAGACTCATACATAGAAAACTATACAACATCATTGGGAGAAACTGAAGGTGACTTAGTTAAACAAATAAGCATTCTGTGTTCAGGAATTATAAAATCTAATACTGTTAAAATGGTGATACTCTGAAAAAATTAATCTAAAAATTCAACAGTAATCCCTCTCAAAATCTATGCTGTCTTTGTTGAAGAAATTGACAAGTTGATTCTAAAAGTGAGAAAAATCTGAAATAGTTGATGCAATCTTGAAGAAGAAGGAAAAAAATATTTTGTAGGAGTCATACTTCACAATTTCAAAACACAATATAAAACTACAGTAGTCCAGACGATATGATATGGTCATAAAAACAGAGATATATATCAATGGAACAGAACTGAGAGTACAGAGATAAAGCTTTCATTTTTGGTCAACTGATTTCAGACAACAATGTCTAAAGCCTAGTTTTAGCAGCAAATAGTGCTGTGTAACTGATAATCCACAGGAAAAGAATAATGTTGGACCGTTACCTCACACTGTTAACAAAGATTAAATCAAAATTGTTCAAAATTCTATATGCAAGAGTTGGGAGTATATAACTATTAAGTAAACATAAGGATAAATATTCATTGCATTGAATCTATAGATGCTTGGGGCTGGTCCACTGGGATGACCCAGAGGGATGGTATGGGGAGGGAGGTGGGAGGGGGGTTCAGGATTGGGAATATGTGTACACTCGTGGTGGATTCATGTTGATCTATGGCAAAACCAATACAATATTGTAAAGTTAAAAAAAAATAGAATAAAATAAATAAATGAAACCAGAAAAAAAAATAAATAAATGCTTTGTCCTGGAAAAAAATAAGAATAAATATTCAAGGTCTTGTTTTAGGCAATGTTTTATTTGATATAACCCAAATCAAATCAATAAAAAAAATAAGTGATTAAGCCTTCATTACAATTAAAAAATTTTGTCTTCCAAGTGACACTAATTGAAAAAGTCAAAAGAACTCTTAGGATGGGAGAAAATATTTGCAAATTAGTTATCTGAGAAGGGGCTATTATTCAGAAAAATATTAAATTAAAAAAAAAAACTCTTAGAATCCAACAATAAAAAGACATATCCAGTTTCTAAAAAATAGAAAAGATTTGACTCCTCTTCTCTGAAGAGCATGTACAAATGTCAATGAGCAGATGAAGACATGTTCAATACAGTTAGTCATCAGGGAAATGCAAATCAAAACCATAGTAAGATATCACTTCACATCCACTTGGATGGTTATAATTAAAAAGCAGGACACTAATGAGTGCTTTATGGACATGGAGCTCTCAGATTGCTGGCAGAAATTCCACATGCTAGCAAGATTATGCTCAAAGTCCTTCAAGCCAGGCTTCAGCAGTACATGAATCGAGAACTTCTAGATGTACAAGCTAAATTTAGAAAAGGCAAAGGAACCAGACATCAAATTGCTAACATCTGTTGGATCATATAAAAATAAAGGGAATTAAAAAAAAAAAAGTCTGCTTCAATGACTAGGCTAAAGTCTTTGATTGCATGGATCACAATAAACTGTGGAATAGTCTTAATGATATAGGAATAGCAGACCACATTACCTGCCTCCTGAGAAATCTGTATGCAGGTCAAGAGGCAACAGTTAGAACTAGGCATGGAACAATGGCCTGTTTCCAAATTGGGAAAGGAGTATGTCAAGGCTGTATATTGTCACCCTGCTTGTTTAACTTATATGCAGAGTACATCATGAGAAATGCTGGACTGATGGGGTACAAGCTAAAATCAAGATTGCCAGGAGAAATATAAACAACCTCAGATAAGCAGATGACACCACCCTAATGGCAAAAAGCAAAGAGGAACTAGAGAGCCTCTTGACAAGATGAAAGAGGAGGGTGAAAAAGCTGACTTAAAATTCAACATTCAGAAAAGAAAATCTGGTCCTATCACTTCTTGGTAAATAGATGGGGAACATGTAGAAACAGTGTTGGATTTCATTTTCTTGGGCTCCAAAATCAATGCAGATGGTGACAGCAGCCACAAAATTAAAAGACACTTGCTCTTCAGAAAAATAGCTATGATAAACCTAGACAGTGTATTAAAAAGCAGACATATCACTTTGCTGACAAAGGTCCATATAGCAATTACCATATTACTCAGCAATTGTACTCATAAATAACTGCTCAAGAGATATGAAAACACCTATATATACAAAACTTTCATATGAATACTTGTGGTAGCATTATTCATAAAAGCCCCAAAGTGAAAGCAACCTCAAAGTCTATCCATTAGTGAATGGATAAGGAAATGTGGAATATTACTCAGCAAAAGAAAGGAATGAAATCACAACAAAAGCTACAGCATGAATGAATCTTGAAAACATTACACTAAGAAAAAACCAATCATAAAAGACCACATATTGTATGATATCATGTACATAAAAAGTCCAAAAATGGTAAATGCACAGAAATGCTTTAGGGATGAAAGAGTATTATTGCACAGTTCTGCCATTCCACTAGAAATACTGAAAAGCAATTTTAAAGGGGTTGTTTTTATGTGATTTTTTTTTAACCTCAAGAAAATTGAATAAAACTTCCCAGATGGCTCAGTGGTAAAGAATTTGCCTGCCAATGCAGAAGCCGCAGGAGGCACAGGTTCTATCCTTGGGTTGGGAAGATCCCCTGGAGAAGGAAATGACAACCCAATGTAGACTTCTTGCTGGATAATCAGAGGGTCAGATACAGTTGAGCACACACGTGCACAACACTCATCTCATTTTCTGAAAGATCTTTGCAAAATGTGTTGACCTTTCCTAAGCTTCTTCGCTTCAAGGGTACTTATCAAGGGAAATGTCTTAAATTCATGCTTTCCTCTAAAGCTGATACAAGAACTCCCCTGATTACCGTTTAATATTGGTTTTATGACAGCAAGATCTGATGTCAGATCTTGCATGTTAGGTGGCTAACCAGAAAATTCAGAAAGTGAAAATGGTGATTTAAACAAAACCAATCCCAGATTTTGTTGTTCTGCAGTTATCACTATAGCTTTTGGGAAAAACAAAAGGAAAGGCAAGGTTTCAACACTGTATCATTCTATAGCATTCTAGTCCACCAGGTCCAAAAGCCTTTAATGGGATTGAAGTTTCTACTGTCACTGAGTTTGGACTGATTTGAGATTAGGAAGCAAGTTCTCAAAAAGTATAGATGATCTTCAAATAACTACTGTCTATGAAAGTATCCGAAGTTAAAAAAAATTAATTGCTCTCTTTGTCACTGGTATCTTTACTTATTTACTTTTCTTTTTTCTCCTTTAGCTGTGCCGGGTCTTCACTGCTGCATTTGAGCCTTCTCTAGTTGTGGAGCGATTGGGCTACGCTCTAGCTGCAGCGCACTGTTTCTCACTGTGGTGCCCTTTCTTGTTGCAGAGCACAGTCTCTCAGGCGCCAGCTCAGTGGTTGTGGAACACAAGCTTAGTTGCCTCATGGCATGTGGACCCATCTTGGACCAGAAATCAAACCCATGTCCCCTGAGTTGGCAGGCAGATTCTTAAACCCTGGACCACTGAGGAAGTCCTCATTGGTACTGTTACAATGAAGTGACATTTTCAAATATGAACATGTTCTCCTATTCCTAATTTCTGTCTCATTCAAAAATTGCTTTCGCCCGTTTTATTAAGATTAGTTTGTTTTTGCATTACAGGACNCTGTGGAATAGTCTTAATGATATAGGAATAGCAGACCACATTACCTGCCTCCTGAGAAATCTGTATGCAGGTCAAGAGGCAACAGTTAGAACTAGGCATGGAACAATGGCCTGTTTCCAAATTGGGAAAGGAGTATGTCAAGGCTGTATATTGTCACCCTGCTTGTTTAACTTATATGCAGAGTACATCATGAGAAATGCTGGACTGATGGGGTACAAGCTAAAATCAAGATTGCCAGGAGAAATATAAACAACCTCAGATAAGCAGATGACACCACCCTAATGGCAAAAAGCAAAGAGGAACTAGAGAGCCTCTTGACAAGATGAAAGAGGAGGGTGAAAAAGCTGACTTAAAATTCAACATTCAGAAAAGAAAATCTGGTCCTATCACTTCTTGGTAAATAGATGGGGAACATGTAGAAACAGTGTTGGATTTCATTTTCTTGGGCTCCAAAATCAATGCAGATGGTGACAGCAGCCACAAAATTAAAAGACACTTGCTCTTCAGAAAAATAGCTATGATAAACCTAGACAGTGTATTAAAAAGCAGACATATCACTTTGCTGACAAAGGTCCATATAGCAATTACCATATTACTCAGCAATTGTACTCATAAATAACTGCTCAAGAGATATGAAAACACCTATATATACAAAACTTTCATATGAATACTTGTGGTAGCATTATTCATAAAAGCCCCAAAGTGAAAGCAACCTCAAAGTCTATCCATTAGTGAATGGATAAGGAAATGTGGAATATTACTCAGCAAAAGAAAGGAATGAAATCACAACAAAAGCTACAGCATGAATGAATCTTGAAAACATTACACTAAGAAAAAACCAATCATAAAAGACCACATATTGTATGATATCATGTACATAAAAAGTCCAAAAATGGTAAATGCACAGAAATGCTTTAGGGATGAAAGAGTATTATTGCACAGTTCTGCCATTCCACTAGAAATACTGAAAAGCAATTTTAAAGGGGTTGTTTTTATGTGATTTTTTTTTAACCTCAAGAAAATTGAATAAAACTTCCCAGATGGCTCAGTGGTAAAGAATTTGCCTGCCAATGCAGAAGCCGCAGGAGGCACAGGTTCTATCCTTGGGTTGGGAAGATCCCCTGGAGAAGGAAATGACAACCCAATGTAGACTTCTTGCTGGATAATCAGAGGGTCAGATACAGTTGAGCACACACGTGCACAACACTCATCTCATTTTCTGAAAGATCTTTGCAAAATGTGTTGACCTTTCCTAAGCTTCTTCGCTTCAAGGGTACTTATCAAGGGAAATGTCTTAAATTCATGCTTTCCTCTAAAGCTGATACAAGAACTCCCCTGATTACCGTTTAATATTGGTTTTATGACAGCAAGATCTGATGTCAGATCTTGCATGTTAGGTGGCTAACCAGAAAATTCAGAAAGTGAAAATGGTGATTTAAACAAAACCAATCCCAGATTTTGTTGTTCTGCAGTTATCACTATAGCTTTTGGGAAAAACAAAAGGAAAGGCAAGGTTTCAACACTGTATCATTCTATAGCATTCTAGTCCACCAGGTCCAAAAGCCTTTAATGGGATTGAAGTTTCTACTGTCACTGAGTTTGGACTGATTTGAGATTAGGAAGCAAGTTCTCAAAAAGTATAGATGATCTTCAAATAACTACTGTCTATGAAAGTATCCGAAGTTAAAAAAAATTAATTGCTCTCTTTGTCACTGGTATCTTTACTTATTTACTTTTCTTTTTTCTCCTTTAGCTGTGCCGGGTCTTCACTGCTGCATTTGAGCCTTCTCTAGTTGTGGAGCGATTGGGCTACGCTCTAGCTGCAGCGCACTGTTTCTCACTGTGGTGCCCTTTCTTGTTGCAGAGCACAGTCTCTCAGGCGCCAGCTCAGTGGTTGTGGAACACAAGCTTAGTTGCCTCATGGCATGTGGACCCATCTTGGACCAGAAATCAAACCCATGTCCCCTGAGTTGGCAGGCAGATTCTTAAACCCTGGACCACTGAGGAAGTCCTCATTGGTACTGTTACAATGAAGTGACATTTTCAAATATGAACATGTTCTCCTATTCCTAATTTCTGTCTCATTCAAAAATTGCTTTCGCCCGTTTTATTAAGATTAGTTTGTTTTTGCATTACAGGACGTTCAGTTCAGTCACTCAGTCGTGTCCAACTCTTTGTGACCCCATGGACTGCAGCATGCCAGGCCTCCCTGTCCATCACCAACTCCTGGAGTTTACTCAAACTCATGTCCATTGAGTTGATGATGCCATCCAGCCATCTCATCCTCTGTTGTCCCCTTCTCCTCCTGCCTTCAATCTTTTGCAGCATCAGGGTCTTTTCAATAGGATATTCCTAAAGTGTGAAAGGGCTTCCCTGGTGGCTTGGTCGTAAAAAGTCTGCCTTCAATGTAGGAGCTGCAGGAGATGCAGGTTTGATCCCTGGGTTGGGAAGATACCCTGGACGAGGGAATGGCACCCACCCCAGCGTTCTTGCCTAGAGAATCCCATGGACAAAAGAGCTTGGTAGGATCAGTCCATAGGGTCACAAAGAGACAGGCATGACTGAAGCAACTTTGCATTCATGCACGCATGCAAACTGTAAAAACCTTGGCCCAAGAACCTCAATTCCAATATGTCCCTGAAAAGACAAAAGGAAAAGTTTGCAAAGCCTTTACTTTCACCCTCTCAGGCATCACCTTCAGCGTACAGCTAATCTAAACCTCTCTGCTGTTTCTCACTCTCATGTGTATCTCTTGTCAGCAAGAGCTGCAAATCACCCTTTAACTATTCAGTTCACATCTTGTAGTGTTTAATGTCTGTCTTTTTTGTCTTTTTTGTACATTAGTTCCTGCCAAATGCTCTCTTTGAAGGGAGAACAAAATAAATTCTGGCCACTAAGAAAGGCCAGACATAATTTCATCTTCAAAATGTTCAAGTGATGAAATAGCATTTTACTCCTTTTGGGTCATAGTTAGGGAAAGGAGTGGAAAGTTTCCTAGTTCATATAAACAATCCCATTAACCACACGAGGAAAGAAGCCTGAATAAACGCATTGCGTCTGACATTCTTAGGAGAGAGTTACACCTTCTGGCTGGGGGCAAACTAAGAATTTGTGCAGTGCAGGTTGTTTTGATTCCTGGCAACCCTTAAACTCCTAGTTTAAAAAAAAAATTAAAAACACCTTTGAAGTCTTCAATCCACGATCTCTTTGAGCAAATACTATTTTGATGAGCACAGTGTCAATGAATCATAAACAGAGGGATTATATTTCTAATAAAATACTCATGAGTTTTACAACTTAGATAGCAGTCTACTTTCTGCTATTTTGAAACTTAAAGTTGAAAAAAGAAGTGGTTGCAAGTTATTTGCTGATATTAAATTTATTTCTGTTCTTTAGCAAACATTTCAAAAGAAGATAATAGCAGTCATTCTTCTGACTTTGGTTGGAGAAGTTTCACATCACATTGCCTTTTTGTTTATTCTTCTGAAAACGCTGCCAGCAGTCTCGATGTGTATGGCACAGTCGTGTTGAATCTGGGACAGATGTTCAAAGTAAGCACCTCTAAAAAATACATCCTTAGTGATACTAACTACAGTTCCAGTCTCACCAATGAATTTTGTCTGGGGACGTGGGGAGAAAATGGGAAATCCTATGATTAGAATACCATGATTATAACTCCAAGTCTGCTTGCTGGATTGACTGTTTGAACCCAGGAAGCATCCTGGCATTCCCCTTTTCTTTTCTTTTTCTGTCACTCAAGCAGAACCTGTCTCAGGTGATGATAATGGAGTGCAAATGTTCTGCTTGCTCTATCCCTGAGTGAGAGAGAGGGAGAGAGAGAGGCTGTAATGGGATCACAGGAATAAGGATGGATGACCAAACCAAAGAGGAGAGGAGGGGAAGGAGTGAGCACAAGTAATGAGAGTTACAAATTAGCCACTGGAGGAGGCGAAGCAAGCAAGGACAGCTGTGTAACGCAGGCGTGCACAGGCACTGCCATCTCATTAGGGTTTATTAGCTGCAAGGAAATGGGGCGTGAGAGAAAGCCACGGCTTTGTGGAAGAGAGGAAGTCCTTCATTTACGACTCGGAGGGGTCGAGTTTCAGCGTTCTCTGAACCTTCCCTTCCTTTCTCCTCTCCTCCTCCCACCCAAGCAATGTTACTTGTGCCTGACTTGCAATCCTACTCAAGATTCAGGAAGCATTTTCATGTTCGTTCTGGAGAAAGCCAACAATGCCTTATGGAGAAGCAAGGAAGAACACCTTTTCTCCCCGTATTCCGTCGCCATTCTCTTGACTGAAGTACTCTTGGTCCTAAAATAGCTGATCAAGCAGTACTGGTATTGTATGTATAGGAGAAACCATGGGAAATAAGCATTTTTGTGTGGGGCTACCTTTATAAGCAGACTGAGAAGGCAGCTATCACCCTCATGATTCAAGGAACAATAAAATTTCACTGTGCTCCAAGATAGTTCTTCACATTTAATGCCACCTACTAGAGACTTCCACATTACTTTCTCTTCAGCTTCCTTCTTCCTCTTAAATAATGGATGTTTAACTGGAATTCCCTGGATGGTTTCAGGATACCCAAAGCATTTTTACTTGGAAGAAAATTAAACTGTCTTGACCAAAGGGTGGGGGGGAAATTGTCAAGGGTAATGGAGTTAGGTGGCTGAGAATCAATACTTTTGTTCAGTTTACAGAGGTTTTGGTGGAGGAAGGAATCAATTATCTGTTACTCCATTTGAGGGAAGTGGGATTATAGGTTGAGACGTTAAAGGAGGTCCAGCTGGGCTCAACAGGGAATTGTTCAACAGTAAAGAGGAGAGTTTCCTACTGTGATGAAGTAAGGCAGAGGTTAGATGCTGCCCAGGATAAGTAATATTGTATGTAATGGGTAGGAATACTGCCAGTCTCAAGAGACCCCATCCAACACCTCTTTATTCTCATCAGTTACTACTTATATGAGTAAACACCTTTCCAATATTTACTCTGCCCTCATATAAACTTCTGTAGCTCTGGAAGAAAAATTCTACTTAGGTTTCAGTTTAAAATCTTGCCATTTAAAACATCTGACCTGGGACTACCTCATTCTGTGGGATAACATAAAACGGCTTCTGTCATGGACGGAACCACAGCAGTCACTGGAAGCTATTCTGGGGTGGGAGATGGGAGGGATGTCAATGGCTTCATCCACATTTTCAAATATTGATATGATGTTTCCATCCAGAAACAACTTTTTCTAAACGGGAAAATCTCAGTATGAGTCCAAGGAAACAAAATCCTGTCTCCCATTGTCATTTTATATGGCATGGCATTTAAAAATTCTGACGTTAAATTAAGTGTAAAAATATATTATTTGAAAAAAAAAACACCTGCAAAGTTAACAATTTTTGATAGGAAGAGATACATTTAGCAGTCAATATTTTTCTATATGAAGTTGCTGAATAATATAATGAATTAATAAATTCTTCCATATCATAATCACAAAAACATACAGCTATACATTGCCGAAGACATTCTGCTCCAGGTTGAGAATAAAGGGGGAGTGAGTTTGGGGCAACAGGATTTGAGGAAGTGAAACATGGGTCAGTAAAACCTGTTTGGGTGTGATTTGAGCCCAGAAATATCAGTTGGCTAAACTCATAAGGAATTCAATAGATGGTATGTTTTTGGTACGTCAGTAGCATAATTCTTCTGGAATTTTGGCAAAGGCAAGGTTCTTATAGGTATTATTAAGGAAATTCTTATTTCTGAAAGGAAGACAAAGAAAAATCAAAGACAAATTGCTAATACCAAATTTTGGCTAAGATCCAATAAAAAAGAGATGATCATCTTTGAAGAAAAACTACACATTTGGCTAAAGTGTACATTAAGTTGATTTAACAAAAATGTTCCTATCGTTAACAAGGTTAGAGCGCACACGATTGGAAAAAGTACAATGCGTACATAATATTGGGTTTTCTGCTGAGCACAGTAGAGAATTGGAGTGATAGACTATAATAGGTGCCATGCAACTTTCATTGATCTTGAAATACGCGATTTTCAACATATGCAATTTCATGAAGCTGAGGACATAGGCAGCTTTTGAACATGGTAAGGCTGAGGAAATCACAGTTTGAAATATTTCACATAACAATATGAAACTTACAAAGAGTAGCGATAAGTAGGAGTTAGATGATGAAGCTATATAAGCACGTCAGGCAAATAGACAATTGCTTACATTTTGACAACAAGGTGAAATCTACTTTACTTGGTAAGTCTGAGGGTAGAGCGAAAGGAAAGACTAAAGGTTTCAGAACATAAAGGCCAAGCTCTGCATTCAGATTTCCCAGTTCAGATTTACAGGCTTTGGATTTGTCAGTGACTAGGAGTGTGGTTGTACAAAGGAACGGTTACCATCTCTGATTTCCATAAGCGACAGTTTGCATACAAAAACAAAACAAAACCAAACAGTCAGGCTTCCCCGGTAGCTAAGTGGTGGAGAGCCGGCCTACCAGTGCAGGAGACACAGGTTGGATCCCTCGATCAGGAGAACCCCATATGCTGTGGAGCCACTGGGCCTGTGCACCATAAGTCCTGAGTCTGTGCTTCAGCCCTGAAGCTGCAACTGCAGAGCGCACGTGTCACAGCTGCTGAAGCCACGTGCTCTAGCGCCTGTGCTCTGAAAAAGAGCAGCCTCCGCAGCGGGGGGCCCATGCAGCACAGCTGGGGAGTGGCCCCAGCGTCCACGACGAGGAAGAAAGCCTGCATAGCAGTGACGACCCAGCACAGCCACAAATAAGCGATAAATAAAATTATACATTAAAAAGGCGCCATATAAGAAGCAAACAACAGCATGATTACCTGACGATAGAGCTATTACCGAAATCCAGTAGTCTGGCATAGGTGAAAATACTTTCTCAATTATCAAGTGCTATGAAATAAGAAGTGATGATTCATCAATAATCAAATTCATCTACAGATGTTTCCAAAAGTCACCTCCACAACAATAAGGGCAGCATCAAAGCCATGACTGCAAACCCGCCATGGGCGATCACATTCAAAACATAGTTTTTTAGGCGTTAAATACTCTGGTAATTTCTTTCTTTTTTTTAATCAAAAGAAGATATCATGAACCTGATAATTTAATAACTAGGTCCACTCTTTTCAAGATTAGTCACTAAAGTTTAACAGTTCATCACTACTGAAATAAAGACCTTAAGAAGGGCATTTCATTTAAAAGAAATCAAGAAGCTGCAGTGGAGAAATGCAACACCAATAAAAACAAAATGAACGGTTTTGCTAACGGATTTGAGTGTTTATCAATAAATCATGTAACTTCTGTTCTTTAAGATTCATTCAAAAGTAACTGAATTTTCGGTTTGTGATTTAAGCAAAATATGTTGTTACATCAGAGAAACGATGTCTGTAGACACATTTGTGTCTGTAGAAAACGTCCCTACGGTATAGTTATCTAGCAATATTGAAGGTCGTATTCTGGATGGCATTTTAGGAATGACCATTAAAAACAAAATATATCACTACTGGTACGATTCAGTACAACTTGTTCTGCATGTCTGTCTTAACAACCGTAAGAAATCACATCATTTTTTATTTCCCGGAGTCCTTTAAAACGCAAATTGTTTCTGAGTCTAGTACTTTTCCAGTTCATTGACAACTAAGGCTACGCCGTGGAGCCGGTTATAATGGACGTCTTGATTCCCTGGGCTTGGATGACTGGCAGGCCCCAGGTGCCCTCATGTGGAGACAGCATCCTCAGGGGGGCAGACAGCGGGCCCAGGGTGGGTGTCCCAGGCAGTGGGGCTGCTGCCGCTGGCCTCCTGTTGATGGTTGTCAATAGGGACTCCAGGCCCCCTTAGGTGTAATTGTTTCTTGACTTGTCTTTGATCCTGAGGTAATGGAGCATTTTATCAATTTTAGTGAATAGAAAAAAATCTTGATCACTTTTTTTTTTTTTTTTTTTGCAGAAAATCAACATTCTCAGCTGTTTAGTCAGGGAAAGCAGGGAAAGAGGTGAGGCTGAAGGCCTCCTTCTCTGTCTCTGGATGCTTTTTTATGTTAACCTTTGTAATGCATTCCAGGTGGCAGCATTCCTCTAGACAGCGACCAGAGAAAGTTTTAAATAACACAGCAATGTTCAGTCAACCCCGTTTAGGATGAAAGACCCCTTATCAGAAGTCCACTGGCAAGGGATTTGGATGGTGAGTTTTTGTAACCGTACCTTTGTTGTGGTATGTGATTTTGGCCATTTCAGAGTCCCTTTCTGAGTTTTCATATAAATTATTATAACAGCAGGATATATTTATCCAGTGATCTCCAGGATAAAAGGACAGTGAAATGGGAAGGTCTGGAAAAATCAGTTGCCCTTGATACTGAGTGTTTGCAGACAAGTTACTGTGCTGTGATTTGGTTAACCAGAGAGAGAAAGAAAGAGAGAATTATTATTTTTTTTTCTAATTTTCAAATTAGAAGCAATTATTAGAAAGCTACACTGGCACAAATTTTAATTAGACTTATCTTTGGCTCTTCATTAGCATTCATGAAATTTCAAATTGTGATATCTCTTAAAACGAATGAAGGAGCAGAAATTATTAAAGGGAAAAGGAGTTAGTTATTTACTTTAAAATATTGCTTATAGAGGCAGGTTAAGAATCTATGTCTGGCCTTTGAAGTGGAATATTCCTTTAAAATATGAAAACCTCTAAAATTCAATGATACTATTTTGTCCATCTTGTCTCATTTAAATACATTAAGTTTTCTGAAGGAAGCCACGATACTGACAATATGCAATGGATTTTTGGAAACAGCCTGACTTCATACTATTTCATCGTCTTATATGTTATATCTTTAAAGGTGTAATACATGTAATTTAATGTTGAATTTAAAAATAACCCCCCCACCCCCCACCCCACCCTACTAACTGTGTATTTACGGAATGCTTACTTGTGAACAATAAATTCAGTGTTTGGTACAGAGACTACAGAATTGAATAAAACATTTTTACTCATAGATTTTCTTTAAATTTTGTCTTCAAAAGCATGTATACCACGATATCCCTAAGTCTTTTCTCTGGCTATTTATATTTTGTTCTGGCTGCTAGAAAATCAAATTAATAGTCCATTACTAACATCTGTCTAGAATTATATNCTTTTCCAGTTCATTGACAACTAAGGCTACGCCGTGGAGCCGGTTATAATGGACGTCTTGATTCCCTGGGCTTGGATGACTGGCAGGCCCCAGGTGCCCTCATGTGGAGACAGCATCCTCAGGGGGGCAGACAGCGGGCCCAGGGTGGGTGTCCCAGGCAGTGGGGCTGCTGCCGCTGGCCTCCTGTTGATGGTTGTCAATAGGGACTCCAGGCCCCCTTAGGTGTAATTGTTTCTTGACTTGTCTTTGATCCTGAGGTAATGGAGCATTTTATCAATTTTAGTGAATAGAAAAAAATCTTGATCACTTTTTTTTTTTTTTTTTTTGCAGAAAATCAACATTCTCAGCTGTTTAGTCAGGGAAAGCAGGGAAAGAGGTGAGGCTGAAGGCCTCCTTCTCTGTCTCTGGATGCTTTTTTATGTTAACCTTTGTAATGCATTCCAGGTGGCAGCATTCCTCTAGACAGCGACCAGAGAAAGTTTTAAATAACACAGCAATGTTCAGTCAACCCCGTTTAGGATGAAAGACCCCTTATCAGAAGTCCACTGGCAAGGGATTTGGATGGTGAGTTTTTGTAACCGTACCTTTGTTGTGGTATGTGATTTTGGCCATTTCAGAGTCCCTTTCTGAGTTTTCATATAAATTATTATAACAGCAGGATATATTTATCCAGTGATCTCCAGGATAAAAGGACAGTGAAATGGGAAGGTCTGGAAAAATCAGTTGCCCTTGATACTGAGTGTTTGCAGACAAGTTACTGTGCTGTGATTTGGTTAACCAGAGAGAGAAAGAAAGAGAGAATTATTATTTTTTTTTCTAATTTTCAAATTAGAAGCAATTATTAGAAAGCTACACTGGCACAAATTTTAATTAGACTTATCTTTGGCTCTTCATTAGCATTCATGAAATTTCAAATTGTGATATCTCTTAAAACGAATGAAGGAGCAGAAATTATTAAAGGGAAAAGGAGTTAGTTATTTACTTTAAAATATTGCTTATAGAGGCAGGTTAAGAATCTATGTCTGGCCTTTGAAGTGGAATATTCCTTTAAAATATGAAAACCTCTAAAATTCAATGATACTATTTTGTCCATCTTGTCTCATTTAAATACATTAAGTTTTCTGAAGGAAGCCACGATACTGACAATATGCAATGGATTTTTGGAAACAGCCTGACTTCATACTATTTCATCGTCTTATATGTTATATCTTTAAAGGTGTAATACATGTAATTTAATGTTGAATTTAAAAATAACCCCCCCACCCCCCACCCCACCCTACTAACTGTGTATTTACGGAATGCTTACTTGTGAACAATAAATTCAGTGTTTGGTACAGAGACTACAGAATTGAATAAAACATTTTTACTCATAGATTTTCTTTAAATTTTGTCTTCAAAAGCATGTATACCACGATATCCCTAAGTCTTTTCTCTGGCTATTTATATTTTGTTCTGGCTGCTAGAAAATCAAATTAATAGTCCATTACTAACATCTGTCTAGAATTATATTACATGTAATTTTATTATTCTTACCTATTTTAGCTTCATTTTACTTCTGTTCTCATTTCCTCATTGATTTAAATCTAGTTCTCTTATAGGCTTCCTCATATTACATTTTAAAATGAAATGCAGCATCCATAAACTAAAAAAAAATACATTGTTTTTCCCTCTCATTGAGCATCTATAAGGCTGAACTTGAAGGGAATGTTCAATAAATCGTTGTTGATGGATTGATTACAGTCACAACTCCTTGTTTTTCAGTAAGTATTAGGTTTTATGATTGTTGTTATCTTGCTATGTATGTTTAGGAAATTCTTTCCAAATATGGGTGTCTCTTTTGTGAAAGGATTGTTCTGCCCTCAGAGTGCCACAGTTTGGACAGTTTCACAAAAACTAAACTGGCACTGAAATGGGAGGGCACCTCTGCTCCTTCCCTGTAGAGCTCTGTCTTAAAGACAGATTGTGGCCAACAGAATCCCTACCCTTGGAAGGCTCAAACTTCTCCCCACACAATGTCACATGCTTGCTTCACCAGGACTGGTCATATATTACCAAGCAGAATTATAGTGAGAGGAAGGGGTAAGACATTTTGCAGTTTCCATTATAAACTTAAACTACTGTACAATGAAGACAGTTCTGCTCATGCATATGGCAAACCACTCCTACCGCCTGTACTTTTTGAAAGAGTGAATGGATAAACAGGACTTTCACAGAAAAGACTCCACCAAACTGATATTCCAGTGTTCTGACTGATGCACACGCATTCTACAAGCCTTCTTACTGTATTGAGTTGCTACTACTTTCAATATATTACGTTGAATGTTGTTGAGTCACTGAGTCCTATCTGACTCTTTTGTAACTCCATGGACTATAGCCACCAAGCATCTCAGTTTATGGGATTTCCCAGGCAAGGATACTGGAGTAGGTTACCATTTCCTCCTCCAGGGGGATCTTCCCAACCCAGGGATTGAACATTTGTCCCTTGAACTGGTAGGCAGATTCTTTACCTCTGAGCCACCTGGGAAGTCCCATGCTCACTGCACTAGTTACTTAATTTACTTCTATATGATGTTTGACACTTTTCATCTGTCATGCCACTTTAGAAAATAACTTCTATGAAGGCAACTGTTCACTAATGTATTCAAAGTGCCTAGAACATAGCTGATAAATGTCAATGGGGAAAACGAATCCGTGTCCTCTCCCACTATGTTCAGTTAGCATTTCTTACAACTCTATTTCAAGACAAAAATTCAAGAGATCATAAAGTTAAAACAAATGAAGATGATTCTGCCATGACAGTCTCTTCAAATTCAAGTGTAGGGTCTATCCGAATTTAGAAAAGGCTAGAAGGAAAGTGTCCACTGTACATTCTATCAAAAGGGGCAAGAATGTAAGCATTGGAATAGGAATGATAAGTTAATTCACTTCTTCTGGTTTTGATTCTGTTGGTAAATAATGTAAATGAAAACTGCCAGGATTTTCAGTGAGGAGTCCATGCATGAACTTGTAAAGAATAAAGTCTGAAACTTTCTAATAGACATTTGGTTCATTACTAAGACATTTACAGAAACCTGTAGAAGCGCCCACTCCCAGTGGGAAGAATTTGAGCTGAGATTCAAGATCAAGTCTTCCTCACATTAGGTCAGTAAGTGCACTTCTGTTCACATTCAGAAAGATGTTTTGTTCCTTGGTCTCAAAGGATAAGAAGCCACACAGCACAAATATATCCCAGGCTCAAAAAACATATTCTACATAAGGACTCATTCTGAACACAAGGGGCCGGGCATTTCTTTAAAGAAATAAAAACCAACTATGATTTTTCAAGTAGTCAGATATGAGAGTTGCATCATAAAGAAGGATGAGTGCTGAAGAGTCTATGCTTTGGAATTGTGTGGCTGGAGAAGACTTTTGAGAATCTCTTGGACTGCGGGAAAATCAAACCAGTCAATCTTAAAGGAAATCAATCCGAAATACTCTTTGGAAGGACTGATACTGAAGGTGAAGCTCCAATACTTCAACAACCTGACTCAAGTAACCAATTCATTGGAAAAACCCTTGACGCTAGGAAAGACTGAAGGCAAAAGGAGAAGGAGACGGCAGAGGTTAAGGTGGTTAGATAGCATCCTTCACTCAACAGACGTGATTTGAGCAAAATTTGGGAGATAATGGAGGACCGAGGAGCCTGGCATGCTACAGTACATGGGGTCACAAAGAGTCAGACATGAGTTTGCAACCTAACAACAACAGCAAGAACAAAATATGTATAATTATTTTTAAAATAAAGTGGATTAATTTATGAAATCAAATAACTTCAGAATATGTTTCAATAATTGAATAGGTGGAATTAGTCACCCTTCAAGGACAGATTTCTATGCAATGCAAAAAGTATTTATATTGCTAAATTATATTAATGCATTCATTCAGACACACCTATTTAGATTATAGAATCTAATATACAAGTTGAATATGCCTGGCTTAGGTTTTCACTACTTATTTATTAGGTGTAAATTCTCTCTGGTTTTAAAAGCCAGTGGAAGTGAAATGGAACTGAGAATATCGGAAAAATATGCTTTGAGCTTTTAGTTAGAAATGTCAAATTTTATGTTTTGACTAAGTTAATTAAGCAATTTCAGCTTTTTTAATATTTATACAAACATGTCAATGATTCTTACGTTGTTAGTTTAACTGTAAATGAATGAAACAGAGTGGATACAGAATAAAAATATACCAAAAGTATCTGAATCATAATAGCTAAAGGTGTAGTTGTTACAATTCTTTGCAAACTGAACTACTTTTAAGACTTTCACTTGACAATTAATGGCAGGCTGCAATAACAGTACAGTATACAACTTTAATATGTAATTTTGTCTGAAATATTAAAGTATTTTAAAGAAAAATGAGAGGATATCCGAGTTTCTTAACAGGGATACCAAATAAGGAAATATTTTGGGTCTTGTACTGCAAAACAGGCAGAGCTTCACATCAATAGAGATTAACAGCATCTATAACTAATATCCTATGAAATCTGTCTGCTTCGTGATGCTATGAAGTTCCTACTCCACCAGCAGGGTTTCCCAGCTGGCTGAGTGGTAAAAAAAAAATCTGCCTGCCACTGTAGGAGACACAGGTGCCATCCCTGTGTTGGGAAGCTCCCCTGGAGAAGGAAACGGCAGCCGACCCCAGTGCTCTTGTTTGGGAAAACCCCATGGACAGAAGAGCCTGGCAGGTGACAGCACATGGTGTCGCAAAGGAGCTGGATACGACTTGGCGACTAAACAGCAACAACATCCAAGCATGTCCAGAACATTTTAAAGGTTGGCAATTTTCAATAAGAATGTTTACCATCAATCTTTTTTCTTTTCATTTAAAAGTAATATTCTTTAGTTTTGCCATTATCCTGCTTACTAAGTCCATAGACAACACTGAATTGTGTACTGATGAATATTTGTGTCATCGCTACTTTTGACCACTACTTTGCCAATACCTAGAGTTTAAGGCAGCATGCACTGGCCATTGCTTACATATATTTAAGTAGATACACTACCTGCCAACACCCAGGTTGCTTATGATTTTATATTTTATTGGGGATATTTTGCAACAAAAGTGTGTTTTTTAAATAACTTTAATATTGGGTCAAGTCTAATATCAAGGTAATTTTATGAACATCAGCATTTAGCATAAGGCTCCCTAAAAGTCTTCTTTATTTTATGAAGTAAATACTATGCAATTCTCATGTGTCACAAGAAAAGTTAATAGCTAATTATTTTCCTTTTAATTACTTGTCACCAAATTATTAATTTTTTTTCAAAGAGAAAGTGCAAATATGTTGAGAAAAGGCAACTGATTCTTTGACTCTATATAAGTGGACCATAGTTAAAATGTTTGCTAGCCAGTGTTCAAATAATAGCCATTATTGAATTTAGTGATACATTTTGCCATCACTGTGTTTTACAGACATTCTCCAGACAGCATAGCCCTCCAGTTGTACCCCAAAATATAATGCCAATCCTGTTGTTGAAAATACAAGGTCTGCATCATGGTTCAAGATTCAACATCCAGTAGGCTTTGATGAGCAAGAATTTGAACCTAACTTCTAGTAAGGAAATTAGAAGAGAAAGAAAAGATTATGCCACCTACAGCATTTTTACATGCATTTTAGATCTCACAAGCCTACAACAAGGCTCATGGAACTCAGCTGAGATCCCTTGACTTCTCAAGTGGCCAAGTTTAGAACGGAAGTCAAAACGATTTGACCCAGTGTCCATGTTTTCATTGCACCATGTTACCTCTCTTAAAATGCTCAAACCTTTTGAACACTGACATCCCATGTGACCAAATCCTCCCCTTTATCCCAGTTCCAGTAACTATATCCTCATTTTGCATTTCTGTATACCAGCCCTGCCTATTTCCATTGCCTGTCCAACTTTTCATAATAAGAACTACAAAAACCAATTAGCTCATAAAGTAGAGAAATTCAGTTAGAAAACAAAACACCCATGATATAGACCCCTCTCTAGGCATCAGGTAGCATCTTCTGTCATCCACAGGCATCAACATCATCTAACATGCCATATTAGATAAGGGAATTATTTGGTGAAAAAAATGAAAGTTGCTCATGTATGGGTGTGAGAGTTGGACTATAAGGAAAGCTGAGTGCCAAAGAATTGATGCTTTTGAACTGTGGTGTTGGAGAAGACTCTTTAGAGTCCCTTGGACTGCAAGGAGATCCAACCAGTCCCTCCTAAAGGAGATCAGTCCTGGGTGTTATCAGAGGGACTGATGTTGAAGCTGAAACTCCAATACTTTGGCCACCTGATGAGGAGAGCTGACTCACTGGAAAAGACCCTGATGCTGGGAGGGATTGAGACCAGGAGGAGAAGGGGACAACGGAGGATGAGATGTTTTGATGGACAAGGGTTCGGGTGAACTCCAGGAGTTGGTGATGGACAGGGAGGCCTGGCATGCTGTGGTTCATGGGGTTGCAGGGAGTCAGACACGACTGATTGACTGAACTGAACTAAGTCATGTCTGATTCCTTGTGACCACATAGACTGTAGCCTACCTGGCTCCTCTGTACATGAAATTCCCTAGGCAAGAATATTGTAGTGGTAGCCATTCCCCTATTCAGGGGATCTTCCCAACCTGGGATCAAACCCAAGTTTCCTACATGCAGGCAGATTCTTTACCATCTGAGTCACCAGGGAAGCACATGTCATATTAGACGGGGGAATTATTTGGTATCAGGGATGAAATGAGCACCATGCACCATGCAGCTTAATGCTAGTTAATGTAAAGGAAAAAATAATGAATTTAAAGAGATGCCGTATGTCAAACCATAACCCACTCACACCATGCATTCTACAAACAAACAAGTCTTTTCCAGTTGGTGCCCAAAGCTATTGCAGAAGATTTCAGCATCTCTCCTTGAAGCCCCAGTTTTAAGTCCCTGCAGAACCCATGAGCTTCCATGTCTGGACAAAGGGAACTTTTTAAGTCCATCCTTAGACTTTCTTGCCCCAGCTGTGAAAATCAATTAGCCCCGGTGAAAGCCAAGCCACGCTATGTTCTCAATAATGAAAAAGGCCAACTGCACACTAGCAATTTTCTCTGTCCTTACAAAGACGAATGGGGACTTTGAATCTTTTTTCACCACTCCATGGAATTGCCTTTAGCTTCTATTTTGAAAGTTGCCAGACACGCCAGGAGATTAACTCAGAAGACTCTCTGGAGCAGCAGGAGAATTATACCATTGCACGCCAGTGACATTCGTGACTCCCTCAGGCTGGTATGCAGCCATCAGACAGTCAAAACAAACACCTCCCAAACACACTCCAGAGCTCAACTCCCCCTCGCCTCTGCTGCCTTGATAAAAATGGAAATGGCTGATGGTACCTCATCAATTTTAAAGACCCAGCCAGTAGCTCAGATAATGCTTTAGGAAAACAACAATAGGAAAAGGCGAGAGCAAAGCTGGACAGACAGGAGACCACTGAGATGGTAAGTGAGCACTAGGAAACTGCCAGAAGAGCAGGGGTCACTCGACGGGTAAAGAGATCTGAGACTGCACCTTACCATTCTTTTACGGAAGGGTGGCCACTTCTGGAGAGGAGGAGGAGTAAGGCAGACGCTCTCCATCTCACCTTCTGCACCTCTACCATATTGCTCATCATCAACCGCCTTCTGTGTCAAATAATAACCCCACGGAAAATTCTTCACTCAGCTGAGCAGGGCTTCTCAGTCTTAGCACTATCAACATAATGGACTGAATAACTGTTTGTTGGGGAGTTGGAGGGACCGCTTTGTGCATAATAGGGTGTTTAGCAGCGTCTCTGGCCTCTACTCACTAGATGCCTGTGCTCAACCTCTCCAAGTTACCATAATCAGAAATGTTTCCAGCAATTGTCAAATGCACCCAGGGTGGCAAAATCACCTTACCTGAGAATCACTGTTACAGTGATGCTTCCTTTAAGTTCCCCAAAAACAAAAGAATTAGAAGACGCAGGGAAAATTCATGCTATTAAAACTGTTGAACACATAACTAAAACATCTCTGAGATATAATGGCTCCATATTTATAATGCAATTAATCCAAAAGCAATGGACTTTTACTACAAGGTTTTAAATGCACATGGAGACAAAAATCTCGATAGGCAAGGTTTCATTTTAAAACAATTAAATCAAAGACATTGATTGTTTGGCTATCTATTTTTAAAATATCTTGTCTCACATTTATAATCTATGCTTCATTCTTGCATATGTTGTCTCATTTATCTCACAGGTGAGAAAAACAAATTAGTTTTGTATTTTCATTGTGGAACTAGTTGCAATGTGTTTAAATGACTTGTAAAAAAGAAAATGCCAAGCCATTTAAAATAAAACTATTGCCTTTTTTACATGAGAGTCTTTCTTTGTACTTGAAAAATGAGTCATATTTTGTACCTTAAAGTTAATAAAGTTTAAGTATTTTAATTAAAACTGAATTATAAAGAATGACTTGATTGAGCTTAGATTCTTCCTTTTCAGCCAAAGTTGCTTTTTCAATTAAAAGTAATCAACTACCATGAGCAAACCACCACATTCATAGATGATGCATATTGTATCACCCATGAAGATATGTAAGACATAGATTAGTCGATTTTGACAGGAATTATGGTTACTTTTAGTAGTGAGTAGATATTCAATAGAATGTGGTAGACTGTAGCACTACAAAGCTACAATGGCTACAAATTCCTCCCACTCCTGTATGGATAATAACTTTGATCTTACAACTCTTCCAAGCAAGGGATAAAGCATATGTATTTTTCTACTCTCTGAATCAGGACTTGATCATGTGACTTGCTTTGTCCAACAAGTCATTAACGAAGAAATGCAAAAGTAGGAGCTTGAATGGGCTTCTACACTGAGACTTGCCCTTCCTTAAAACTCCGCAACCATAACGATGCAAGTGAGCCAAAGAGAGCTTGCTGGATGATGAAAGACACACAGGCAAGTCGTTGCTTTCGTCCAAAGCGATATGTCAACTTTTCACCTGTGGAAGAGAACATGCTAGACCATACAGCCCAACCATGGGCCGACCAGAAAGACAGCGTAACTGTGCCCAGACCAGAAGAATCCTCTGTGTGCCCAGTGGATACGCAGAAGCAGGAAATATCATTATTATTATTTTGTTGTTGTTGTTTTAACCCACTATGTTTTTGAGGTATTAGTGGCAGAAAAAGCTAACATATTTGCATAAGTAGTAAGCTTTAAACTACATATGTGGGCAAGAAAACTACTGGAACCGAGTTGGAGGTCAAAGGGAGCCTGTCACAGGGTCACACTGCCCTACATTTAAGTGACCTGTGAGAGAAATACAAGTTTGTTAGATGAATTTCTGTAACAGACTGAAGGTAACAGTTGAACAATAGACATTATATTAATTCGGACATATTGTATAACTCTTAGGCCATAATATTCATCACACCATTATCGCCATCATCACCACTTACTTTGAAACAGGTCCAGAGTGTTTTACCAGGCTCATTGCCCTTATCATGGAAAAAAAAATAAAAAGAAAAACCCACTACTTTACTTATTATAAGGGCTTCTCTTGTGGCTTAGGGGTAAAGAATCCACCTGCTGATGCAAGAGACACAGGTTCCCTAGGTAGAGAAGAACACTGGAGAAAGAAATGGCAGCCCATTCCAATATTCTTGCCTGGGAAATCCCTGGACAGAGGAATCTAGTGGGCTATAGTCCATGGGGTTGCGAAAAAATCGGACATGATTCAGTGACTAAACAACACAACAGCAAAGCTATTATAAGGAGGAAATTTCTCTCAAGGAGTTTGCCACCTGTCCAGAATCCCATAGCTGATAATTAGTAAAGTAAAGACTTGAAACCAGCCCTCAATAACATCATAGGTGGTGTTCTCAATCATCACTCTCACAATCTTGCTTCATTTGACTTGTGTCTCCTGAAACTGAATTCTATCATATTTTTCCATCCAACAAGTCATTCATTTTCTTAAGCATGAATGACTGCATTCAACAAACTTCAAGTGCATAACATGTGCCAGATATTATTAACACAAAATTAACAAGACAGATCCTATACCAGCTCCTGTAAAGCTGACATAACCTACCTACTCTCAGCATTCCAACTCCTACCTCTTTCGCACCACCTATTCTAAAACAACTTTCTTTCTCCTTTTTTATAACACATCCATAGAGATTTTCTTTTAGAATGCTAACAGGCTTTTATAGCTTGTGTTAAGCCAAGGTGCTCCAGAAAACAGAAGCAATGAAACATGCCATATCATATACACATATTACATGTGTGTGTGTGTGTGTGTGTGTGTGTGTGTGTGTGTGTGTGTGTGCTGCACTGAGTCACTCGGTCGTGTCTGATTCTTTGCGACTCTGTAGACTGTAGTCCCCCAGGCTCCTCTGTCCATGGGAATTCTCCAGGCAACTCCATACTGGAGTGGGTCGCCATACTGTCCTCCAGGGCATCTTCCCAACTCAGGGATCAAACCCAGGTCTCCTGCACTGCAGGAAGATTCTTTACCATCTGAGCCACCAGGGAAACCCAAGAATACTGGAATGGGTAGCCTATTCCTGCTCCAGGGGATCTTCCCAACCTAGGAATGGAACTAGGATCTCCTGCATTGCAAGTGGATTCTTTGTCAGCTGAGCTACCCAGGAAGCTACCTGGGAAACCCATGTATATATAGTGAGAGAAGGAAGAGGGGAGTAGAGAGACATCTATTGTAAGAAAGTGACCTATGTAGTTATGGAGGCTGGGAAGTTCCACACTCTGCCATCTACAAACTGGAGGCCCAGGTATGCTGGTGTTGTACTTCCATATCAAACCAGAATAGGAACCCATGGAGGGGGGGTTCTAATGGCTTACGTCTCAGTTTGAATTCAAAGGGTCCAAGCTCAGGAACACAGATATCTAAGGGCAAAGAAAGATGACTGTCCCAACTCAGAGAGAGCAATTTTTCTTTTCCTCCACATGTTTGTTCTATTCAGGCCCTCACTGGATGGGATGATGCCCACCGGCACTGGATGTCTTTATTGTCTATGATTCAAACGTTAATCTTTTTCCAGAAATATCTTCACAGACACCAGGAATGATGATTTACCAGCTGTCTGGGTGTCTCTCAACCCAGTCAAGTTAACACATAAAGCAAACATCACAGACACTGCAATGCCACCCAAACAGTGATCTGGTTCGGTTAGGAAACGGAATTCTAGAGACTTTATAATTCAAACAAAATGAAGCAGGTGTGTGTGTGTGTCCATCCATGTGCACGAGTGGTATCCACATACACAAGCATCAGGGAACATTTTCTGAAAGAATTACAAAGGGGAGAATCTTAACCATCTCACTTAGCAGAGAGAGGGCACACACGCCAGCCATTACTTTTAAAAATGGAATCCAAGCTATAGATACAGATCTATATTCTGTTCCAGAAGTCACTGGAGGTGCGTTTATAAATTTCCTTGAAACCTTCTGGCCACTTGCAATGTGAAGAGTGAAAAAGAATGGTAACGTGGGTACATAGCTCCTACTCCAAATTTTGAGCTCTCTACCCTGTCCTCTAACTTATTAAAAGCATCTAGAATGGATAAACAACAAGGTCTTACTGTATAGCACAAGGAACTATATCTGGTCTTCTGGCGTAAACCATAATGAAAAATAATATTAACGCACACACACACATATATATAATATACATATATTTAACTGATTCCCTTTGCTATACAGCAGAGATTGGAACAACAATGTATACCAACTATATATCAATAAAAGAGATAACAAAGTAAAAAAAAAAATCTAAGCAGTTTATCTTTAAAGTCATGTCAAGGCATTACCATAAATGTATCTCTGACTCTGAAAAAAAAGAAAAAATGGATGAAGACAGTGAGTCACAAATGAGCATTCAATACTGGCTAATGTTTCATAAAGGAACAGTAACTGGTATATTAACAGTTTAGCATCCTCTTTAGGATATAATATAGAATCCATAGTTCCCTATTATTTAAAGCATAGAATTTGCTTTAATAAAATAGTGCTAATGCAGGAACATTCTATAAAACCTCAACATTTTATACTTCACATATTCTATCAGTGAGTGAGAACACTGATACTCTCAAACACCAGCGACCATACTTGAGATTGAAGACTTATTTAAACCAATAAATTATTGTCTTTTACAACAGAAGTGTAACATAAGTGATTTGTGAATTGCAAATTGATCTTCCCTGCTGTGAGCCATAACTAGCTTTAGTTTACACTAGAACAGGCCACATATAAATATGTGACTATAAAAAAATGTCCAGGTCTGGATGACATAATTTACTATTTTGACACAAGCTGTTTCATTTCCCATCCATCCATAAGTGTTCTATTGTAGTAAACCAAGGAGAATGAATCAAATATGACACAGACTCTAGCTTCCATGGGTAGACTGTGGAAAACCTTGGATAATATATTTCTTTTAAAGCACTTGACAAGCAAAGATTTCCAAGGTCTGTAAATCACTCCAGGGTTGCTAATTGGTACTACAAACATTTCACAGGACGTGTTATAAGAATTGTTTTTCCACTTATGGCTTCATGTGACTAAACGCCTCAGGATATTCAGCAAGTATTCTGAAGACTCCATAAAGTATCTAGTAGTATAGAACCTTCCAGGTTGGTACGAATCTGACCAGCATCTTCTGAAAGGCTTTTATCAGGCCCAGTGCCTAAGGGCTGTGTGTGTGTGTGT
>SJYV01034926.1:496584-513224 GCA_006410875.1 Neotragus pygmaeus | reverse complement strand
TGGCTTGGAGAATTTTGAGCATTACTTTACTAGCATGTGAGACGAGTGCAATTGTGCGGTAGTTTGAGCATTCTTTGGCATTACCTTTCTTTGGAATTGGAATGAAAACTGACCTTTTCCAGTCCTGTGGCCACTGCTGAGTTTTCCATTTTTGTTGACATATTGAATGCAGCACTTTCACAACATCATCTTTTAGGATTTGAAATAGCTCAACTGCAATTCCATCACCTCCACTAGCTTTGTTCTTAGTGATGCTTCTGAAGGTCCACTTGACTTCACATTCCAGGATGTCTGATTCTACGTGAATGATCACACCATCGTGATTATCTGGGTCATAAAGATCCTTTTTGTACAGTTCTGTGTATTCTTGCCACCTCTTCTTAATATCTTCTGCTTCTGTTAGGTCCATAACATATGTGTCCTTTATTGAGCCCATCTTTGCATGAAATGTTCCCTTGGTATCTCTAGTTTTCTTGAAGAGATCTCTAGTCTTTCCCATTCTATTGTTTTTCTCTATTTCTTTGCATTGATCACTGAGGAAGGCTTTCTTATCTCTTCTTGCTATTCTTTGGAACTCTGCATTCAAATGGGTATATCTTTCCTTTTCTCTTTTCCTTTTCGCTTCCTTATTGCTTTCTCTTTTTTGCTTTTCACAACTATTTGTAAGGCCTCCTCAAACAGCCACTTTGCTTTTTTGCATTTCTTTTTCTTGGGGATTGTCTTGATTCCTGTCTCCTGTACAATGTCACGAACCTCCATCCATAGTTCATTAGGCACTATCTATCAGATCTAGTCCCTTAAATCTATTTCTTACTTCCATTGTATAGTCAAAAGGGATTTGATTTAGGTCATACCTGAATGGTGTAGTGGTTTTCCTTACTTTCTTCCATTTAAGTCTGAATTTGGCAATAAGGAGTTCATGATCTGAGCCACAGTCAACTTCCGGTCTTGTTTTTGCTGACTGTATAGAGCTTCTCCATCACTGGCTGCAAAGAATATAATCAATCTGATTTCGGTGTCAACCATCTGGTTATCTCCATGTGTAGAGACTTCTCTTGTGTTGTTGGAAGAGGGTGTTTGCTATGACGAGTGAGTTCTCTTGGCAGAACTCTATTAGCCTTTACCCTGCTTCATTCTGTACTGCAAGGCCAAATTTGCCTGTTACTCCAGGTGTTTCTTGACTTCCTACTTTTGTATTCCAGTCCCCTATAATCCTATATTGCCTGGGGTGAGATTATAACTGTATATTCCTTTTACAAACTTTTAACAAATATAGTTAAAGACCACATTTTTTGAAAACCCATGCTGTATTATAGACAGTTAGTATTTAAGCCCTTCTGCTTAGGATTTACTAAGTAATGTGAAATGAGGCACAGAATGTTTTGTATCCCTGAAACCATCCAGAGTAATGTACATAATTACATATCTAAGAAAATGTCCATAATGATTTATTTTAAAATAAAAATGCATTTTGTCTCTCTATAAAAAGACAAACATAATGAGCTCCTGTATTTGGATCATGAGGAATACTTACATTCCCACGATTCAGCTTTTCAAAGTGTGGTCCAGGTTCTATATTAACGTTACCCGGGGTGTTATTGCAACTGCAGCTCTTTGAGCTTCATCCTAGACCTACTGAACCACACTCACTTGAGTAGGAGTCTGTTTTCAGGATGTATAGGTGTATTTATACCATAACTTAAGAATCTCTGTAAGGATAAGATATGGATGAAATATAGTCTACTATCTCTTGCAGTCACTTTCCCCAAGGTGAAATTAAGGTAATATGGATATCAGTAGGCAAAAATAGGCTCCCCTGGTGACTCAGACAATAAAGAATCTGCCTCCGATGTAGGGGAGCCAGGTTCAAATCCTAGGTCAGGAAGATCCCCCGGAGAAAGGAGTGGCTTCCCGCTCCTGTATTCTTGCCTGGAGAATTCCATGAACAGAAGAGCCTGACAGGCTACAGTCCATATGGTCGCAAGAGTCCTACATGGCAGAGCAACTTAACACTTCACACTTTTCTTACTTTGCTTCCTCCTTACTAAGCAAGTTTAAGGCAGCAGTATACCAAAAAAAAAAAAAAAAAAATATATTCTCTCCTTTTGGCTTCACTAGTGGCTCAAAAGGCAAAGAGTCTGCCTGTAATGTGGGAGACCCAGTTCAATCACTGGGTTGGGAAAATCCTCTGGAGAAGGAAATAGCAACGCACTCCAGTATTCTTGCCTGGAAAACCCCATGGATGGAGGAGCCTGACAGATTACAGTTCATGGGGTCCCAAAGAGTCAGACATGACCGAGCAACTGCACTTTCACTTTCAGACAAAAATAGTCATGGTGCCTTAAGAGCACTCCTTGCCAACCTTTTCCCATCCCCTTGACCACAAAGCCTGTGATGATTTCCGTAGTTAATGACTTCGTTATATATCATGATAGGAGTGGTCCTAGTCTTGTAACTTCTGCCCCTTTCTACAACAGTCACCCCTGAGTCCGTTCTCTGCCACTCGCCAACATTTCAGTCCCTGATGACAGGCTTATCTATAATAGCTTTGGGTTATCAGACCCCAAGTGAGACCAAGAATAACATAAACTAAAACATCCAAGGACTGGCAAGTTTGCAAAAATGTGCTCTCTTCGTCTCTCCTGGAATTATAAAGAGGGGAAAGCAATTTACATAGGATTTCAAAAAGCTGTATCATTCCTGAACTTGCACCTCTGTACTATATGTGATTTTTACATACTTCGGCTTTCTAAAGAGGGCATGATGATAAGTCATCCACATATGGTACACACATTTTTTAAAGAACATATTTCACTTACTTTAACTCTTTTTGACAGAAGGGAAGGACAATCAAATGATATTCATTATTCAGCCGTGGTTTGATCTCCAAGAGGGCAATCATTTAAAAGCTGAATGCAGAGTTATTGTAATTTTCTGTGACATAATCAGCTTATGGTACATATGAAGAAACATAGCGACTAGGTAATTCATAAACACTAATGATGATGAAATTTAAACCTTTATCTTACAGTGATGCTCCCAGAAATTCTTATTTATGCAATTATTTAAAAAACATTTATAGAGAGCCTCTTTTGTATTCCATGCACTATAAGGGGAACTAAGAATAAATTCACTGACTTTTTTGTGTGTGAATCCATAACAGAATATTGCTAAATGGACAAAAGCCCTTTAATACAGGTCACAAACTATGTATCCAGTCCACCAGATTATTTTAGTCCCTCAAGAAGAAATTTGAAATATCATGACAGCATTATAGGTAAAAATACTGAGGGGGCTTTAAAATAATTGTTTATGAGATGACATCTCATTTTATCTATTTTATACAACTTAATTTTCATGGCATGTTTTGATATATGCTTTGGACATACAACATGCTTTTGGACACAACTGATAGAATGGGGTTTTTGTGAAATTATAAATGACCCAAATGGTCATCCAAATGTTATAGCTTATATAAATCATGAGAGCAACAAGTCATTTGTCCATTGGTCAGGCTAAAGAATGAGTAAAAAGTGATGGGGATATGGTAAGTAAGAGAGGTTAGAGTTTAGCTGAGTTCTATTTACACAGAAGCCCCTCAGCACACAGAGCTGCCTGAGGTTCTAGAGCTCTCTGCCCAGTTCCATGGCGAGGCTGCGCCTCTTTCTATCGTATTGCTACTCTTCGTGATTTCTGGTGGTTTGGCTTTGCTTCTTCTGCCCACTGAGAGCTGAATAAGGGTAACGGTAATTTGTAGCCTGGTTCCCTACTGTCTTTTGTCTCTACCCGTTCGATCAGTGATGTTCATCGCTCCAACAGGTGAGTCAGTCGGGGAAAACTGCATGCACTGCTCTGTATAAAAGACTTAAAACAAGCGACTACTGAGAACCCAGCGGGCAGCGCAAGGAGCTCCGCTCGGTGCTCTCCGCTGACCTAAAGGGGAAGAAATCAAAAAATAGGGTATGTGTGCACACAGCTGGCTCTCATCGCCCCACGGCGGAGACTAACCCAACAGTGAAAAGCAACTGCGAAGTGAGCATGGAGCGAAAGCGTTAGATTCATTTGTGTCTGATTCTTTGAGACTCTATGAACGGTAGCCCACAGGCTCCTCTGTCCATGGAATTCTCCAGGCAGAATACTCAAGTGGGTAGCCGATCCCTTCTCCAAGGCATCTTTCTGATCGAACACTGGTCTCCTGCATTACAGGCACATATATTCTTTACTGTCTGAGCCACTAGGAAACCCCATAGTTCAATAACTTTTTTTTTTTTCAAAAGGGAGATAAAGAGAAGGGTCCTTGATCCCTGACGATGACAGAGTATCTGCCCCAACTTGTCAACGGCTAGCTCAACAGCTTATGGTAGAACTCACTTCCTATTTATTTAGATCTTCCTTCATGTGGTTGAATCTCATTGTAATTTATATACTCACCAAAGCCTTATGAAGTTCATTTCTCACTAGATCCCTTTCCCTATCTCAAATTATCATGCCAGGAAAAGTCCTATTGGTCTCATGGAACACAGGTTAGATGCAATAGTTTATAAACCTATTGCAGGGGGATTTACTCTTGAATAATATACATAGCTTCAAAGGAAAAGAGTTCAAATGCTATCATATCAGTTAAACAATTATGAACCCAGTGATGTATATTGAGGCAAAATATTGGTTTTGGTTTGATACAACCAATTGCATATTGGTTTGATACAACCAATTGTATATTGGTTTTTTATTACTTGACCATATCTGGTAGCTCCATATGAAAATTACAGCATTATACTGTTAGCATTTTATTTTTCTAGTCACAGCAAATGCCTTCTATGAAATACAGGTGAGCCTTTTTATATTGTGGTGTTTGTATAGTTTCTGGAAATCCTAAGACTTTTAAGCAATGTGCGTTTGATTTTGTCTCTGAAAATGGTTATTTTTCTCCTTTTTACCAAGTTTCCAAAGGTCATGTTAAAAAAAGGCTAAGGTATCAAAAAGAAGACTGCACGAAGGTGGGAAATTCTACGATGGACTTTAGTTTGAGTGACTTCCTTTCTGATTTTCATCAGCAATGATTTAATTTCTCACCTCTAGGGCAATGCAAGTTAGCAAACTAAAGCAAATTTATCACTTCTGAAAACTGCTGCAAGACCCCCAAGACAGAATGATTACCTCAAAATTGAATTTAAATAAAAGTAATTAGTTTTATCTTGTTTTTTAACTCATTTACCTCTGCACAGAAATCCTCCTGGAGTTTTGAAACTCATCAGTGATTATCCCTGGAGCTGATCCAATAATGTGAGAATAAATACACCATTAACCAATTATACATAATGACTCCAAGATATGCCAATAGTGGAACAGTTCAGGTGATTTATAAGGCTCACTTCCAATAGCCTATTCACAATTCACATCTTTTCTAAACACTGAATTAAAAGTTAAGCAAAACTTTAGATCTGCTTACATCCATCTCCTCAAGGTATGAACAAATGAAACTAAGCCATTTATTTAAAAATGTTTCTTTGTCACTATGGAAATCCTTGAGTGCTGGGAATGAAATATTTATTTCAAACAAGCACCTTTTACACTGCTGGTGGGAATGCAAACTAGTACAGCCACTATGGAGAACAGTGTGAAGATTCCTTACAAAACTGGAAATAGAACTGTCTTATGACTCAGCAATCCCACTGCTGGGCATACACACCGAGGAAACCAGAATTGAAAGAGACACGTGTACTCCAATGTTCATCACAGCACTGTTTATAATAGCCAGGACATGGAAGCAACCTAGATGTCCATTAGCAGATGAATGGATAAGAAAACTGTGGTACATATACACAATGGAATATTACTCAGCCATTAAAAAGAAAACATTTGAATCAGTTCTAATGAGGTGGATGAAACTGGAGCCTATTATACAGAGTGAAGTAAGCCAGAAAGAAAAACACCAATACAGTATACTAACACATATATATGGAATTTAGAAAGACGGTAACGATAACTCTGTATGCAAGATAGCAAAAGAGACACAGATGTATAGAACAGTCTTTTCGACTCTGTGGGAGAGGGCGAGGGTGGGATGACTTGGGAGAATGGCATTGAAGCATGTAAATTATCACATGTGAAATGAATCACCAGTCCAGGTTTGATGCATGATACAGGGTGCTCAGGGCTGGTGCACTGGGATGACCCAGAGGGAAGAAGAAGGGGGTTCAGGATGGGGAACACCTGTACACCCATGGTGGATTCATGTCAATGTATGGCAAAACCACTACAATATTGTAATGTAAATAAATAAATAAAACTGAGATTAAAAAAAAAAAAAGAAACAAGCAGAGCAAAAATTTAGAGTTTTGAGTCTTGCTGTCTGTTAAATAAGTCTAATTATCTGATCCTGCATGCTAATACAGCACAAAAGCTACTGAAGTAAAGGACACCTCTTGAATATCAGAATTATCAAAAGATCTAAGAAGCTATGCCTTTTCTATTTTCTCTTTCAACGTAAACGTTTTCTACTTACTCATTTATTTCTCAGCTTCTTTAAGGTATGGTTGACAAATAAAATTGTAAGTATTTAGGTTGGATGACATGATGTTTTGATATATATTATGAAATGGTTACTATAATCAAACTAATGAGCACATTTGTCATCTCATATGGTTACCTTTTGTTTCAGTGGTAAGAAGAGTTGGGAACTGCTCTCAGCACATTTCCAGGGTATGGTCTGTGTGTGTGAGCTAGTCATTCAGCCGTGTCTGACTCTGTGCAGTCCCGTGGACACTAGCCCTCCAGGCTCCTCTGTTCATAGGATTCTCCAGACAAGAATACTGGAGTGAGCTGCAAGTTCCTTCTCCAAAGGTACACTATTGTACACTCCAAAGGTACTACCTTCTCCAAAGGTACACTATTATTATGCTGTATCTTATGTCTCTAGAACTTATTCATTTTCTTACTGTAATATGTACCCTCTGACAATATCTTCCCTTTTTCCCTACCTCCCAGCCCCTCATAAGCACCATTCCACTGAGAAGTTGTGTTTGCAATATTTAACAAAGAAATTGAACCATGTTCTATATGGATCATAATCAGATAATTATTTGATGTACTATCTGATTGAACTATCTTCCTCTAAAGTATAAGAAAGTATAAAGATCAGTCCTTGCTGTTTCAAAAATGTTTGAAGATTTCTGGAGACTAGAGAGAGATTCCTCCAATTGATGATCATCACTCATTTATAAATTATCAATTACTTTCCAGGCAGAGTACATAGGAGAATGGATTCTAGATTCACAGGCTCTAGATTCACAGAGATTTCATTCAAATATGAAGTTCACCAAATTCCATACTGATGAACTATTGGACTTTGAGTAGGCTATTGGACTTTTAACTTGCTGAATCTTTAATTTTGTATTTGTGAAATGGATATGAACAAAATGGTAGCTTACTGACAGGATTTTTGAGAGGTTCAAAACGCAATCCACTCATAGCCCTAACAGACGTAAACAGGGAGTGAGATTTGAGACATCAATCATTATTATTATATAATGAGGGCATACAGTTTATTCCTCATTCTATTTCACAGTTTTTGCACTACAGATTATTATGCAAGAGACGGGGTGCATATTCTTTTGCTTCTACCAATACTAGTAGACTTAATACACTGTACCTCAATCAGCATAGATAATGTCATAACAAAAACAAATTAATATATCAGAGAAGGCAAGCAAATCATTGNTGAAGCATGTAAATTATCACATGTGAAATGAATCACCAGTCCAGGTTTGATGCATGATACAGGGTGCTCAGGGCTGGTGCACTGGGATGACCCAGAGGGAAGAAGAAGGGGGTTCAGGATGGGGAACACCTGTACACCCATGGTGGATTCATGTCAATGTATGGCAAAACCACTACAATATTGTAATGTAAATAAATAAATAAAACTGAGATTAAAAAAAAAAAAAGAAACAAGCAGAGCAAAAATTTAGAGTTTTGAGTCTTGCTGTCTGTTAAATAAGTCTAATTATCTGATCCTGCATGCTAATACAGCACAAAAGCTACTGAAGTAAAGGACACCTCTTGAATATCAGAATTATCAAAAGATCTAAGAAGCTATGCCTTTTCTATTTTCTCTTTCAACGTAAACGTTTTCTACTTACTCATTTATTTCTCAGCTTCTTTAAGGTATGGTTGACAAATAAAATTGTAAGTATTTAGGTTGGATGACATGATGTTTTGATATATATTATGAAATGGTTACTATAATCAAACTAATGAGCACATTTGTCATCTCATATGGTTACCTTTTGTTTCAGTGGTAAGAAGAGTTGGGAACTGCTCTCAGCACATTTCCAGGGTATGGTCTGTGTGTGTGAGCTAGTCATTCAGCCGTGTCTGACTCTGTGCAGTCCCGTGGACACTAGCCCTCCAGGCTCCTCTGTTCATAGGATTCTCCAGACAAGAATACTGGAGTGAGCTGCAAGTTCCTTCTCCAAAGGTACACTATTGTACACTCCAAAGGTACTACCTTCTCCAAAGGTACACTATTATTATGCTGTATCTTATGTCTCTAGAACTTATTCATTTTCTTACTGTAATATGTACCCTCTGACAATATCTTCCCTTTTTCCCTACCTCCCAGCCCCTCATAAGCACCATTCCACTGAGAAGTTGTGTTTGCAATATTTAACAAAGAAATTGAACCATGTTCTATATGGATCATAATCAGATAATTATTTGATGTACTATCTGATTGAACTATCTTCCTCTAAAGTATAAGAAAGTATAAAGATCAGTCCTTGCTGTTTCAAAAATGTTTGAAGATTTCTGGAGACTAGAGAGAGATTCCTCCAATTGATGATCATCACTCATTTATAAATTATCAATTACTTTCCAGGCAGAGTACATAGGAGAATGGATTCTAGATTCACAGGCTCTAGATTCACAGAGATTTCATTCAAATATGAAGTTCACCAAATTCCATACTGATGAACTATTGGACTTTGAGTAGGCTATTGGACTTTTAACTTGCTGAATCTTTAATTTTGTATTTGTGAAATGGATATGAACAAAATGGTAGCTTACTGACAGGATTTTTGAGAGGTTCAAAACGCAATCCACTCATAGCCCTAACAGACGTAAACAGGGAGTGAGATTTGAGACATCAATCATTATTATTATATAATGAGGGCATACAGTTTATTCCTCATTCTATTTCACAGTTTTTGCACTACAGATTATTATGCAAGAGACGGGGTGCATATTCTTTTGCTTCTACCAATACTAGTAGACTTAATACACTGTACCTCAATCAGCATAGATAATGTCATAACAAAAACAAATTAATATATCAGAGAAGGCAAGCAAATCATTGACATTTATTGAGTGCCAAGTGCATGCCAAGTTCTGTAATGCAGAAGTCCCCAACCACCAGGCCACAACTGATATTTGTCTCTGGCCTATTAGGAACTGGGCTGCACAGCAAATGAGTGGCGGGTGAATGAGCAAAGCTTCACCTCTGTTTACAGTCACTCCCCATCTCTCGCATGATAGCTCAAGCTCTGCCTCCTGTCAGATCAATGAGGGCATAACAAATGCAATGCACTTGAATCATCCCCAAACGGTCCCCCACTCTCTGTCTGTGGAAAAACTGTCTTCGGTGAAACTGGTCCCTGGTGCCAAAAAGGTTGCAGATCAGTGCTATAATAGATTCTTTATATGACTCTTATTTAATTGCAAAATAGCAATATGCAAAATGACTCTTATTTAATTGCAAAACAGCAATATGCAAAATTTTCTCTGTGTTATATGAAAGCTAGAGCTTAAGCAGATTATCTGAAGCCACATAGTTAGTAAGTAATACATAACACCTCCTCAGGTGTCACATTCTTCTGTGTGTTTATTACACTGGGCTCTGCTTCACTGAGTTGGCACAAGAGCAGTGGAAAAAATTTGGGTTGGCCATGGGCGCAGATACTGTATAATTATAGATGCCTATCAAATGCCAAGCCATAAAAACATAATTATTAACATGATTTACTGCATGAAAAAATGGAGTCACATAAAAAAGTAATATGCGTGCCCTTTTTAGGAGCACAATGAATGAATCATGCAATGTCCTTTTATTAGCACTTCAGGGAATGGCTTCCCTGGTGGCTCAGCACCTATAGTTCAGGAGACGCAGGCTAGGAAGATCCCCTAGAGAAAGAAATGGAAACACACTTCAGTATTCTTGCCTAGAAAATCCCATGGATAGAGGAGCCCGGTGAATTACAGTCCATGTAGGGGTTGTGGAAGAGTCAGTATGACTTAGCAACTAAACAACAGGAAATGCAGAGAGTTTAGGCTCATACCACAAGGCTACAGAGCTGAGAAAAGCAAATGATATGTTGAGAGGAAAGAGATGAAATATAAAACTCTACCAAGATTTCTGACAAAGTGGTTAGACTGTTTTGTTTATACACGATGAGATTTCTGTATGTCTGCAGACATCTTATGCATTTTTCATGTCATCAGTCTGACAGTTGTAAAAAAAATAAAAGCATATCCTATGGAGCTTCATGTCAGCAAAACCAAATACTCTTATAATTTAAAAAAATGCTAAAAATATTTATTTGTAAAGACCTCTGGTCACACAATCTGTCATAAGCAGAAAACCAGACTACAGTGGTTATTTTATGAACATACCTAATCTGAGGGTTGGTTTTCCTGGCATTTGTCTGAGCGCTTAAGCATGCCATCTTTCTGTCTTTCTAACCTGCCATCCTAAGACTGTTAGTCTTTCCCTGCTTGGCTTCATGGTGAAATGGACACATAGCAGCAATGGATAAATCACCCACTCTGAAAGTATAAAGAGTGGACAAGTAAAGAAAATCCACCATGTCCTTTTTTATAAAGGAAGTATTTTTTTCTTTTGAGAACTAAACCCTTCCATCAGCAGAATACTGCTTATTTCTCAGAAGCTGGACCTGGGCTAAACACTTATAACAGAAAAGGTCCTGGAAAGGTAATTATTTGGCTTTCCAATCCCTTCAGGAGAGGTGATAGAGGAAAAGGAGGTTGAAAATGTCTTTTATAGGCCAATTAAGAGAAACTGAAGAAAAGAAAAAAAAATGGACAAAAAGCCAAGTTTACTTTGATTAGGCCAATGGATGATCTGAGGCTGGAATACACAATCTGGCATGTGGGAGGATTTATGCATGAGGACTGATCTTATGCTAAATCAAGAAGCACATGTCTTCTCTTTTCGATACCTTCGTCTATTCAGTGTGTCTTCATCATCTGACTATTCAGGATCTCTTTTTTTTCAAGAAACCCTTATTCTTCTATGCTCATATTTTGCCTTTTTAACCCCTCAATCACTAGGCCAGCTATATCACAAAAAAGGTAGGACAATTAGCAAACCATCCCCACTTCACAATCTATTTCTGATCTCTGAGACTTGACATTTTGAATTCTGTGGCTTTAAGAAGTAATTTAGAAAATTATTATTGATGTTCAACATAGATTTAGGGAGCTAGTAAGTCAGCTAAACAATGTAAAAGTTTATTGGTTCTCTATATATATCTGGAGAGCACTGGAATGAAAATATACTGATTTAAGGTTGCAATCAATTCACAAGGAATTTTTATATTTAGACTGGACCATGAAAAGAATATAGCTCAGTTGTCCATATAATTCCCTTGACTTTGCATATTCTACAATGATCGTAACAGCTGATTTCCCAATGATTTCAACAGTAGGTATAGGTAAAGGAAAAGATTTTGAAGGAATTTTTGTAAACATTTATGAAATTATTATAAAGATTTATGGCATTACTAATCCACTGAATACCTTCTCAGTTTGTCTGATGGTCATTATTACATATGTCCTTTCAAGAAATTGTATTAATTGACTCAGTGCCATGATTGTGGATGAAATCTCTCATCAGGAACGAGGATAGAATGTTTAAGAAAACAGACCAATTCTTCTTGGCTGTCAAAACAAGAGATCATGGAATTAATGATGCTAACCTTTTTATTAACATGAACACTCTCATGTGGAACGCGTTTGCTCTAGAGGTCAGAGCATTATGCTGAAACGTCTTCATTCTTCAGACTCATGTTTTGCCTCTTCTCTGTATCTACCCAGGGAATAAAAGAATGAGAGCAAATACTATCTGGAATTCCTCCTTTGTTATGCAGCCCATCAAACTTGATTAAATGTAGAACAAGATTAGACAATATAGGCCATGGGAAAGGCACAGCTTAAAGGTAACGTGGGCTGCCCTTGTTGCACCATAAACACTATAGCAGCATTTATTAAGACACTCTTGGTTAATCTGTAAAGAACAAGCAAGTTTTCTTTTCTCCCTCTTTTTTCCATCTCCTATGTGCTCTGTATGTTAAGATTATTAAGGAGGTTTACAATTATAGTATATTGAATTCCATATACATTTTTATTATTTTTCTTTTCTTCTTCCTTCCTCCCTCTTTCCCACCACCCCCTTTCCTTTTAAGTTTTAAAGTTATTCCTTTGTGGGGAAAATCATTTTAACAGACAAATTCCAAAATTAGAGCACATTTATAACTTAAGGCAGTACTCCCAATGCCCATTTCAAAGTTTTGTGTTTTTGTTTTTTCCTTTCTTCAAGTATTACAATATTTAGCAGTCACTATAGAAGACAGTAATGAAGTTCCTCAAAAAATCTAAAAGAATAGAACTCCCGTGAAAAAGTGGAAGTTTTAGTAGCTCACTGGTGTCCAACTCTTTGTGATTCCATGGACTATAGCCTTGTCAGGCTCCTCTGTCCATGGGATTTCGTAGACAAGAACTGGAGTGAGCAGACATTCCCTTCTTCAGGTGATCTTCCCAAGCCAGAGATGAAACCCAGGTCTCCCGCATTGCAGGCAGTTCCTTCACTTCTGAGCCACTAGGGAAGCCCCAATCTAACATCAGTTCAGTTCAGTTCAGTCGCTCAGTCGTGTCCAACTCTTTGCGACCCCATGAATCGCAGCACAGGCTTCCCTGTCCATCACCATCTCCCGGAGTTCACTCAGACTCATGTCCATCGAGTCAGTGATGCCATCCAGCCATCTCATCCTCAGTCGTCCCCTTCTCCTCCTGCTCCCAATCTCTCCCAGCATCAGAGTCTTTTCCAGTGAGTCAAATCTTGGCAGGTGGTGGCCAAAGTAGTGGAGTTTCAGCTTTAGCATCATTCCTTCCAAAGAAATCCCAGGGCCGATCTCCTTCAGAATGGACTGGTTGGATCTTCTTGCAGTCCAAAGGACTCTCAAGAGTCTTCTCCAACACCACTGTTCAAAAGCATCAATTCTTCGGCGTTCAGCCTTCTTCACAGTCCAATTCTCACATCCATACATGACCACAGGAAAAACCAGAGCCTTGAGTAGACAGACCTTAGTCGGCAAAGAAATGTCTCTGTTTTTGAATATGCTATCTAGGTTGATCATAACTTTTCTTCCAAGGAGTAAGTGTCTTTGAATTTCATGGCTGCAGTCACCATCTGCAGTGATTTTGAAGCCCCCCAAAATAAAGTCTGACACTGTTTCCACTGTTTTCCCATCTATTTCACATGAGGTGATGGGACTGGATGCCATGATCTTTGTTTCTGGATGTTGAGCTTTAAGCCAACTTTTTCACTCTCCTCTTTCACTTTCATCAAGAGGCTTTTTAGTTCCTCTTCACTTCCTGCCATAAGGGTGGTGTCATCTGCATATCTGAGGTAATTGATATTTCTCCCGGCAACCTTGATTCCCACTTGTGCTTCTTCCAGTCCAGCATTTCTCATGATGTACTCTGCACAGAAGTTAAATAAGCAGGGTGACAATATATGGCCTTGACATACTCCTTTTCCTATTTGGAACCAGTTTGTTGTATGTATAATATGGATTATTCCATCATAAAAAAATAGAATTTGTGACAATGAGGATAGAGGGTTATACTAAGTTATTGTTATGCTAAGTTACATGAGTCATACAGAGAAAGACAAATACCATATGACTTCATGTATATGTGGAATCCAAGATACAAGACAAATGAACAAACACAAAACATAAACATATCCATAGACACAGAGAACAGGTCATTGCCGGCGGGGTGGGGGGTGGGTGGAAGAGAAGAAGAAAATTAAGAGCTTTTATTAATTAAGAAAACAGACTTCCAATTACAGAAGAAACTGAATCATGGGGATGAAATGCACAGTGTGAAAAATAGAGTCAGTAATAACATAATGTCTTTGTATATTCACAGAGGGTAACTACACTTATCACGATGATCACTTTGTAATGTACATAACTATCAAATCACTATGCCACACACCTGGAACTAACACAGTGCTGTAGATCAATTATACTTCAAAGAACAAACTCATACAAAACTTAGTTTTGTGCTTAGGGGGCATGTGGTGAGAGGGGTCAGATAAAGGTGGTCAAAATGTGCAAATTTCTAGCTATGAACCGGTGCCAGGCATATAAAGTACAATGTGATTAATACAATTAATAATGTAGTATGTAATATATGAGAGATAAGAGAGGAAATCCTAAGAGTTCTCATCACAAGGAAAGATGCTTTTCTTTCTTTTATTTTCTATCAGTGTTAAACGATGAATGTTCATTAAATTTATTACTGTAGTGATTTTAGGAGGTATCAAATCATCATGTTATACACCTCAAACTTACACAGTATTGCATATCAATCACATGTTAATAAACATGAAAGGAAAAATAACTAAACATTCTAAAAATAATAGCATATTTTGTATCAAATAATGGTATTTTTGACTTTCATTTTACCTGTTTAAACATTAGATGAAAGTGAAAGTGCTAGCCGCTCAGTCATGGTAGACTCTCTGTGACCCCATGGTGTCCACCAGGCTCCTCTGTCCATGGAACTCTCCAGGCAAGAATCCTGGAGTGGGTAGCTATTCACTTCTCCAGGGGACCTTTCTCATCCAGTGGCTGAACCTAGGTTTCCTGTATTGCAGGCAGATTCTTTATTGTCTGAGCCACCAGGGATTAACATTAGATGGATGCCGCCTAAAAGTATAGTGAAACTCTTCCTTAGAGTGATGCATCCATGTTTGAAACAATTATGACCCATTTTGATAGTCTGAGTCCTCAACAAAGTCATCAGATAGGTGAAAGCCATGCCTCACATTCTCACCAGTTAGTCCTGTGATCTCCTTTCTCCACTGTTCTGATATCCACCACACAGAACCCACATTGTTCAAGACCATTATTCCTATTGAAAGATAAAGAAAAGAAGCTGTATGTCATTTCTATAGAAATCAAGATACTTTGTTACATGTTGAGCACTATGTTGGTATTGCACGTATCAAGCAAGAGAGAATTCTGCTCTTGAGAGAGTCTGAAAAATTGCCACTTCCGATTAACAATAAAAGTGAAAAAGAAAGGAATAAATGAATTCTCCAGGTACAAAAGTAAGAAATACCAGTATCTAAAGTAGGGATGGAGGAAGGGAATCCCATGAGTAATATTTGGACGCACATTAACAGGACATCAACAAGAAAAATAGGAATGTTGAAGCTAAGACACAGGAAACTCCAGAAGGAAGCAGTTAATTGGAAAAAATCAAGCAGACAGCCCAGTAATTTTTAAAGTGAATCACTTTAGCAACAACGATTTACTTTCCCTTGAGATAGAAGCAGAAGAATCAGGAATTAAAAATGAGAAAAAAAGACACTTTTAAGGACCTTGGGTATGAAAGGAGATGAACTCCAAGGATGAGGCTAAGAGAATATTTGATGTGGAATAGAGTGTTAGATGGCTGGATGGCATCATGAACTCGATGAAGGTGAGTCTGAGTGAACTCCGGGAGATGGTGATGGACAGGGAGGCCTGACGTGCTGGGATTCATGGGGTCGCAAAGAATCGGACACGACTGAGAGACTGAACTGAACTGAGAGTGTTAAATGTAGAACAGAGTGTTCCTTTTAGTTTTTTCCAGGATAAGATTTAAACACTGTTTACAAGCTAAAGGAGTGAATGAAGAGAGAGAGAGAGAGAGAAAAAAAAAATTGAACAAGTAAAAGACGTAAGATCTAATGAGCCAGGGTCACCTGGCAGGCAGAAGAGGGTAGGAAGCATAGTAATCATAGAAGAATGTGTCTTATACCAAAGGTATGAAAAGGGACAGTGATAATCAGGGCGGTTAAATTCAGATGATGGTGAGGGTGAGATCAGAATGTCAAAGGAATTCATGTCCTATGATTTCCAATTTTGTATAGCGGAGGTTGCCTTAATAGTAGTCTTTTATTCAAGTATGTGACAACCCAATGAATACGTTTATTACAGCCAGACTTGTCATAATTTTGAGATTATATCAATATTATTATGCATACTGAATTCATTGTATCTACAAGACATTACAGAATATAAGAGTACTGCAAAAGAGAGTCTATTCCAAAGGAATCAGGCAAAAAATAAAAATAAGAAATACACATGTGAAACATAAGTATAAAATTGTTGTTAAGTTGCTCAGTAGTGTCTGACTCTTTGCGATCCCATGGACTGCAGCACACCAGGCTTCCCTATCCTTCACCAACTCCCATAGCTTGGGCAAACTTATGTCCATTGAGTTGATGATGTCATCCAACCATCTCATCCTCTGTTACCAAAATAGTTCTGTTTAAAAAAAAAAAA